>QEPC01005668.1:1745830-1773042 GCA_003113815.1 Sphenodon punctatus | reverse complement strand
TTTCTAGCCCTGTTTTATTGATGTATTTTTTATATTTATATTTTAAGTGAATTTTAATTGTTTTTATTGCTGTTGTTAGCCGCCCCGAGCTGCATTGCAGGAGGGGGCGGGATATAAATTTGTAAAATAATAAATAAATAAATAAAATATATCTGTGGGAGACAGAATCCGCCTGAAGATCCAGTTTCAACTCTAGGTCGATCCTTGTTTCTCCACGACCCCAACCACTGTTTTATTTTCTCGCTGAACTGACAATGACCGCTGCCTTGCTGTCAGTGCTTTCTGTCAATCTAGCAAAACTCTGTACATCCTCAAAATACACCATATCCCTTCTTGCCGTACGTGGCCACAAGCCTGTTTCAAACCTAAAAAGCTCATGTGACTGACGGAGAATGTTGCACTCCAATCTGCCGGCGTGCACCGTGGGTGTCTCGTGCTTGTTCTTAGCCAGGGTATTTGCAAAGCAGCAGAAGGACACTCACGTCCCAGTCAGCAGGCCTGCCATTGAACAGGTAGATAAAAATAATAATGTATCCCTCTGTGGTTTAGTGTCGGAGAATGGGAGCCGTGAAACTGGCATCAAAAGGAGAGTTGGATTAGCTTTTGTTGTTTTTGGAAGATTACAAAGAACAGGGTAGGCTAAAGATATTTCAGAGAGAACAAAGACAGGAACCTATGAAATTATGATAATCCCACCGCTGTTCTATAGATCCGAGTGTTTGTTGCATGAGGAAAGCTGACGGACAAATGGTACCATCTGTGGAGGTGAGCTAGTTGGGAGAAATGCCAGGTGTTGCTAGGATGCATAGAGTCAAGAATCATAAAATAAGATGGTTGCTCAGGCTGGAAACAATAATCGTACAGAAGATTTGGGAAGGATGATGGCGTTGCTTTGGTCATGTTCCAAGGATGGAAAAAGCTTGATTGCCTTCATAGAATTGGTTGGAAGGGACCTCATTAGTGAGCTAGTCCAACCCCCTGCTTCCAGGTAGGCTAGCCTCTGCCTACTGCACCGCAGACAGTTGCTCGTGTGTGAATCTTCTCCAATTTTTCATCCGTTTGTTAGCCCTTCATGACTGTTCGGAAGCTGCCGCTGGTGCAGAATGTGACGGCTCACCTTCTTTTAGGGACGGGTTGCAGGGAGCACACAACGCCGGTGCTCTAAAGTCTGCAGTGGTTCCCTCTAGCTTTCCTGGCACAATTCAAGGGGCTGGTTTTGACCTTTAAAGCCTTAAACAGTCTGGGCTCCACATCTCTGAGAGACGTGCCTGTCCTTCCCTGCCCCACTGCAGCCCCCTGCGATTGGCCAGGGGTGCCTCCCTGTGGGGAACCATCTACTAGTCTTGTTCGTACGGCGAGGGCTCGCAGGGAGGTGTTCTTGGTTGCTGCCCCGGTGCTGTGGAACTGCTTTCCCCCGGAGGTTTGTTTGACCCCAAGTCTGAGTGTGTTCCGGAGGCGGCGGTGTAAGACCTTTCTGTCTGAAAAGGCATTTGGTGAGCAGGGATAGGAGGTGAGGGTTGGATTTGGGGTAGGAGTGTGAGAGGGGGTATTGTGGAGGGTTGGGGGTTATGTTTGTGTATTAATGTTTCTATTTTTATAGGTTTTTATATATGTTTTATATGTTTTATTTTGTAAGCCAACCTGAGCCTTTTTGAGGGAAGGGCAGGATAAATTTTTTAATAAATTAATAAATAACCTCTTTTTTTGGAGCGCGGTGCCCCAGACTGGACACAGTATCCCAGCTGAGTTCCATGGTGACACATGGAGAGATATATTAAACAAGAAACTGAGGGAGGCCCAGCTTGTTTTGGATAAGCAGCATTAAGAGGGGGTTTTATGTACAACAGGAAACAGATGACCAAAGGGAAATCGCTCCGCCACATCGCCACGGCCAAGGTGATGGACGGACTGTTAAGACGTGTCATACCGGATGAGAACAATCCAGCTCAGTCTCCTGTCTCTAACACTTGGCCACCAAGGGAATCTAAGAGGAGGTTCCCAGTTTGGAAGGACTGAGCTTTGACCCCTTAAGATGTAGCCACCATGAGACCCACTTGCATTTCTGGGCAATGCAAGAGCAATAAATCTGGCGACTCTTAAATTATGGTAGCGCAACATCAGAAGCAACTTCCCCATTCACCCAACCTCTCCCGGCTAATTGATATGCTTGGATTGGGCTGGTTGGAATGGATCAACAGAGCAAGGAGTACTCGCTCCCTGGACCTGACCCATCCTGCCGTACCACTCCGTGTCCCCTTGGTTCCTGGCAGCACATGGTAGAACATCGTTGATTATACCGGTCCCAATAATTTATCAATGAGAAATCTTGACCCATGCACAGTCCTTCCACCCAGACCCTCCTTTCCTGTTCAGGAATTAGGGACATGCCTTTCATTTTCATTCTTAGAATAACAAAAACGAATGACCCTCCTTTCATTTTCGTTATTCAGTAATGAAAATGAAAGAGGATAATAATGATAACATCAGGCATTCTCCTCCTTCATTATTCTGGCCAGGAAGGACTGCAGGCAGGCTTGTAAAATTGGGAGCCTTTAGCCAGTTTTTCTGAAATTTGTCAGGGATGATACCTTGGATGAGGGGTACAACCAATCCAAACCTCATCCACATTGGATGGAAGACAAAAATGTTACAGCTAGAAATGGTTATGCATATTAAATTGCTTATAAACTAGGGACCCCTTATTCAACCTTTCTGCAATTTGGCAAGTATGATTCCTTAGATGAGGGGTATAATCTTTCTAAATTTCATCAAAAGTGGATGGAAGACAAAGAAGTTGCAGACAGGCGTGCGTACACAACTTTTGTTAAGATCACAAGACTTTAAATGCTTATACGATAGGGACAATGTATCCAATCTTTATGGTGTTTGTCAGGGATAATACTCCTGGAGAGGGGTACAAACTATCCAAGTTTCATTCATCCTGGATGGAAGACAAAGAAGTTAGAGCCAGAAATGGGTACACAACTTTTGTTGAGATCACAAAATTTAAATTGCTTATACAATAGGGACCCTTTATCCATTATTTCTGATATTTGTCAGGTATGATCCCTTAGGTGAGGGGTATAAGCTTCCCAGACTTCATCAAAATTGGATGGAAGACAGAAAAGTTAGCGCCAGAAATGTGTTTTGCATTGAAACCAATGTAAAAAATTAAAGTAAAAATGAAAGAAAAGATAATTACGAAAATATATACAAAAACAAATGGTCTTTTAATAACGAAATTGAAATAAATAAATAAATAACGAAACAAAATATTTCTGTGCACATCCCTATCAGGAATGTAACCCCACTTTGGATGCCTCGCCACGAGCTGCAAAGGGCTCAGTCCCCGCCTGCCCCATGGCGGGCAGTTGCTGCCGCCACGCTCAGGGGCCAGCGCAGAGAGCAGGGAAGATGCCCCCCCCCCCCGAAAAGCAGCAAGGCTGTCCGAGACGCCAGCTACACAAGCGGGCGGGCCTGCCCACCCTCCTCCCCGGCCTGCCTGCTGTCCTGCCCCCGGCCTGCCCCCCTCCTCCCCGGCCTGCCTGCTGTCCTGCCCCCGGCCTGCCCCCCTCCTCCCCGGCCTGCCTGCTGTCCTGCCCCCGGCCTGCCCCCCTCCTCCCCGGCCTGCCTGCTGTCCTGCCCCCGGCCTGCCCCCGCTCCTCCTCCGCCTGCCTGCTGTCCTGCCCCGGCCTGCCCCCCTCCTCCCCGGCCTGCCTGCTGTCCTGCCCCCGGCCTGCCCCCACTCCTCCACCGCCTGCCTGCTGTCCTGCCCCCGGTCGTGATGTGGCCGCGCAGAATCAGTTTGGGTACCCCAGATTCATCGGGGGGGAGGGGGATTGCTGCAGAGTCAGCTGCCACCTCCATGACCCCATGGGCTCTGGTTCACACCCAGACCCAAGGACCCCTTGGAGATGCAGCCGTGCTCACGCAAAGGGGGCTCTTCACCTCCTAGTTTTTTACGAGTCTGTTGATCATTATAAATGTTTATCAAAGCATCCAGAAGTTTAGAACTTAAAGAAAACTCCTCCTTATATCCCGCGAGCTCAACGTACTTCTAAAGAAAAGAGCCTACGGCCATTTACATTCTAGAAACGGCATCTTTCCTGACAGCGCTGCATCGTCAAAGCCACAATATCCTTAAAGATCCACCAGTGTGAAATGTTTTGGGCTTACAAGCTTGCATTCCCTAGGACTGTTTTATCATCTTCTCACACCTTCCAGTCAGAGTCTGATGTGTTCTTTAAACAAGTACCAAGAGAGCAAGTTGTTGCTCCCCGCTGTCCCAAGTTTCAGAATTAACAAAAAGAGAAATTTGCTCCGCACCCTGAAAGAAGACACACGCACAGTTGGTTGGAATTTTAAAGGCCGCACTCTTTATTCAGATATGATTGAAAGGGGGGGAAGGCTGATTCCTTCCAGGTCCAGTCCTAAGTATCTGCCCTTAACTTAAACTCGTGGAGGCGGCCTGATGTCTGCTCAGTGCCACCTTACCTGACGTGCTACGTTTAACTGTTCTAGGTCACTCTCGCCCCAGCCATCCAGCTGGTTGCGAAGGCGTCAAAGCCTTGTAGTGACCTGAAGCAGGAGAGAAGACAACGCCCCCCTTGGGACCGTCCTTGTCCTCAAGTGCACGACTCACTCCTTTCTCCTGGGCCTTGGAAGGAACCTGGCCGCCCCGGCTCTTGCTTCCTTCTGTATCCTCATCTCTTTAGGAGATGTCTTCATTTTAATTATTCTATTTAACTTACTATCCTACGCCTTACCCAGACCCCCTGCCACATGAAACCGTCAGCGTATGCTTGGCTGGTTTCAGCCCACCCCCCTTCTTAACTCAACAATGGTGCTAACTTATTTTTAAACCCACGCAGATAGATGTGAACACCCTGATCAGAGAGGTGGACACTGTTGATCCTAAACAGATCTGGTCTAAAGAATTTAATTTCACTGTGAGGGATACAATCGCCCCCATTACGTAATACCAAGCGACCAACTTCCTTGTCGATCTTTTTTCTGACACTGTCAATTTTGCCTGGAGAAATGGCCCCGGACCACTTTATTCTCTCTATCATGTGTGTCCATACGAATCTGGTGTCAGGCAACAACTGAAAAGCATCAACTAAGTCCTTTTTTATTCTAAGTACCAGTGCTAAGCTCGTGGACTGTGGTAAGTTGTTCTCCCCTAGATGGATAACTATGATGTCTGGGTGTCTGCCAGATGCGGCCAAGTGTAGGACAGGCATGAGCTGTTCCCACCTCATACCTGACCTAGCCTTCCATCCCACCTCTGCTGCTTCGATTAGGCTCAATTGTGTGCCCCAATGCGATCGGCTAGCCGCCTTAGCCGCCCAATACACCAAACTGTGTCCGATTATCCAGACTAATCTCCGGGGCTTGAGGGCACTGGCATCTGAAAGGAATAATGAGAAAAACTTTATAAGTGAGTAAACTAGCCATGAAGTGAACGGATAATAAGAACAGAAAGCTGAAGATCGCCGGCAGCCAACGGTGCACACAGATGAATCCGAAAAACCCAATGCAGAAGCACAACTGTCCGCACCGATCTGAAACGAGTGGGACCCATATATAAAAGGAGAGAGATGGAGGAGGGTGACACAATCTTTTAGGACAGAAGAGAACTGGTGATGAGTCAAATAGGAACCATCGGCGTGCTGAAGTAATTGCGCCGTGTCGAAGCTTCCACAGTCGGCACCCAAGGGTGAATGGACATATACTTGGTGACTAGTCTGCGACCACCGGGCAAATCTCGGCTACCAGCCCATTGCAGAGTGACTATCTAGCCAAGACCTCGCCGATCTGTTTTTGATTTACGCCGAATTAGTTGCAATGCAGAGGGTCAAATGTGAGTGTCTTCCACCTAAATAGCCGGGCCCTCTCGGGATCTGAGGGACTATGCAGTCAGCTCGCTGACTCGAAAAGCCCCAAAGAAGGCCAATTTGAAAGCTACCTCAAACAATAGTGCTTCATAGAGGTTGTAGCAAAGCCCGGGGAGCACTGAGACAATGTGCATGAGCAGGTCTGGTGTAATAGGCAGTCGGACTCGGTTGTCCGATAGGTTGCCACGCTGTCTAGACCAACTCTCGAGTAACTTACGGCTGAAGAATCCCTGGTTTGGTCGGGGATGACCGGCTAAGCCATTCACAAAGGACAATGCGGCCAGTTTGCCACCAATGGTGTTGGGGGCAAGGCCCCTCCTGTGCAGGGCCATGGCAAATTGCAGAGACTGGGCTTCTGGTATGTGTCACGGGGGGGGGGACTAAGGAGGGGTGTAAGACCACAAGGGTGTCAGCCGCCGCAGCCGCTGCCTGGCGCGGCGGCCCCCCCGAAGGCTCGTGACCCCCACTCCACTCACCAGTAGTGTAGCGCCGCCTCCGTTACAGGCGCCCCCAGCCGGAGGCACCGAAGGCAAAAGCGGCAAGGAAAATGGCTCCAGGACGGGGCGAAACGCCGTGGAGCCCCGCCCCCCTCCAGGCACGCACGGGGGGCGGAGCCAGCACTACAAAGGCCGGCACTGCAAGTGTAGCAGTGCCGGTGAACAGAGCTAGAACCCTGGAGAGACTGGCCCCCCTCCTGAGCTAAGTGGTGAAATTGACTACCTTGTTTGGATTGCTGTTTGTTCCTCCCTTTCCCTGCCCCCTGTGTGTTGTTTGTGTAGAGCGTGCCTTTGTCTTTCCTGGGATACTTGTGTATGTGTGACCTCCCTTTTCCCCCCAAACCAGAGTACTGAGTGAGCGACTGAGAGCCTGCGGGCTCGCCCGATTGGGCCCCCCCCTCCCCGTCCTGGGACCATCCCTTCCTTCTTCCCCTGGAGTGTGTGAGCCCGTGAACCCTATCGTGAACCTTGGGACCCCTCCCCTGTGGACCAGGCACCTCCCTCACTTATCCGCCCTACCATTCCCCTGGCAAGTGCGAGTAGTGAGTTTGGCCCCCTTTCCCTCCCCCAGCTCTGTGCCCTATGATGATAGGGGTCGACATTCAGAGTGCGTAAGCACACGAACAGACCCACACACTATCCTGACGGGCTTTCTTTCCCCGCACTTCGCAAGCAGAGCTCCCTTGTGTGTGAGAGGTGTGAATGGGTGGTGCTTCTCCCCTTCCTACCCCCCTCCCACTGACAAAGGGCCCGGGTTCCACGCACCCACTCACTTACTCTTCCCACGCAGCTGCCCAGTCTCCAGACGCTAGGAGGGTCTCTCTGGGGGGAAATGCCCGTCAGGATAGTAGGTGGACCTATAGGCCTTACAGTGCCCAGGTCCCTATCATCATTGGGCGCCAAGCATTTGGAGGGAGTCTGGGCCTCACTCTGTCTCGTAACACACAAGACCCACACCAGAGAGGGGGGCAGGAAGGCGTGTGTAGGATAAGTGAGCGGGCGACCGGGATTGGAGTCCCCAGGAACAGGGGAGCTAGGGAAGGGAACTTATACTCCAAGGGAGAAAGGTGTAAGACTCGGGTGGGGGGGGGAAGGATCTCTCACTCGAGCACTCACACTCTTGCAGGCTCTCACTCACTCGCTCTCACAGCCACACGGGTCAATACATGGGGTACAACACGTAGACACGATCAATGAACAGTAACAATGCAATACCAAGCACCAAGACTCTCAAGGATTCACACAAGCACTAGTTATTGCTTGCTCAGTCGGCCGGTTTCTCCACCTCAATCCCCAGCGCCGAGTGCTTCCCGGCGCTGGTTTTTATGCCCGAGGCCCCGCCCCCTGCACGCTCATGCAGGCGTGCGGAGCAGCGCACTGGGGGCGTTGCCACGTCCATTGTGCTGACAGGCTCTGTCTCTATCGGCGCTGTCTGTGGTTGGGCTGGGAGTGCGTGCTGTGCGGGCGAGGGTGTGTCCTGCACCGCCATGGGGAGTGTGGACGGCGCAGGGTTGGCGACCTCCGGGGCGGCTGTAACAGGGCCCAGGGAGGATCCCCGCTCGGGACAGCCCCCCGGTGGCGAGCGGCGGCAGATAGGCTTGACAGTATGGGAAAACTTGGAGGCCAGCCCATCATGGCACGAAAGTGTCGGAACTCAGCAAAGGTGCCCACGTAAGCTGCCCTGGTTCTGGAAGACAGTGAACCCTGGACAGTTTGAAATAGTTCTATAATCCAAGAGTCCAGATGTCCTGCGGCACCAGCTCCGGATCCTTTTCGGACCTCTGGAGCCAACAGGCGGTAACGGTCCATCTGGAAGCAAGAGAGAGCATCGGCGATGCTCCCAGGACATGCTTGGACACAAAAAGAATGTTAAACCTGAGGCACTGTGGCACAAATTTACACGCTAATCGCATTGTCCTGGCTGATTTTGATGACATGGAATTTATTACTTGGACCACTGCCAGGTGTTCGCACCAAAACTGCACCGCCTGATTCACAAACACCTGGCCCCACAGATGCACTGCCAACACAATGGGGAAGAATTCAGGAAAGGCGAGGTCCCTGCTTATTCCCTGTTCTACCCATTCAGTTGGCCATGGTGCGTTGCACCATCTGCCCCTGAAGTACAAACCAAAACCGATGCTCCCAGCGGCATCAGACTGGACTTGTAGCTCCGCCTCTAGCAGTAGCTATCGCCCCCAAAAACTGACACTGTTATATTCTGCAAGAAACCTGCTCCACGTTTGAAGGTCCTCCCTCATGTCAGCCGTGACTCTAACGTGATAGTGTTGGGGGAGACCCCCTGCAGTGGTGTTGTATAGCCAGGATAGGAAAGCTCGGCCCGGAACCACGGCCCGACAGGCAAAATTGAGTGAGCCAAGCAATGATTGTAGTTGCTTGACTGTGACCTTTTTGGCTCCCATGCATGACCGTAATAACTCTCGGAGTGAGGTGAGCTTATCCCTTGGTAACCGGGAGAGCCTGAGCACGGTGTCCATCTCTGTCCCTGGGAAAGTTAGTGCCGTAGCTGGGTCCACAGTCTCTTCCGGGACAAGGGGAACGCCGAGTTCCCCCGCCACGGATGCAAAGACTTCCAGTAAATGCCCGCAGTCCCTGGTGCTGGGCCGACCTATGAACAAAAAATCATCAACATAATGGATGATATTGTTTGATCCCGTTCTGTGGCGGACTACCCATTCAAGGAGCATACTAAAACGCTCAAAGGCGGCGCAAGAAATTGCGTGCCCCATGGGCATTGCCATGTCATAATGAAAGCTGCCCTGGAGCTGAAAGCTGAGCAGCCTGAAATCAAGGGGGTGGACCGGCAGCAGACAAAAAGCTGATTTGATATCACATTTCGCCAGTAGTGCCCCTCAGCCACATGCCCCGGTCATCTCGACAGCCTGATTGAACGACGCGCACCGGACTGAACTCAGCTCGTCTGGGATAGCGTCGTTAACAGATTTTCCCTCGGGTACCACAGATGATGATCAGGCGAAATTCGCCTGGGACTTTTTTTGGCAAAATACCCAAGGGGGGAAAACATGCAGATCATCCATCAGGGGCTGAGGAAACCGGCCCACTACCCTGCCTTCCTTGATCTCCTTCAGGAGTTTGTTGTGCACCAAATGCTCTCGTCCAACTGATTTTAAATTGGTGACCCACTGTCTGATATTTACTCCCACCGCTGGTATTTGAAATCCACTTCTAAACCCCTCCACTCTGTAATCCCGGTCCGGGCACTCACTAAGCGCTCTCTTCAGCACTTCATGGCACACCGGCGTTCGTGCTCTTGTTTGCCCCACCCCCATTGCTGCTTGGGGGGTACTTCCCCTGTCCTTTTCTGTTCCCGGCTTGCTTGGCCTGGCCACAGTTTGCTGCTGGGTGGTTTCCACTGCAATGGGAGCAAGCGTGCCTGAAGCAGCAGGGGGAGTGGGTGCACCTCCCGGCCCCATTGTATTCCCAGCAGGTGGCACCCCTACACAGGGTGCGGCACCCATCTGCCCGAAAGGGGTCATTAATGGGCGTCACCCCTCCCCTTATGAGCGCATGGCCACTGTCTGCTCTTGGGGCGTCAGATGCATTGTTCATGCACTCCAACCAAAGGTCTTGTGCATAAACATCCCATCGCATGCCAGGGGTAATGGATGCCCATTTTCTAAAGACCTCGTTGCAGCAAAGCCAAGCCCCTGGGTGACTGGTGTCAAAAACCCGCCTGACAATGGCCTGATATTTTATCAGCTCCACTGCCCTGCCGGGGGACATCTCCACCATCACTCCCATTAGAATGGTGAAGGCAGCCGACCAATTAGACCAATTCCGGTCGGCTTTGGGTCTTTTAAAATGCTCTCTTTATTTGGGCTCATCCTTTGCTGTTGGGTCAGGGATGGGGTCGGTGAAAAGGAGGGAAAACACGTCCACGTAGTCCCCTTTCCATATTTTATCCTTTGTGGCCTGGAGGAGGTGGGCACCAATGGATGCTGTGACGGCTGCGTAACCACCTGCCAGTGGCGGCAGTTTGTGCCTATTTTGATTGGCTTGGCAAGCATGGGGGGCAACATGCTGTTGGAGGGGTCTATACCTGTGTCGCGTGCAGTGCGAAGCCTTTGGATGGACAGCCGGTGTATGCGCACTGTGCTGCCACGGGCCTCCTATTGGTGCAGCAGCCAGTGTGTTCACACTATGCATCCCACGGTGGCTGGTTGAAGGACCGGTGCAACCCCGAGATGCCATGGCCTGAACAGCCATGCTCCACTGCTGGTGCCCCATGGGATGTTGGAGGCCCTGCTGTTCAGGCCGTGGCTCCCAGGTGCCAGTCCAGCCCCATCTTATGGGTGAGTTGTTGACATGGCCGTGGTGGGAGGTATGCGCACCGGCCTGGCTGTGCCTGCCCCCCTGCCACGGAACAGGCCCAGTGTACTCACTCTGAGGAGGCCTCCTATAGTCATGGGGTTGTTGAAGGGGAACGTCCGAGCCGGCGTTCTTGGACTGTTGCACTGGTCTGGGCTGCCTGCTGCTGGCCTCCATTCGCATCCACTTGCTCCCACCTCCCTTGCTGGAGATTGTGAATGGTCTACTCTGGGGTTGGATTGCGGTCCTGCCTTTCCCTCCGGGGGTTCCGTCTGGGCTGCTGTCTTTCGGAAGTTGCCACCTGGTTCCTCCTAGTTCGCTGCCTCACCGGGACCGCAGTGGGTCTCTGTCTCCTACCCCCTGTGCATGGCGGGGGTCCGGTCATGTTAAGTGGGAAAGGGGGGTATCCGACAGGGGGTGGGGCTTCCACCCATCCCTGGAGAGCCGCCTCACATCCACCTAGCCTCGCCTGCAGGGAACCGAGGACGGCTTCAAATGGGTCCCCAGATAACCCGAAGGCACCTGCTGGCGACGTTACTTTGCCAAGTTCCCTGACTTGAGGTTCCTTACTAGCCTTCTTTGCTGGGGCCTTGCCCTTATTCCTCCCACCGTCCTTGGCCATGTTGACCAATGTATATAAGAGAGGGAGAGTAGTAGTAAGGGAAATTTATTGTGCAGCTGTAGCTATTACAATATAACCGTGAATACAATATAACAATAAGATACATTTCAAAAACAAGTACAAGCACTATAACAATAACCACAAACCGTTCACATTCTTCCCAGGACTTAACTAACCAACTTAACAACCCCGTACAGCTCCAATGGTCCGACTACAGAACTACTGTTGGAAATATTTTTACGTCTGCGAGCAGCGGCCACGGCAAAGCCTGCCACTGCACGGGTCAAAGCTGAGTCAATGGGACTGAGGAACTCACATAAATGGGAATTTGCACAATCAGCAGAGACAGGAAAAAATAAAGCACCCAAGTATTTTTTCCTTACATCTGCCAAGGAGGGGCACCAAAAAAGAACATGGGAGACAGAGTCGGTCGCGCTAAGGCCGCTTTTAGACGTGCAGCTGGGATCAGGCGCGGGACCGGCGAAACAGCCGCGGCGCTGTTTTAGACAAACCGGAAGCGGAAGTTGTGCGCGTGATCCGGGGCCGTGCATTCTTTGCCGACCGCGAGTGAACCGCCCTGATCTCTCTGGGGTGACATACGCGGCCGGAAAATAATGCGCGGCGCCGGATCACGCGCACAACTTCCGCTTTCGGTTCGTCTAAAACAGCGCCGCGGCTGTTTCGCCGCTCCCGCGCCTGATCCAGCTGCACGTCTAAAAGCGGCGTCAGTTTGCAGAGAGTACAATACCAGTTCTCCCTAGGAATCCCTGCATACCGTCCCTCCAGGAAGGCTGACAAATAAGTGTTACATCTGAGTTGAGTAAATGCCAGTCTTACGGCTGCATCAAGCCAGACAAATAAATAGTTTACTTTGGCCTGGGCAGGAACCGGAGGAAGATAAGCAGGAGCGGTTCTCTGTCCACTTAAGAGGGAGTTGTCAATCTGCAGCTCTTGGTCGGCCAGTCTTTGAGTGACAAGAGACTCTGCACCCTCGGGGCTTGCCTTCAATCGAAACCCACGGGAGAACCCTAACTTACAGACCTCCTGCTCTACCGCAGATTCAGGCCCTGGGAATGGAGGAAACGATCCTGAAGAGGGAAAAGAGAGATCCTGATCCAGTATTTTATCAATGATCGCAAAGCAACCAGTCTAATCCTGTGGCTAGAAGTTTTGAGCCTTAAGATAATCTGAGGGGTGTCCTTAGGAACTCCCAAAATGGATCCTAGGAAACCATTCTGGACTACCGCCAGTTTGTCCGGGTAGGCAGTACCCCACACCGGAAAGGCATAGAGGAGCTGGGGGATCACTTTAGCCTTATAAAGGCCGAGAGCCGGTAAAACCAATTTCCCCCCCTGGCCAAAGAAATAGCTAGTGATCGCCGCACTAGTACACCTAGCCTGGGCCTTCGCTGCGTCCACATGCACCTTCCAACAGCCATTGGAGGAAAAAATCACTCCCAGGTATCTATAAGAGAAAACCTGCTCTATTGAGTTTGCCCCAATTGACCAACGATGACACCGTTTATTCCTGGCTTTCCCCATAACCATTACCTTTGTTTTATTGAAATTAATTGTCAAGGAAAGAGAGGGAGAGAGGGGGGAAAAGCCTACCGTGTTCTCTTCCGCGTCGCCGCCTGCGAAGTGTGTGGCTGGCTTGCAGCTATGTGCAGAGCTGGCTGTGTTTTGAGCCTCTGCTGAGGCCGTGTACGGCGGTCGGGGGGGGGGGACGCACTCAGGAGCCGTCAACTGTGTGAACTTGAGGCCCTGAGCGGCTGCAATCCAGTCGCTGCAGGCCCTGTCAGTCGGGATTCCTCCCCGGCTGCAGTCTGATGCGCTGTGGGGGGACGGAACCGGCAGGACCCACACTCAGGTCGGTCGAGGAGCTCGTGCGCTCCTGTTCCTCCTAAGCTGACTGGGGCTTAGGCAGGCAACGCACAAAATGGCGCCTGCTCCCGCGGGGTTGCTATGGCAACCCCCTCACTGCCCGCAGCACCGTAGCAGCTAGGCCGCCGCTGTGCGCACCCTCTTTCTTCCACGGGGGAGGGGAGGATGCCGACGCAAAAACCCCGCACCCTTTAAGGCTCTGCTTGATTGAGCGGGTCGGCGGGCGGGGGGAATTGGATGAAACTAACTACCAGCAGATTTAAAATCAAACAAACATTTTCCTGCCCAACGCACAATTAACTTGTGCCACTTGCTGCCAGAGGATGTTGCAAAGACCAGTAGAGTAACAGGGTTTAAAAAAAGGTTGGATCGGTTCTTACACAATAGATCCATAAATGGCTGTTCATCAAACTGGTTGAGGGATATCACCTCAGACTGCCAGGAGTTGGGAGTTAGGAGCAGGGGATGGATTACCCACTCGGACCTGTTGGGTATTTCTCCTAAGCAACCAAGATTGGCCACTGTTGGGGAGAGGCTGAGAGAGCCCAACTCTTTCATCCCCTGATGTGTGACTTTCCATTTGGCTGAGTTAAGAAACCTCTTGCTTGGACCGGTTCCAGTTTACCAAACAATCCAGATCCCTCTGTATAACTGCTGTGTCCTTAGCATAATGCATTAGTCTGCTCATTCTGGTGTCGTCTACAATTTTTACGAGCAAGTGCTCTACCTCTTCCTTCAGATTTTCCACTTTTAGCCCTTGTGGCTGTCACAGTAAAATCTTACTTGTGTGATGGTGCAAGAGGCCTCCCCTCACCCCTCCTTTCCTGTTCAGAAATGTTACCGCACTTTGGGTGCCTCCACACGAGTTGCGAAGGGCTCGATCCTCGTGCACCCCATGGTGGGCAATTGCTGCCACCACACTTCAGGCCTTTTGCCAAGGACGCAGCACACAGAAGTCAGCTGCCTGCCTCCACAAGGTGGGGAGTGGGGGTGGTCTGGCGGCTGCCAGGCATACGATGCTGGTCTGCCCAGAGCAGGATAGGGCTTCCCAAGGCACAATAAGGGCATCGTGTGACTGCACCCTTTGTTTCAACTTGGGTTGGGATTATTAATTTTTGGAGAGGACTCCGTAGAACGAATCTTTATGTCTGGGTCTGTTTTTTAATCTGACTTTAATTGCAACATGAAGGGCGAGGGGGGGAGGGGGGGAACAATGTTTAGTCAGCGTGAAACCACTAAACAAAAACCAAGCAAAGCAAGAGGGAGCGGATCTACCCAGGAGGAAGGGGGGGAATGAATCTTAAAAAGCAATTAAATGCAACAGGGAAAAAAAGAAATCTAGCATGTTAATTCTACCTCCTGACTGTGATTTTGTACCCCCAAGAGCCAGGAAGTCAAGGGCTCCGGCACTCTCGCTGCAATCATAATTTGGCCTTGCACAGATTGTGCCGTGGGTAAAATTAGAGCGGAGGAACGTCTCAGAAGTAGGCTTCGGGGACCAATCCTGGCTCGGCCTGGAGTGGATGGGACCCAATAGGTCTCTTATACTTTCTCAAACGCGGTGGTTCTTTATGTGAGTTTTTATTTGAATGGGCTCATAAAGGGAAAAAAAAAAAGTTGATTGCATAGATGGCCAAATAGGTCTAAATCCTTCCGCAAGTTGAAATTGGAGCCTGCTGTTTATTAGCCCAATATTAACACAAATACAGAATGATAATAAGGACCCCGTGCAGCCTGAGATTCCCCCGGTGCCACCAATAATGCTTGGGGCCTTGATGATAAGGAGAAACGATCCCGTTCTGGGTGTATCTCTTTAGGGGAAGGATCAGTGATGGGAAGTAGCTGACAGAGCTAATGGGGAAAGATACCGCTGGGTTCCAGTAAGTAAACACAAGTAAACACAACAAAAGTAAGCACAACAAGTAAACACAACAAAAGCCCTTTTGGCTTCCATGTTTGAAATACAAATACTAGGGCTGTGCGTTCGGGTTTTGAGTGAACCCAACATTTCCTGTTAAACTGATCTCAAAGTGAACCCCCAGAACTGCAGCACATACCGAGCTTGGAGCTGGGCTGCTCTCTGACTCTCAGCTCAGCTGCCTCCTTGGGGAACTGGAGTGAGGCAAGCCCACCCCGCTGGAGGAGGTCCAGCTCTATCTCGGGACTGCAGTCTCCGTCACTGCACCCAGGCCCAGCCCAGCAGAGGCCTCCCCAGCCAGGGAGAAAAGGTGAGTCCTCGCAGCCTTGTTCCCCCTTCCCCAAGCTAGTGACCCCTCTCCCAAACCAGTGCATCCCGTTTTAAATTGGTAGCAGACTTAGCAGCAGTTTTAACTGCATTTTCCTTTTCTTTTAGGCTTCTTAAGCTGGCAGAGCCTCAATGCAGTTCTGTGCCAAAATAATAGATAATTATCTATCTCTCTGTGGGTGATAATAGACACAATGCTGGCCTGCTACGGCCCAGCTGGGCCAGGGGTTCACTGTGATATCTATTTCCAAGCCACCTGAGGTGGGCCCATTGCTGCCCTGGTCCAGGTAGGCAGCTGGCCTGGAATTGGTCCCCTGGATGAATCCCTGCACACAGGTGGGCCAGCACATCTGTTTGTGGCCTCGTCCCTGATGGAGATCAGGGGCTGTCATAGCCAGGTGCCATGACTGTGCATCATGGGGGGGCGGGACGGTTCGCCGGACGGCACGGTCGGGCGCACGTTTATTCTCTGCCTTGACCCGACCCTAAGGTTGGTGGCTGCCATCATCTACTCCACACACATACACACACACACACACACACACACCAGGGAGGGGATCTTTTTTTCACCCTGGTCTGCCTTTGGCAGGAAGGGCGGGATAAAAGATAATTAAGAATTGATTATTAATCATTAATAATCATTAATAAATGTGTTTTCCGCTTTAGCAGGAATGGGGAAATGCAAGGATACGAGTACCAATACACACAATTACAAAGAACACAAATCCACAGGCTCCATCCTGTAAGGTGCTGAGCCCTCTGGCCCAAATACAAAGTACTAACATGTGTGCTTAGCCATAAAGTGGAGGAGTTAGTGTAGGGGCAGGATGGATTCTTACAGCAGCTTCAGGGAGTGGTAAGTAATTATTTGTATATTAAGTATTTATAGAGTGCCAGCAATTAGCAGTCACGGAACAATAATTAATTAGGGACAGATCCCTGCTCCAGGGGGATTACAATCTAGGAGGGGACCAGGGAGAGGAGCACCTAGGCAGAGACAGGGATAGTTTCACGGAGTTGAGAAGTTGTAGGGGCAGGTGTTTAGCTTTAGTGACGGGAGTGGGGGGACCCTAAATGTCAGGACAGAAGAAGCATCAGGAAGCAGACTGTGGGGATCAGCAGCTAGGGAAGGCCAGAGGGAAGAGGTTGGCTGGTTTTTAGGAGGGATTCAAAGGACTGGAGGAGAGAGCAGAGTGTGTGTGTTCAGGGAGGGAGTTCCAGGCATAGGGGGAAACAGGGGAGAAAGGGCACAGAGAGTTTAGGGAAAGGGAGCACCCAATGAAACATAAAAGACCAATTCCAGACAGAGCCACTGCAAGCTGTTTTCATGAAGTGTGTCACTAGCCTGTGGAACTCCCTGCCACTGGGCATGAGGGATGGCCAAAGAGCTAGGTGAGATTCAGCAGACCATTGAAGATCTCTAGGGATGACAAGAATATCCATCCAGGGCAGATATAAGATACATTTGGAGAGGAATATAAAACACCCTCCATTTAACGTGTGGAACTTGTTGCATGAGCGTAGCTGGGTTTAAACAAGGATTGGATACATTCTTGGAGGATAGGTCCGTTCGTGGCTATTGGTCAAGTTGGTCAGAAGACGTCAGTAACCTCTGACTGTCGGGCGCTGAGAACGGATCACTCCACTATGGCCCGCCGGGGGCTCCTTGGAAGCAACCAAGAGTGGCCTCTGGCCTGGAAGTTGGGGGTGCAGTTGTGCACAATACCAGCTCGGATGCTGGCGTCCTCCTCAAGGGGTTGGCACTGGCGTTTGGTTTATCCAAGCTTTGGCTGTCTGGAGTCGGTGATCAGTGGTTGTGAATGAGGCGAAACAGCCTCCAAGGACTTGCGCTTGTTAAGAGATAGACTAGCCTTCCGCTTCGTGTGAACAAGAGAGGGGACGGCACGTCCAGGGGTCCCTGTCTCTAGTGGACATACCTAACTCATTGATGTGTTCAACTGTATATGCCGCCCTTCCTGCAGAGGCTTAGAATCCGTATAATAGTCAACTAAATGCGAGAGAGACTCCTCCTTCCCCCCAACCCTCCTCAAAACCCCAACAGACCCCTCTCCCTGTCTGCCAATAAAAACGTTTTTCATGGCCTCCAAAGGGGGCCTTAGGCCCAGTCTCAAGTGACTCTCCAGGGGAAGGGAGTTCCACAAAACTGGGGCAGCAACCAAGAACGCCTTCCTGTGCCCACCCCGTCCCGCCCCACGGACAAGGGTAGCCGATGGAACCTACAAGGGGGCGCGTCCAACTGACCGTAGGGCCGCAGCAGGACATGGTAGGAAAGGCGGCCTTTCAGATATATGGCACCCAGACCATTTAGAGCTTTAAAGGTCAAAACCAGCCACTGAAATGATGCCCAGAAAGCTACGCGCAGCCGGCGCAGACTTCGGAGAAACGGCATAATGTGCTCCCGGCGACTTGTCCCCGAAAGGAGCCAGGCCGCCGCATTTTGCACCGGCTGCAGCTTCCAAACAGTTGTCAAGGGCAGCCCCAGGTAGAGTAGGGTTGAAACGAGATTTCAACCCCTGCGAAAATCTCACCAAGAATGGGCTTCTCCAGTGAGATTTCCCAAGTCGAAAATCTTGTGGGAATCTGCGTTTCTGGCGCCATTCTCGTGAGATTCTCAAGCGCCACAAAATGACCCCCCCAAACAGTCTGGCCATGTGCAAAATGGCCACCAGGGGGGCCACCCATGCGCGGAATGGCTGCAGCAGCAATTCTGCCCCATGCGTAGTGGAGCATTTGGGGGCTTTCAAGAATCTCGCAAGATTTTTGAGAAATCTCAAAAAAAATGCTCTGCACATGCACCAACCGGCCACGGAGGCGCACCAACCGGCCACGGAGGCGCACCAACCGGCCACGGAGGCGCGCCAACCGGCCACGGAGGCGCACCAACCGGCCACGGAGGCGCGCCAACCGGCCACGGAGGCGCACCAACCGGCCACGGAGGCGCGCACGCAGAGAATGACCATAGCCGCCATTTGGCGCAAGCAAAGGGTGTTTGGGGGATTTTCGAGACTCTCGTGAGATTCTCAAAAAACCTAGTGAGGTGTCATGAGATCTCAGGATTGCGAGAATCTTGCAAGATTCTCACAGGAAAGTACAGCTTTCTCATTTCACCTCTAATTAGAGCGCATTGCAGTAATTAGCCTTGAGGTGATGAGAACGTGGATGACAGTGGGCAGATCCAAATCAGAAAGAAAAGGCCGCAGCCTCCTCACCAGATGGAGTTGACGAAAATCCACCGCTGCAATCAGAAGTTCCAGGCACAGCGAGGGATCCAAAAGTGCACCAAGACTGCAAACCTGATTGGCCAGACTGGGCTGAACTCCACCAATGACAGGTGTCCCAATCCCCTCCACGTCACAGGACCGGCCAACCATCATCACTTCAGTCTTGTCAGGATTCACCATCAGTTGGCTCACCTTCATCCACTCCCGACAGCAGCCAGGCATCGGGTACGCACCGAGACGGCAAGACATGGGTCAGAAGAAAAAGAGAGCCGAGTGTCATCAGCGTATTGACATCTCACCCCAAACCTCGCCCAGCAGCCTCAGATACACCTTGAACAAGAGGGGAGGGATAGAACCCTGCGGGACCCCACAGGAGAGGTCCCGAGGGGACAATGAGCCATCGCCCATCACCACCCGCTGGGACCTCCCCAACAGGAAAGAACGGAACCACGGAAGAGTGGTCCCATGCACCCCCGCCACATCCCATAAACATGTCAACAACCCCCCGTGATCATGAGAAGGTAAAGAGGTAGCAGCTGAATTGGTGTCTCTAAATCTAGACCCACCTTGCATATCGTCCTGTAGAGCGACTGTTGGAGGGGAAGCGGGGGGATGTACATTTGTCCTCTCCCACTCTCTGTCAGACCTTGAGAGCAGGTAGGTTTTCTCCATGCTTGGGAGCCTGTTACGCGCTCTCTTTGCTGAGAACATGCTGTGATTGCATTTTCAACTTTAACCAGAACATCCCAGGCTTGACGGCCCCGGCTCCCCCTTCCCTCCGAGTGCTGGGAACTCTTACTAAAGTCCTAATAATCGCAGCCGTTATGCAACCGCCAGCGTGAGTGCGTGGGAGCCTGCCTGTGGCTTATCTCTTGTGACAACGGCATATTTGTCTGATCACCCAAGTGTCCCTTCCAGTAAGGAAAATCCCCCATAAATGTTGCATTAACTTTTCATGGAACATGCCCGCGCCTCTTCAAGATGAGTAGATAAAGGGGATGAGGAGATGCCTCCTACCGCCGTCTTGCTTTAGGGGCTGTCGCTGTTTTCCCCCCCTCCCACCCCCCACTGCAGTTTAAACCAATAAGACACACAAGAGATATTAAATCAAAGAAGAAAATGTGTTTAGTCGCTGTGCCGAATTCATAGCTCTGAATGGGGCTTGGGAGACAGAGCGGTAGAGAAAGTCGCTCTCCCTCACATGTACAGACCTGCGACACACAGAGCCACATGTGCACACAGAGGCGTGCACCCATGTGCACAAGGCAAATGATCATCTCCATCACCTAGTCCAGGGATGAGAAACCCACCATCCTGAGGGACCCCGTGCCCCCTGGTGCAGCTGCATTCACTGCCACAGGGGGAGAGGGCAGGGGAAGCTTATTCCATCTCTCCTTTCCAACCTTGCTCTACCCCCGTTTGGGGCACCAGCCAACTAGAGCTGGCTTGAAATTTCAAAAGGAAAGAAAATGTTGACCAAAATAATCCACCTTTGCGTGTATCAAAAATTCAGCCCAAACGGTGCCACTTTTTAAAAAATGAAAACTTTGCAATGAACTGTGGAAAAGGGCTGTAGCGGAAAGTCACACCGGTAGCGATTTCCGCCGGAAACAGCGTTTCCGCAATTAGTGGTACGGCGTGGCAGAGGCTTTCATTCCGCTAGTTTCATTCTGCTACTTCTGCAGGCTTCACAAATAGCGGAAACATGCCATTTTCGCTACTTCCGCCATTCCGCCAGCACCACAAAATAGCGGAACAGCAGTTTTCCAACAGTTTCCGACAATTCCGCAATATTTACGGTAGTTTCCGAATTTGCAGAATGTTGGCGGAATTAGAGGAATGTTGGCAGAAAAGCCGCAGTGCGGCGCGGGCAATTCCAAAATGGCGGAATGACATCGCGGTGCGGTAAAAGCTGCTGTTGCTTCAGCCCTACTGTGGAACGGAGCGAATTCAGGACTTAGGCCACATTCACACCTGACGCTGCGGGCAGCGCTGTCAACGTGACACAAGGCAAAGGTGCAGCAGCGGGGAGGAGCCCACTGCCGGACGTAGCGCCGGTGCGAGCGGGGGGTCTGCCGCGGCTTTACTCGCGGATGGCAGGGAACAAAATTCAGCCCTTTCATGCGCGAGTAACGCCGCAACAAACCCCCCTGCCCCCACTACATCCGGCATTGGGCTCCTCCCCGCTTCCACGTCTTCACCTCGTGTCCTGTTTACTTTGCCGCAGCGTCAGGTGTGAATGTGGCCGTAGAGCTTCCGAATGATATGGCCCCTTGGACGGCGCCATGCTAAATGAGGTGAGAGGGAGTGGCTCGTTCACCAGTGTCACCAGAGAACGGGACGACATTTCTAAAGTTCAAAAAAAAGAGGTTGCTTCCAGTTTCAGAATTTGGGACTTGACCCTGGTTGCGTTTGAGCAGTTCTGTGAGAAGGATCTCCAACCCAACTGACCGCAAGTTCCTGCTTCTTGGAAAGCACTTCCCCTATTTGATTACCAACCCTGCCTGGCATCTCTGGCACAGGCTTTCCCCAGAGGCAGGTTAAGTGTCTCTAGATGCTAAGAACTTTACCCCCGTCCCCTCTTATCCCCACCACCCCCCCACACACACACATGCAACCCTTGCTCCATTAAAACACAAACCTTTAGGAAACCACATGCCGAAGTTGCAGTGATTCAGGATGCAGCCTGAGCCCAACACTGGACATGCACCCCGCCAGCTCGGATCAGAACTTGACAATCTCTCACAAGACGAGTCCGGCCTGTTGAGTTTGGCCAACGTTTGTTTTCTGCCACTGGATCTGCTGCAGGTGTCTTTCCCACAACCATAGTGACCTGGTCACTTCTCACCCGGGGCTTAATTGAGAATGGGGGGCTTGCGAGAAATTGGGGGCAGATGAGGCCCAGGAAATGCTCCCAATAGGAGTGTGCACCCCAAAACGGAAAGACCAGGAAAAGGCCAGTGTTGGCCATTTCAGGGCTGGAAACGAAAGCCAGAAATGGTTTGTTTAGCTTTCGTTCATGAGTTTCCTGCTTCACCCCCTGAGCTGGTCATTCTAGAGAATTAAATCACAAGGGCTCTTGTTTTATATTCAGCTGTGACAAATGTTCACCACCATTCCTGAGGCATCCTTCCAGAGAGATGAAAACTGCAATCATGTGCCGTCCCCCTCTTAATTGTCTTATCTGTCGGCTAAACACTCCCAGTTCGTTCAGCCTTCCCTCCTCCGGCTTGTCCTCCAAACCTTTTAAAAAACTTAGTTGCTCTTTTCTCTACCTCCTTCTTGGAGTGCGGTGCCCAAAACCGGACCCGTATTCCAGGTGAGCTCTGAGCAGCGCTGAATGAAGCGGCCCTGCCACCTCCCCCATCGTGGATACATATGACACACCTGTTAATGCAGCAGCCCAAGATAGCATTTGCCTTTTCTGCTGCCTCACATTCAGCATATGATCCACCCTCCCTTCTCGATCCTTCTCCGCGGTGCTACTGCTGCTGCCTCAACAGTCGCCCCGACCCCCCATTGTATATTATGGTTCTGGGGTTTGTTCCTACGTGCAAGACTTTGCATTTCTCTTGGTTAAAACTTTCAGCCTAGCTCTCCGTTTTGTCTAGATCAGGGGTGGGGAACTTCAGGCCCAGGGGTCAAATGCGACTTGCAGCAAGTTTTTATGTGGCTCCTTTCCTGGATTATTGTTATTTTATTTATTATTGTAAGGGAGCAGAGATGAGGTCATTTACAGAAGGATAAGGAACAGATCCATAGCACAAATCCTTGACCTGGACCCTTCTTTCCTTGAGTACACATCTTAAGCACCCCTGCCCCCAACATGTATTTGGCCCTCAGAGTTTGTATTAATTCTCAAAGTGGCCCCCAGGATAGAAAAGGTTCCCCAACCCTGGTTTCGCTTGTTCTGGATTCTAATCTGACCTTGCAAGGAGTTTGCAACCCCTCCCAGTTTTGTGTCATCTGCAGATCTGATGAGTATACTTCTCTGAACTCTCTCTCTCTAACATTCCCATATCCTTCTTGAAACACCGGCCTCAGAATTGGGCACGGTATCCCAGCCACCATCTTGCCACTGCTGGGCCCCTAGGAAAAATTCCTTCCCTTGTATCCGTGTTCTACCCACCTGGAGCACTGGCGTGAGAATGGCTGCTCCTGAGCCATTGGGGAAATGCCGACATTTTGGAAATGCTTGCAAGCGTTTCTCAGCACTGCAAGCTCCCAGTTCATTCTCTGCTTCCATTATTGTTGAGATCAGCGCCTGCAATGTTTCGCTGATTTCCATCATTCGACCTCACTTTGGTCAATGTTAGGTTTGTCATTTTAAGTCACTTTGATCATATGACACCACTTTGATCAAGAACTACCAGCTGTGACGAACAATGGCAATTCCCAAAAAGGAACTAATAAAAGCTGCGGAAAACCCCGTAAGTTTTCCTTATCGCACGAAAGCAGGTGAAGGGTCTGTTTCCGATGGAAACAGCATTCGTGGTGAATCAGCGTTTCAGCACTACTCCCCCCGCTTATACCCCCACAGGGATTGTGTTAGCTCTTTTTGCTGCACCATCCCTCTGCGAGCTTGCTTTGAGAGAAGGATCCAAAATGATCCCTTGGTCCTTTTCAGGTCTACCCGGCGTAAGACTCGCCCTGCGTGAGCATCGTGATAAACTCAGCCAAGCTCCCAGACAACACGGTGAGCACAAAAGCATCATTTACAAGTCCCCTGAAGTAACCCAGGGCTTGCTGCAGATTCTCTTGAGGTGATTACATGGAAGTCCTCTAGCACTCACCTGTTATCTCTTAATTAAAGAGCCTCACTAATTATTTTGCCTTGTCAGGAGAGCAAAGCTGCTGACTCCGGGGATTTGAGGAAAGCAGAGAAAAAACAAACAGAGCCCCTCGTGCTGTGGTTCTTCATTAACAAACAAATTAAACCTGGAACCACTGTCCAGATCTTTGGCTACAATCGATGGCACTTAATTATGCCCGTTTCCTCGCAGAGATAGATTCCGTTTTAAATCACTGGCGCCGTTCGCACCAAGTTCCTCCTCTGTCTCAGGGAGGTTTGTGTTGGCAAAGCCTGCTGCGCCGGGGCGGGGGGAGGGAGGGGCTATAAATCAAATAAGTCTCCACTCCAGCTCAGCACGAGAGATGGCAGTGTGCAGAGGACAGCTCCCTCAATGACTCTTGGCCAAGAGGCTCAGGGATGCAGCCTCCGAGTTCCTCAACCACTCCCCGCCTGCGGCGGCACGGGGGGGATAGGACCCCGGCCTAGAGTCATTGCACCATTGAGTCCCAACCCGCCCTTTCCTTTTCCCTGGGTGGGGTCAGGCTCACCCCAAGGGCTGTGCTTGGGGTTGTAGCTGTTATTTGGAGTTGTGGGTTGAGTATTTATATCTTTACCCAAATTTGCTGCGTTTTCCCTTTGCCGCTCGCAGACTAGCGGTTATTTTGGCGCAGAACGCTGTCATAGCTATCAAAGCATTGGGGGGGGGGATTGCACTCAGGCCTTGGGGGGGGGAGGCATGGGGGCCCTGAGCTAGAATTTAGCCAGGCCACGGTTGAGGTCCGGCGGGGAGCGGGCCGCCCCCAGCCATACACAGAAAGTCAGAATGGGGAGTTCACTGCCCTCGCCGCTGCCTGGCTCCACTGCAGGGGGCTGCGGGCAGCATACGGGCACTTACTGCCCAGGGAGGACGGACGCTGCCTAGGGACACAGCAGACAAGGGGAAAGGACTTACTCATCCTCCTGAGTTCTGCTTTCCCCTGCAGTCCCAGCCCCTCCCACCTAACCCCGCCTGCACCCCAGCTCCTCTGAAACCCCCACACCCCGTCTTCCCCCACCCGACCATCCTGCACCGAACTCACTCCCTCCCTGCCAGGGGTACGGAACGGCTCCTGTAGGAGGAGAGGCTGGGTAGGCTGGGGCTCTTCAGCTTGGGGAAGAGACGACGGAGAGGGGTAGAAGTTTGTAGACTATTGAGTGGTGTGGAATACGTCAATAGAGAGCAGTTATAGACCCTCTCCAACAGTACTAGGGGACACTCCATGAAAATAACAGGCAGCCGGTTTAAAACAAGTGAAAGAAAGTATTTTTTTCACTCATTCAACATACAATTGAGTTGTGGAATTTGTTGCCAGAGGACGTGGTTGAGGCCAGTAGCATAACTGGGTATAAGAAAGGGTTGGACAAGTTTCCTGAGGATGGGTCCATCAATGGCTATTAGCCAGGTCGCTTTGGGGAATGTAACCTCTTATTGTCTGGAGTGAACAACAGGGAACGGGTCGCCCCATTGTGACCGGTTGGGACGTCTCCCAAGCAACTGAGACTGGCCGCTGTCGGAGACAGGATGCTGGGATCGATGGACCATTGATCTGACCCAGTCCGGCACTTCTTATGTTCTTCCCCTGCGCCCTACCTGCGTGTGTGTGACAGGGAGAGGGGGGGCACGTTTTGGCTCAGTGGCACAGCTCGAAGGAGGAGCCACGCAGGGCTATGGATGGACCAAGACTGGGGCAGTCTGAGCGGTCACTGTACTATTAAGGGCTCTAAAATCAACTATCATTTGATATGTTTTTCCATCTGCCTTTAAAACTGGCCGTAAGGGCTTATGGGTATGAGGAAGTCAACGGAGATGCATCTCCCCTTAGAATTGGGGAGGTGGCACGCGACCCCACTCGCCTCACTGGCCCCCGGGCCCCTGTGTCCTGGGGCTCAGACCGGTCCGTGCCGGTCCTGCCGCCGGCCAGCGATCCCCTTGCTGGGCAAGCCCCTGGGGGTTAAGGCTGAGTGGTGGGCAGGCGAAGGCTGCGAGAGAGATTCCCTCTCCTCTGGAAGGATCTACCTGGAGCGACGATCGGACTAACCCAGGAATCTGCGTAGCACGTCACTTGGCAACAGTCTCCCGTTCTGTTCAGTGACCCCTCCTTCGCGGTGCTGCGCATCGAACCCGGGGCCCAGACAGGCCGCTTTTAGACGATGGTGCTGTGTGCTCGCGCGGGGTTTTGGAGACCCCCACAAGGAGAGATGACACGTGACGGCGGCGGCGGCAACCGCGCGCCTGATATGGCGCTGCACATTCTTTTCAAGCCGCGAACTGACCGACCCTGGTCGAGGCAGGTCATTCGCGCAGCGCGATCGTCTAAAAGCGGCACCAGTCGAGCTGGCTCTCCCCAAGCTGCAGCTCCAAGCTCCCCGCCCTCAGCCGCTCCCACCTCCAGCCTCCAGCTTCCCTTAGTCCCAGGGTCTGACCCCGATCTCTCCCAAGCCCTGAGTATTGAAGCCCCATCAACCCCACCCAGCCCAGGAATCTGGCCGCCCCCCTGAGCGCGCTCAGACTCAGAGCGGCCCCTCTGAACTCCAGGTCAGGTCCGGAGACTCCATCGGGCCGACCCGCACGGTCACCGTGGGCTTCTGTTTACAGTAAATCACTGAGTCCCCTGGCTGCCCCTCCAGCCTCTCTCAAGTTCAGGTCAGGATTCCCCATGGGGCAGAGGGATCCTCTAGGCAGCCTGCTGCCCAGTGCCCGTGGGCACAAGAAAGAAGGCGCCAAGGGCAGGAACAGAGTGAATTAGCAGCAGTCCCTCTCCAAGGACCCTGGGCTGGAAGGAGAGGGGAGACTGTGGCTCATTCTAGAGATCTGATTGATTGATTGATTTCAGGATATTTTATCCCGCACCCTCCTGCACAATAGCAGCTCAGGGTGGCCTACAACAATTGTTCCAGTAAAACCAACAATAACAAAATACCAGCTAAAATATTTAAAACCATAAAATACTAAAAGAGCAGAAACCAAATTCCCGCCCCCCCCCAAGAATGGGAAGATGCATTGCCCAGGGTGGGCATAGGGGAGAGGTGTGATGGGTTCAGGCACCGGATCTCCCCCCCCCCCGTGGAACGGGCAGTGGGGCACATGGGCAAATCGACATGGAGTTCCCAGGATGGAAGGAGCATGGGAAATGGCAGACCAGGATCAATGAGCAAAGCAATATATTGGGGGGGGGGGCTGGCTGGGCTGGTTTGTGGAGGGAGGATTGGCAAGCGTTAACCGGGGAAATTGAGAGCTGTGACTGCAGGGGGGGGGCGACAGGACTAGCAGAGCTTGGGAGAGGGGGGGACCCACAAAGTGGGAAAGCGAGGAGGGTTGGGATTAAGGGGCATCAGCTTGGCTTAGCAGGGGGGTTGCAGGTCAGGATGGAGGACCATTCACAGGGCTGAGCTAACATGGATGGCGCGGTGGGTGAGGAGGACTGAGGAGAACTGGCAAGACTGTGTAATGGAGCCCAGAGCTAAGGTAGCAGGGGAGCTATTGGTCAGGATGAAGGGGGCACTGATGGGGCCATGGGCTAGGATTGAGGGGCCGGGCTAGGAGAGGGGCTGTGGGCTAGGATTGAGGGGCTGGGCTAGTGAGGGGCTGTGGGCTAGGATTGAGGGGCCGGGCTAGCTGAGGGGCTGTGGGCTAGGATTGAGGGG
>QEPC01005668.1:1728035-1739457 GCA_003113815.1 Sphenodon punctatus | reverse complement strand
CTCCAGGATCCCCGGCAGAGGCCTCACCCAGGCGTGCTACCAGAGACCCTCCAGGATCCCCGGCAGAGGCCTCACCCAGGCGCACTACTCGAGACCCTCCAGGATCCCCAGCAGAGGCCTCACTCAGGTGTGTAACCAGAGACCCTCCAGGATCCCCGGCAGAGGCCTCACCCAGGCATGCTACCTGAAATTCTGAATTGGAGAAGCCAGGGATTTAACTTATTTTTATTATTTATCATTTTATTTTATTTTGTGGATTTCTTAGCCACCCTCTCCTACCACGGTAGCTCGGGGCAGCATATAACAAAACTAAAATGCATAAAGAAGAAAACATAATTACAACCAAAGTTTAAAAACCTAAACAATAAAATATAAAATCTATGAAACTGAGTCAGATGGAGCCAGAAGAAAGAGGGGCAATCTGGGTCTAGGCGGATCTCCGTCAAGAGGAAGGGAGTTCCACAGTCACGGTGTGGTGACCAAGAATCATCCCCTTATCGTCACCACCTGGGGAATTCCCAGGGAGACACCCCTGTCACGGAGGAACATAGGGTCACACACGTGTGATACTGGCCTACATGTAGACTACAACCCTAGTAAATGTGTAAAGCAAAACATACAACATATATGTAATGTTACAATTGAGAACTGTAAAACCCAGATCAGAGCTGTGACACGTGACCAAGCCCCAGGAAATGGAAAGACAGTTTTGTTGATTGCCCCAGACGGATGGCCAGAGACATTAAAAATGCTAATGCAGGCAGCCATTGCCTACGTGCAAGAGACAGAGAAAGCTGATAACGAGAACAAAGGGAATTCTAGAAGCCTCGAGAAGATATGAGGAGTTTCCTCCTGGGGATATAAGGAGTTGTACCCCAGGGGGGGCAGTGACTATCAGGAACTCACTCACCATCTTGCAGCCAGCAAGGCTGGAAACCATGAACTGAGAGACAGGACTTTACTTTCTAGCAACTCTAAGTCTGGAGACCCAGTCGCTTACATCAAGGACTGAGAGGAACTTATGGACCTTTGTAGGGTAAGATGCTTATTTAGGAACTCAACCAGTATAGGTCAGGAATGCGTTATATTTACCTTTGATTTCTAGTTACCACTCTGTATCAACTATCTTGCTTATGTAATCAATAAACTGACTTCTTATCTTTATGAAGAAGTGTCTGTGTCTAACATTGGAAACACAAGTGAGCAACAAGTTCTCAAGCTCTTGCGAACCCAGAGATTAAAGAGTCTGTAAACGGGAAGGATCGGGCCCTTGGGTGACAAAGGGGTTGTCCCTGCGGCAGGCTTGAATCGGCCAGAGAGAGAAAAACTGGTTCAAGTGGGCTGTACGCGAGGGAAACTGAGTCACTCAAACTCGGTAAAGTGGGGGTGCGGACCCTTCAACCCGTGACAACCCCAGCCGACTGCAGGGGTCTGTCCAGAGCCTGGGGGGTGAAGTGATTCCACAGATAAGCCGGCCTCAAGCTGTGTAGGGCTTTGTAGGTCAATACCAACACTTTGAATCAGGCCCGGAAGACTCTAGGCAGCCAGTGCAGAGAACGGAGCATTGGCGTGATGTGCTCCCGGCGGCCCGTCCCCATCACTTGGCACCTTATACACGCAAACCATGCACCCTACCACCTGAGCCACGGCCCACCCCGTTCATGTCATTGATGTAGTGGGGCCCGGCTTCTGTTTTGCTCCGGAAGCGTTCACATGAAACAGGATGTTCAACTGAAGTTATTTAGAAGTAGGAAGAGAAGTATGTACCCCTGGAAAAACCAGTAGAGACTCCCCTTCAGTTTGTATTTTGAAGTAAGTGTTCATGGGAATGCTTATCGGTGTGAGGGTGGTGAGCACCTTGACTCAGGGGGAACTTAATACAGTACGCCTTCGTTTACAGTTTGTCTGAATGCCACCAAAGGGGAGTCGTTACTTCAGTTTGATGAAATGGAAGGAGTTACTCTGGTTGACTTCTGTTCATCAGAATGTGACCTTAGGCTGGTTCCACTCGTGTTGTAAGGAACAGCAATAACAGGGAAGAGACTGTGGATTATTGCAGATGTGGAAACTGAGGCACAGCCCAGGACAGCTGTGTAAATGGCTTACACTCCCATTAACCCCAGAGATGGTGACACTCACGCTTCCTCAACCAGTTACGCTGGCTTTTTCACTCAGACTGTTACTCTGAACAAACAACTCCCTAAATTGCACTAACTCCGCATGAGTGGAGCCCACAAATTTGCACAAGTTTGGGGTTGGCTGCCCTGGGGGGTATGTACTCAGTCCTGATTAAAGCTGAGTATGTACTCCAGAGTAGCTTACCCACAGGGGTACGGGACTGTGTGAACAGGGTGGATGTCAAATATGCACATCAGGTCATTTATCAACCAACACCTGACTGTTCGCATGATCATTAACCTCCTGGGTAGCGCCCGCTTCCCCCTGGGAAATCACTCGCCTGCTATGGCTGATTTAACTCCCCCAGGGGTGGTAATCCTGTTTGTCTGAATGCAGCCTGTTTGCCTTAGATAAGATTGTGCATTTATGGACTCCAGGTGTCTGTATAATTTGTTTCCCCATACTCATTACGCCCTCAAACAACAGCTGCAGGAACGGGGGTATCTGTGCCTGCGACTGCTCATGGCCACGTTTCCAAGCTAACAGCGGCGTCTCTTAAGCTCAGCTGAGCCGCGCCGCCCTCTGTCTGTGAGCCCCAGGCCTCGGCTTGGGTTGACTGAACTCAGCCTTCCTTCGAACCTGCCCCTCTGCGGCTCCCGCGCTGCACGGGATCAGGGAGCCGCAGTCGTCAGGAGCAGGAAACAGACCCACACGCACACACCCATCGCGCCGCACGCTCCTTGCAAGAGCAGATGATTCTGCGTTGGGACCGCCACGAAACCGAGTCACCGGGCCAGGGGCTGGGGACTTGACAAGGCTACATAGAGAGTCAGTGGCAAAGATACGAATAGAAATTGCCCATTCCTGGCTCCCGGGTCACTGCTCTCTTCTAGTCACTGCTGGATTTGGTCCCATGAGGAGGACCAAGACTTGTGATCACACCTTGCTTTACAATCCCACTCCAGTTCCCCCTCACCCCACCTCTGAGAGGTGGGCCCTTGTTGTTCCCATTTTACAGGTGGGGGGGTGGGGACTGAGTGGGAGTGACTTGCCCAAGGCCACCCAGCAAGTTCAAGGCAAAGAGGAGATTCGAACTCTCGTCTCTCCAAATTCACGTTCATCTCTTTATCCATTAAGCGGCACTGGGTGTCGTTTTGTTGTGGAAACTCTGTTTTCCCATAAATTTCAGCAAAAACAAATTCCTCTTGAAATTCTTTTTTAAAAAAAACAACAACCATGTAAACACATTATTTTAGACATTATTTGGTATTTCTTTCTTTCTTTTTTTCTTTCTCCTGCAAAAAAAGTCCAAATTTCTCCAAAGCAGAGTTATACTAGTTTTCCAAAAACGGAAATTGATTGGAAACTGTTAAGCACTAAAAAGCAAAGCTATGTAGTAGAAATGGGAATTTTGAATTCAGACAGAATCGAATTGACCTGAAAACGGCCAATTTGGTTCTCCTGAAATTTCAGTTCTCAATTTGGTTTCGGGTGATTCCAGTTTTTTGCATTGATTTTATTTTTGGGGGGGTGGGGTTTCCACCAAAGGGGGGGAAAACAGGGGGGGAAATCAATGCAAAAAAAACCCCACCGAAATGAATCTGAAACCGAATCAAGAACCAAAATTCTCACGGAACCGAAACGAAAGAAAAACAAATCTGAAATTTGCCCCCGAGTCCCATCCCTACTAAGTAGCCTCCAAAATGGGCTCGTCGTTGTTGTTGTCATCATCTATTGGTCATACATTATTAAATTAATTATTTATGTACATAATGCCATCGATGTGCCTCTGGGAAAGAAAGAAAGGTCGTTGCCCTGAGGGGCTTACAATCTAGAATGAGGTGGGGGTGACACAGGAGAGGGACACACCGGGAGAGTCAGGGAGACATTCATGAAGTTGAGAAGTCACAGGGGCCCGTGGCTTAGTTCCAACTAGACAGTAGAAGGAAAAGTATAAGCAAGGAATCTCCAGGGGACAAAGGGAAAGTCTGACAGAAATTGAACCCCAAACACCCAACTTTGAACCCTCCTGACTAATGAGCTTCTTCCTCGGAAGTTTTGCGGATACAGAAATTTCATATCCCAAAGGCACACTACTGAGGCCATCTAGTCTGCCTCGTGTCTAGCCCAGGACCGAGAATTCCCTCCAGTTAGTGGGTAGATCCAGTCACTAATCTGTATCTGGCAAGAGCGTCTCCTTTAGGAGGGCATCTATTCCTGATTCGCAGCTTGCAAGTGACAGGGACTCTGTCCGCCCACCCCTTGTCCCAAGAGTTAGTTGCGAGTTGTGTTGCAATGTTTGTGATTTGTTTCTCGTTGGAATTTGTCTCGCTGAAACTCAGCTTGTTCCCCTTGCTTGGTTAAAGAGCTCTGTGATGGTTGGCCCTAAGTGGCTGCAGTGTGAGGGCCTGGTGAGAGGGCACAGCCCTGCACGGTAGCTGAGAGTGGCTGTCCCTTTAAGGGAGTTGGCTGCCTCCACAGGCCACACCCCTCCTTGGGATATATAAGCACAGGAGGCTCTGCAGTAAAGTCAGTCTGTGTCTGGCTGGGACAGGAGAAGACCTCAGCAGCATAGGAACGGGCCAAGGCGCTGCCTGAAAAGAGCTTGGTGGGGAGTCTGATATCTAGAGAATGGCTCGCTGTGAGAGGCTTTGGACTTTATGATGGGGTTTTGCTATCTTTGGACTGTTGCACTGTAAGTAGACCTGTGCATTTGGGGTTCAATAAAACAAGCACACAAATAAACACAAAACACCCTTTCAGCTTCCTATTTTAAACACAAATACTAGAGTTGTGTATCCATGTTCCAGGTAAATACAAAATCCCCCCTCCCCAAAAAAACATGGCGTCTAAGGTCTCAAACCAGACCCCAGAAAGTGCAACACGTCTCCACCTTGGTGCCAGCCTGCTTTGTGACTCCTTTCCTTCTAGGCCTGTCGAAATGTCAGAGCCTTGCTGCCCTTCTGCGCTAACATAACCCATATGCACGGAGCCGCGGTCACTGCGGTTTCCACATTGGCAGCGATGGAGCGGGGGGAGGGAACGCAGTGGACATGGGTAAAGATACAAATACAATTCAATGTCAATGGTAAAAACACAAATGCAGATCACTTGACCTCATGCAGAGCCTTTACTGTAAATAAATCAGCCCTTGGGGGTGGAAAGCATTCGGGGCGGTGTGGCTTCTTGGGACCCTGCTCCTGATGAGCTCTGTGGCCTAAAGTTACCCTTCCCCATCTGGCATCAGGAGTTCAGTCACCTCTTTCTGAGAAGCCCGACAAGTATTTCCAGAACTCTCTCCAAATCAAGAGCCAGGCTGGGTAGCGGGCAGCTATGCTAGCTGGCACTAACCGACCCCAAACGCCCCTCCCCTCCTGGGGACTAGACACCAAAGGATGGTGTGGCCTACCTCCATGGGGTAGGGGCGAGTCCTCGAAGCCCCCTGGTTCTCACGCCCAGACTTCGCGCTCACCCTTGTCTCTCTTCTTTGCTTCCTCAGACACCCACATCCAGTACGCGCGGATGGGGACAGATGTGACCATGCAGTGTGGGGCCATGGACTGGGACGCCAGTGTGACCTGGACGGCCAATGGGACCGACATCGACGAGTCCCACCTCAACGGCTCACAGCTGGTCCTGAGGAACGTAGACCTCACGCACAGTGGCCAGTACTTCTGCTACGAGGGCTCCTCCTGGCACCTCAAGTACCAGACCACGCTCAAAGTGGGAAGTGAGTACGCGCGTGTGGGTTGGCAGCACATCCTCCCCCCTCAGGCTCCACACCCCACCTGCCAACCCCAGACCGTCTCGATGGCCTCTAGCGCCACCTGTCGTTCAGTTAACGGGAGTGGACATCTCTTCCCTCAAGCAGGCAGGGAAATGGTGCCCTGTGTCTGGGTGGGGGTGGGGGGGGCACACAAGGGGATACCCTGTGGGCATGAGACCATCTCCTCGGTTTTGGGGAGCGATATGATGTGTTTGGTGAACTGTTCAATGTCAGAGGAAATCTCAGCACCGCAGGGAGGGCAATCTGGCTGTGACAAGGGGGGTTGTGTCTGTGTGTCACAGTGTATTGCAAAGTGTGCTCTGTGTGTCTGTGGTTCACTCCAGACTCTGGGTCCTGTCGGGCCAACGTCATGCTGGGGAAACGGCCGCTCATTTTTATAGACTCTCCTTTCACCGTATGGGGCCAAGGAGACAGTGGGGCCCTTCCAGCCTGTGTACAGTCGTTGTGACTGGTTGTACGGGGAAGGCACTCTGTCCGAGTAGGCCTGCACGGCCGCCCCAAGCCAGGCCTTGGCTCTCCAATGCTGCAGCATGAGGTATGCATGACAACAACCCTCCATTGACCAAGCCTTCCTCCAATGGCAAAGTCAGCCCAGGCCCAAGTACAGATGATTCCTGAAGCCTTCTTGTGCCCCCTTGTGCATCTCTACTGGCATAACCCCACATCCTTGGTCCCACCACCCCAACGATGCAGGGAGACAGAGTGACTGGGCAGAGGGGTGGATCTTTCCTTTGGAAATGTCTGGGATGCTGGTGCAGGGAGAGGAGAAAGCAAGGGCGGAAAGGAGAATCCCAGGAGTCTGATGAGGGCCCTAGTGAAGCCACAGACTTCGGGCTGATTGGGAAGCCAAGAGGTGGAATGGAAGGGAGCGTGGGATGGGGGTTGAAGTATGGGAGCCTGGGGGCAGCGAGACTTTCTCAAGAGGCAGCCAGCACCAGAAAAGCCCAGCGTCCAGTCTGGATCTGTGTGGGGTGTGATGAGAAATCCAAGCCCTCCCTGGGCCGTCTGGGGGAGGGAGGGGGCTTTATTTCTAATCAGATGTGTTCCGCTGGGACTCCCCGCCACTGGTTCTTGCTCTGCCTTCCTCGGAAGGATTAAAAAAACCTTTACTGTCCAGTGCTTTCTCCCCATGGTGTCACCGTCATCCAACGGCCTCTTCGCCTTCCTGTGGAAAAGCGAAACCGACTGAGGCCGCTTGTGCACGAGCCAGGAGTGTCCCCCTCCCTCTCTGTCTTGTTTCCTTCCATTGAGCCAGGACTAAGCTTCCTGGGAGCTTGGCCCTGTAAGCTGGGGCTTGTGGGGAGGGATGCGGGATGAGGTGACTCTGCCCGGGAACAGAGACACCCCAACAGGATCATGGAGCGCGGCATCGAGCCTCCCATTTGGGGGAGAGGATTTGGTTGACGTGGCTTGTTGCCTTCTTTCCAGCTGTGGTGTGTTCCCCCACATCTGCTAAGCACCTCGCTCCTGGTAATCCCTGCCAATCCACTGCGGGGCCTGGAGGGATCGTGTGGCATTCCAGCCGGGATCCTGCTGGTTTCTATTAGTGCCGGATTTGTTTGCCTCTTTCCCCGAGCTTCTGCTAGGCATGGGAGAGCCGTGTGCCGCCGTCGGACGCTGCAGGGGCCGAGCCGGCACGACAGCTAAGTAAATAGGCGACTGCCCGGCGTTGTTAATGTAATTAAGTATGCAAGGAGCTAATCAGGTGAGGCACTTTTAGAGGTAATTAATTTAATTGCCTGGATTTTAATTTAATGCTCTCTGTGAATCCTCCCACCCCCAGCGCGTGATTAACGGCACCACTGCAGAGACGGGCTGCTGCAGCTGCAGGGTTGTGTGGTCGTGGTCGTGGTCGTGGTCGTGGCCCTGGCCCGGCAGCTTGCAAACCTTGTAGACTGTCGCCTCTTTCTCTGGCCTGCGGTCGCTGACACTTTCCTTCTGTAGAGAAGGTCAGGTTGCCGTCTTGGTCCCAAATCTAGGCAAGTCCTTCTGCGCGCACGTACCTGCGTCTACGAGGCTTAGTCACCTGGAGGATCGTGTCCAGTTTGGGGCACCATGCTTGGGGGGGGGGGTTGTAGACAAATCAGAGAAAATTTAGAGGAGAGTGGCTAAGATGGCAAAGGGGACTGGATGAGAACTGCAAGGAGAACCAGGGAAACCAGATCTAATGGTACCCAACGAATTTACGGTATCCAAATCGACCTGACAACATCAGCTACCGATCGGTACCCAATTGTGACCCAATTCACGTACCCGATGTCGACTTCTGGTACTGATTTTTCAAGTTCAGTACCAATGTATCAACTTCCAACACCTATTTATTGATTTTCCATCCCAGAAAATCGACTTCCAATCCCGATTGTTTTGATTTCCGTCCCAATATACTGATTGGTAATCGGAAAATTGAAAAATCAGTACCATAAGTTACCGACTTTCGGGGTTTCTGGGTCCCTGATCAGTATCTGGTTAACCTGTCGAGTACCCAAAGCGGTACTCCAAAAAGTAAGTACCAGTTTCAGCTCTCGGCTGGGTGAGGAAAGGCTGAAAGAATTGGGGATATTTAAGGATAGAGGAAAGAAGTGATAGCAGTCTCCAGCCACAGCTAAAAGGAGGCCGTAAACAAGATGGTGAACATTTATTCTCATGGGCTTCAATTGAAGCAAGGAAGATATCGGTTCAGTATCAGGGAGCCCTTCCCAACTGTCAGGACTGCTCGATAATGGAATAAGTTGCCCAAGGGGGTTGTAGAATCTCCTTCCTTGGATATTTTCAGACCCCAGTTTCATGCCCATTCCCACTGCATTATCGCGGGGGGGGGGGGGAATCCTGGCTCTAAGGGCAGTCAGGCAGTGGAACCGGCTGCCTAGAGAAGTTGTGGATTCTCCATATTTGCAGGTTTCTAGTAGGGGTGTGCAGAAGGTCCCCCAACTGTTTTCGTTTACAAAAACCCCTGTGTTGGGATGGGGGGTTCATGTTGCCGTTTTTCTTCATTTTTCTTTTTTTTTTTAATTAAAAATTCATTTTAAAAATAAACCACTGTGCACAAATGGCCGCCAAGACGTTCTGTGCGTGCCCGTCCCTTTTCCAAACCAAAAACAGGGGTACATTCACTGAAAGGTCCAGTGGCCAATTTGTGCATGTGCAGGGACTTTATTTTGTGCGTGTGCAGGGACTTTATTTTGTGCATGTGCAGGGACTTTATTTTGTGCATGTGCAGGGACTTTATTTTGTGCGTGTGCAGGGACTTTATTTTGTGCGTGTGCAGGGACTTTATTTTATTTTATTTATTTATTTTAAATTAAAAAAATTAAAATCACCGTATATGCACAGAGTGGTGCCACTGGGGCCATTTGCCACAAACCGGCTGCCCTTTCCCAAAATGGCAGCAGTGGATGAAAGCAAACGATAATTGATTGCTTAGTCATCCATTTTCATAACGTTCGTTACGAACACAAATGGGGCTTCCTTTGTTTTCGTAGCTAATGGCAAGTGTTCCGGGGGCAGCCCCCAGTTTCCAGGAAGAAGCTGGAGGAGTCTGTGTCCGGCAGGTCTTGCACCCAGCTGGGGCTGGTTTCAATGACTCTCCTGCCGGTCCCTTCCATCTCGACCACTCTGCACTTCTCTGCCCCAAGAGACGCTCCCTGCCTGGCTGCCCCCCTTCCTACCCGCAGCAGGTTCGCTCTGCAGAGTGGGCAGAGGTGGGAGGAGGAAACGGGGGCAACCAGAGGGTGGGAGCAAGTCGGGACAGACCGAAATAGCAGGGGATGTTGTACCTAGCTGTGAGCATGAACACGCCCAGACACTTCACATGCGCACGGTCCCTGGCTCAGCTGCACCACCTTTATCTAGTGTAACTGCACCCTGGTTGGAAGCCTGGGGCCAGACATGGAGGCTGCAGAGCAGTTGGGTGGAGGGAGGCACAGGGGAGGGAGCCCGGGACCAGATACTGGGACTGCAGAATAGCTGGGCTGGGGGGCACAGCTGAGGGAGCCGGGGCCAGACATGGGGGCTGCAGAGGGGTTGGGCTGGGGGGCAGAGGTGAGAGATCTGGGTCCTAACATTGGGGCTGCAGAGGGGCTGGGCTGGGGGGCACAGGTGAGAGAGCTGGGGCCAAAAATTGGGGCTGCAGAGGGGTTAGGCTGGGGGGCACAGGTGAGAGATCTGGGTCCTAACATTGGGGCTGCAGAGGGGCTGGGCTGGGGGGCACAGGTGAGAGAGCTGGGGCCAAAAATTGGGGCTGCAGAGGGGTTAGGCTGGGGGGCACAGGTGAGAGATCTGGGGCCAAACATTGGGGCTGCAGAGGGGCTGGGCTGGGGGGCACAGATGGGGGAACCGGGGCCAAACATCAGGGCTGCAGAGGGGTTGGGCTGTGAGGCACAGGTGAGGGAGCTGGGGCCAAACATCAGGGCTGCAGAGGGGCTGGCCTGGGGGGCACAGGTGAGGGAGCCAGGGCCAGACATCGGGGATGCAGAGGGGCCAGGCTTGGGGGCACAGGTGAAGGAGCCGGACATTGGGGTGCAGCTAGAGCAGCTGGCGTGTGTGGGAATGCAGTGCAGTGGGAATGCAGTGCAGTGGGAAGCACGGCGCAGCGCAGTGGCAGGAGCGCGGTGCACGGCTTCTCTGCCAGCGCAGCTTGTACCATGTGTCTGTAATTGCCTGCAGTGCAGGTGGGAGCCAGGATCTGCATGTAATTGAACCCAGCGCCGCTAGTGCCGGGGTGAGCTGGCAGGGAGCCACCCAGCACAGCCAGAGAGAAGGGCTCAATGCTGGGCACTCCCACCCCCCAACTCCTCTCTGTTGTCTGTCACTAAGCGGCTGGCGAGAGGAAGGGAAAATACATGCGGTTTGACGGGAAACAACATAGAAAAAACAACCAAATTAGCAGCAAAACAAACAAAAGCTAAGCCGAAAGGAGAGGAGGGCCGGCAGCAGCCGGGAGCAGGGCACATGGCATCAGCCAGGCCGAGATCAACTGCGTGGGCCAGGGGCCCGCCCTGATTAGCCAGCGATCAGCCGTTAGCTGCTAATAAATAAAAACAGCCCCCTGGTTACGGCCCTCCGAAGTTGCTTTGCCCCCAGATGGACGCCAGCTGCAGCTTAAGCTGAGATTTTTCTTCCTCCCCCGCCTCCCTCCAGTCTCTGAAAGAAATCGCTGTTATATCCAAACTGAAAAAGACCTTCCCTTCCCCATCTCCCATTGCAGGTTATACAGTCCCTTCAGCAGGGGGCGCCGCGCTGCAGGGAGCAGGGTGTGGGCTCAGTAGGGGGCGCTGTGATGCAGGGAGCAGGATGTGGGGCTCAGTAGGGGGTGCTGTGCTGCAGGGAGCAGGGTGTGTGCTCAGTAGGGGGCGCTGTGCTGCAGGGAGCAGGGTGTGGGCTCAGTAGGGGGCGCTGTGATGCAGGGAGCAGGATGTGGGGCTCAGTAGGGGGTGCTGTGCTGCAGGGAGCAGGGTGTGTGCTCAGTAGGGGGCGCTGTGCTGCAGGGAGCAGGGTGTGGGCTCAGTAGGGGGCGCTGTG
>QEPC01005668.1:1708019-1724084 GCA_003113815.1 Sphenodon punctatus | reverse complement strand
CCCCCTGACCCTGCAGCACAGCGCCCCCGACTGAAGGCGCCCCCCAGCTCCTTGCAGCACAGCGCCCCCTACTGAGCACCCCTGACCCTGCAGCACAGCGCGCGCTGTGCTGCAGGGTCAGGGGTGCTCAGTAGGGGGCGCTGTGCTGCAAGGAGCTGGGGGGCGCCTTCAGTCGGGGGCGCTGTGCTGCAGGGTCAGGGGGTGCTCAGTAGGGGGTGCTGTGCTGCAGGGTCAGGAGGGCTCTCAGTAGGGGGCGCTGTGCTGCAAGGAGCAGGGGGCGCTCAGTAGGGGGCGCTGTGCTGCAGGGTCAGCGGGGCTCTCAGTAGGGGGCACTGTGCTGCAGGGTCAGGGGGTGCTCAGTAGGGGGCACTCTCCCCTTGGAGCCAGTGTTAACCACTCTAGGGTGATATGGGGTGCTGGGCTGCAGGGAGGAAAGTAAGTGGATCGCATGGACCATAAATTTGGCCCCCCGACCTAGAATTATGGTCTCATGAAGCGTGCTAAGGTCATGGTCACAATGAACAAGGCAATCTATTTAAACTACACCCCTTTGCCTCTTGTCTATGGAACTTGGTGGGATGGGCCGTGGCTCAGGTGGGAGCAATTCCCCCAGCTCATAGGAAAGGCAGCTGGGCTCAGGGTGGAGGGGGGCAAAGCTAGGTTGGACTGGACCCTGGGGCAGAGGATGGAATACCCCCTTCTTCCCAGGGGCCCTGAACCAGGGAGCATGGGCCCTCTAAGCTCATGGGCCCCATGACCGGCCCCATCAGAGCCGCACCGTTGGTTGTCCGCCTCTCCTGGTAGAGAGCTGCTAGATTAGTGCCCTCTCCTGTATAATGAGCCAGGAGTGAAACGTGGCCCAGCAACACCTTCCCCTCTGTGCACAGCAGCATGGCGGGGACACCGTGCCAGGTTCTGGTGGCTGCACTTTCAGAGAGACGAGGAAGTCTTGGGGTCGGGGAGAGTTCAGATGAAGGTTATAAAAATGGTCCCGAGGTTTGGAAAAAAGGCCATGCAGTTTCTGGAAGAGAAGGCTGAGTGGGGAAGCCTCGGTCACAAGACCCTGGAGTCTAGCAGGCACTTCGGTTTTCCATGCAAAGGCCCAGAGAGTTTCAAGGGCTGAGAGTTTCTGAAACTGGACAAATTTAGCCTCCAGCAAGGCACATCTCGCTAGCTGTGAGGGTAATTAAACCTAGGAACGGCTCCTCGGGGAAGATGTAGACGGCAATCTGTAAACTGAGATTGGAGGAGGGACGCTTCCATCCAGCTGGGCTAAATTCCACAGGCTGTGTCTGCAGGAGGCTGGACTAGATTATCCCAATGGTCCAGGCTGCCCCCGAAGCCCTTGATATTGTGACACACCCCATAGATAGGAGAGTTAAAACTTAGGGAGATTAATTGGAAAGATGAGCCTGCTTCATTCGTCTCTGCTTGGATGATAAAACACAAATAAATGCTCTCCACAAAACGGGGTCTGGTATTCAAAACACACGTACTAGGGCTGTGTATTCAGGTTCCAAGAGAACCCAACATTTCCTGGGAAACGTGGTATCTGAGGTCTCAAACTGGGCCCCCAAAAGTGAAGCACAGACCCCCTTGCTGCCCCTGGATTGTCAGGTGGCGCCGGTGGCCGGAAGCGCTTTTCACCAACTCCATCTGGTGAGGAGGCGGCGTCCCTTTCTTTCCGATTCGGACCTGGCCATCATCCGTGCTTTCATCACCTCGAGGCTCGATGACTGCAAAGCGCACTATGTGGGGGCCACCCTTGACGACTGTTCGGAAGCTGCAGCTGGTGCAGAATGTGGTGGCTCCGCTCCTTTTGTGGACAAGTCACTGGAAGCAAATTACACCGGTGCTCCGAAGGTACCATCTGTTAGACTTTTTTCACATGACAAGGGCTCTCAGGGAGGCATTCTCGGTTGCTGCCCTGGGGTTGTGGAACTCCCTTCCTCCAGAGGTTCATTTGAGTCCAAGCCTGAGTATCTTCCAGAGGCAGCGGGGTAAGACTTTTTTGTATCTGAAAAGGCTCTTGGCGGTGTTGTTTAGTGGGTGTTTTGGGGGTAGAGGTGTGAGAGGGGGTTAGGTGGGTAGGTGTTTTTGGGTGGGTTTTTGTTTGTGGGTTTTGTTGGGGGTTTAGGGGGGGTTTATTGGTTTTTAATCATTTTTTTTATGGAGTGTAAACTGCCCTGAGCCTCAGGGAAAGACGTCATATAAATTGAAATAAATAAATAAATAAATATCCACTTCAGAGCTGGCCTGTTCTCTGACTCTCAGCTTAGCCACCTGCATGGGGAGTCTCTACTGAGTCCTCCCCACCTGCAGAGGCTGCTGCTGTCTCAGAACTGCGGTCTCCAGCGTTGCAGCCAGCCCCAGCCCAGTGGAGGCAAGATAAGCCAGGGAAAAACGGTATATCCCCAAGTTAGCAAACTCCCCGCCCAACGAGTGACACCCTGAGCCAGCTACATAGTCTATTCCCCCCTCGCCGAGCCAGTAACCTCCCCTGAACTGAGTCTCATGCCCCACTCCCCTTTCCCCAAACCAGCAACCCCCTTCTAAGCTAGATCCATGCCCTGTTCCTGCCTCTCCAAGCTAACAGCCTCCCCACCATGCAAGCAATATTCTCCACCCGCTCCCAAACCAGTGTCCCCTTTTTTAAATTGGTAGCAGACTTAGCAGCAGTTTTAACCACATTTCTCTTTCCATATAGGTCTGTCGAACTGGCAGAGCCTCATTGCACTTCTGCACCAAAATATCCCATACGCAGGAACGCCATGCCCGTTGTATTTTCCGTATTGGCGACTATGGGGGGAAATGCAGCGAACACGGGTAGAGATACAAATACAAATAAACAGGAATACTAAAAACACAAATATGTATACAGATAAAATTACATGACCTTGTGCACAACCCTGTTGGATAGATTGAGTGGCCACCGGTCTCTGTTTTCATCATGCCACTTATGGGCACCTCGGTAGACTCAATCAAACATTCAGCCTTGCTGCTTCTGGTGCCCAGAGTTTGGGCACTGAGCATTGCTAAGGGGGAGCAAAGCCTTCTGGGTAGGGATATGCAAATTGGTTTGAGAAACCACACACACACATGCAGCCACCCACGCTCCACAGCGCAATTAGTTCTAATGGAATGAGGAGCAGGACTAAAAAAATCAAACACCTTCAAAGGCAAAAGGCAACCTTCCCACCCCACCTCTCCTAGGGGACTTGCTTTGCTGGGGCGGGGGGAGAAGGGGCTCTGCTCACACGCAGTGGTCTCATCTCTCCCCCCCCCCCCATCATCAGCGCCGCATTCCTTCCTGTCCCTCAGAGAACTAGGCAGAGTGCCCGGCTGCGGCATAGCAGACTGAGGCTTCCTTGGCTCGCTCTGTAAAATATGATAATCTGGGGCAGCCAATGTCAGAAACAATAAAAATATCCTCCTTCCCACTGTAAACATCGCCAATCCACTGGGGCCGGAGGGCTCAGCTGTTTGCTAGGGACGGCAGGCTTCCCTAGCGGCAAGAGGAGCCCGGAGGAGGTTTCCAAGACTCGGGCAAGTGTCTTAGAACCCCTGGCTTCCGAATTGGGGTCTGCCACTGCTGGTGCTCCCGGAGGCCAGGGTAAGCAATCTGCAGCCGGTCCGTAGAACAGCAGAGTCAGCTTCAGTTCCTGCCAATGCTGCAGCCGTCGCTGGGCGGGAGGGCGGCCACCTAGGCACGTTTTTAAGGAACCCTTATGAAAAATACATAAGGCGCCAATGCAGGCCTTGTAACATGTATTTTTCATAAGGCTTCCTTACAAATTTGCCTAGGTGGTCGCACTACTGGGGGGAGAAGGGTTCAGGGAATCACTAGGCCCCTGCCACCAAAGTGCCCCCCCCCCCGACGTTGCTCCTCCCCTGGTCCGCCCGGCTGATGGTGCACAAGGGAATTGTTTCCCAACCACAATAACCTTATAAAGAGTCTTATCAAGAGGAGAAGCCGGTGGTTCTCTAAGGCCCAGGAGAAACAGGCCAGGAGAAGAGAGAAGAGAGTGAAATGTTAGCAAAAAACTCCTTAATCAGGCTGGTGTCATGGGACTGGTATGTATCCCCCATTTTCTCCTCATGACATCTGCGGAGCAGCTCTCCAAGGGAGGCTGTAAGAGCCGCTCTCGCTGGAAACTTCCAGGCAGAGGCTGGAGAGACATTAGTGAGGGGTGGTTTAAATGTTGCATTAAACCTGCTCCCGGCAAAAGGAATGGACTTGGGGATGCTCAAGTTCTTCTCCAGCTTCAAGAACCCAGTGTCCTGGATTTCACTAGAGATTGCGTCGTTCTCAGCTCCTCGCCTTGGCCAGGGTGCGATGCTCTGAGCGGAGAGCCCCAGCAGGAGCAGTTAGCACGCATTCAAGTCTCATAGGAGCAGACGAGGCTGGCTCCTGTGCTATGCAGTGTTCGCACTAGCTGCTGTGAAGATCATGCTGTCAGTCTCCTTGTGGTGTAAGAAGATCATCCCTCCCCTGCCGGGTTTCCCTGCGGAGCTGTGGTCACACTGAGATATGGGCCTAGATCCCCTTTGTTCCCCAAGACCTTTCAGAGCCACTGCGCGTGGGGGGGCGCCCAATGCTCCCCTAGAGCAGAACTTGGAAAGGTTTCATCCCAACATCCCCAGCACACGGAAGACTGGACGAGTCTCTGCACAATGGGCTGCACTCACCTTGTGAGGATTTGGCCTTCATAACAGCCTAGAGCTTAAATCTGAAATGTCATTGAGATCATGTAGTCTCCGCACCCCCCCGTCTCCACCGTTGTATCAGTCTAGTGAATTTCTCTAGCTAGAATTTCTCTTGCTATTTCTGCAACTGGAGATGAGTGAAGGAGTCTGCAATACACACCAATGAGTGACAAGGGAGTGCAAGAAACGCGGTATTGTGTTGATATTATCGCTCCGGATTGGAAATTGATGGCAAAGTGGGGAAAGGAAAAGAGGTAAACGGGATCCCAGTAATCAAATAATTGGTAAATTGAGAAACAAAATGTCAATCAAGACTTCTTTTGAGTAAGGAAAGGTTCTCGATTTGACTGAGACAGTGTTGGGAACCAGGATTTCAATGGGAATTCCCATTTTTGTGAAATCTTGTACTCCGTATTTAAGACAGACTTACATACACACAGCAAAAGGGAGACAGAACCGGCGCTGAAGCGGGTATCGATTTTGCAACCCGAGGGCAATACCCACAGTTTTGGGTGCCATTTCAGATATTCAGTGGGCTACCCAGTTGGGTACCCGAATACCAAAAAAAAATCAGTAATTTCAGATACTGATTTACCAATTGTCGGCGCACCCTCCCAATGAGACACAGAGACCAAAACTGGTTTTAAAACTGGCCTCACTCTTTATTCAAATATATTCGTCAAGGCCGGTGGGTGATTGCACAAGCAATATGGGTCCAGTATGCTAGCTACTTAAATTCTTATTAACACGGGTACTGACCAGGATGTGCCCTCCCAGGTCAGTACCCCCAAACTGAAGCTACCCCTTAAACAGCACCCTGGATCTGGCAGAAAGGGGGACAAGCCCAACTGTGGGCTTGAGTAAGGAGGTGAGTACCCGCTAAGCCAGCAGACCGTGCAGGTACTTACTGACCGAACTGCGGTACCCCTCCCAGGGTCATAACCCCAGTGCGTGCTGCCTCCTCCTCGCACTGGGTGTCACCTCCGCACCTCTTAAGGAGATGACTCATCTTATCCTATTCTTACCTTTTTAGCTTACTATAGTGTACTGGACCCCGCCACAAAGGGGGAGCCGCTCCCGGCATCCCCCGGCACCCACTGCCTATCCAATAATCAATTCCCTCAAGTGATGGGCCAAGTTCGCCAAATATATTTCGTTTCCTGCTGGGGACAGATGCACGCCATCGTCCCGAAACAGATCTGTACACCCATATACAATGTCTACATGCCGAACAATTGCTCCTCCTATGCCAACTATCCATTTGCCATTTCTCGGTTAATATTCCTTCTTGTTTTATCAACTTTTGCCGGCTTAATAGCCCGGCCCCATTTAAGTCTAGGAACAAAACTAGTCCAAACTATATGAACCCCTTCAAACAAAGTCTTAACTATCAACATGTCATGCTTAATTCTAATTATTTAGTTAACCCCTTTTCTAGCCGGGATATCATTCTCCCCTAAATGAACCACTAGTATGTGCGGTGCTCATCCCTGGTAGAGTGCGCTCAACTTCGGGACCAACTGGTTCCATCTCATAGCACCCGTTCCATACCACCTAATAATCGCCTTGTCGCCGAATCCCAATTGGAGGCCCCAGTTAGTCTTTACGGCAACGTTGCTGGCCCAACACACCAGGCTGTGGCCCACGATCCACACCGCTCGCTACTCCACCTCAGTGCACCTAGGTCCTGCGCACGGGATACACAATTGGTTATTACCGATAAGGCCTTACATACTTCTTGTAGGCACCAGACCGCCACCGCCCGACTGCCTTAATCGCCTCGGCTGGCAAACCAGTTAAATGACTCCCAAACGGGGCCGCCACGTCTGCAATAACCCCTCCTGGTGGGCGGATCCCCCCTGGCGTTCCAACCCCAGCAGCGGCCTGTGCCGGTCTTGCCCCTGAAGGGCGGGGAGCAGAGGTCACTTTGGTGATTGTACTCCTTGCCGGTTTGCTAACTATGGGAGGCCTAGTCACTCCCGATTCCTCTGTGGGTGGCATAGCTGGGAACACCCATGCCCAGGCCCCATTTACCATGAGTAACCGTGGCCCTGTAGAGTCTTGCAAACGCGCTGCCGGCATCGGTTGGACTGCCCCTGCCTGCCTGAACCCCTCGTCTAGCGTGGGCCCGTGTGGGGACCGCTGCCCCCATTCCCTGCTGTTTGTTCCTATTACCTCCCCCCCTCCCCCTCAGCGGGGGTACACTCCGCTCTTCCCATGGCGGCAGGTGCCAGCCCCCAGCGTGTAGTGGACTCACCATACGCCATTTCCGCTGTGGCCCGCTCCCGTCAGGTCCCCAGGTGTTGCTCCTCTCCGCTTGCCCCGCCGGGTCCCCTCTCAACGCATTCTCAAGTGCGAGGATCCTCTGCCACATAGCGTAATCTGCGTTCCTTTCTTGTTGCGTGGGTTCTTCCACCCGCCTCCAGGTCACTGGGGGTTCGTCACCTGCTAACAAAGATATCGTGCCGGGCTCATCGTGCCCGGCTGGGTTACCAAGTGCTCCCGTTGGGGCGCCCAGTGCATCTGGAGCTATCCTCCCAGCCCTCTGTCTTTGGTATTGGGCGAGGCCAGGGACCCCCAGTGGATCCCAGGGTCCATCTGTGTCACCGGCCAACCCCATCGGGGCCATCGGGCTGGTGGGATATTGTGCCTGGGCCGATGTGCCCGCTCCTCCCGCCCAATTTGCCCCCCCTGCTCTTCTTCCTGGATGGGGGCCTCATGTCTGGACCTGATCTGCTGGGGGGGGTGCATATCCCTCCCCTGATACGCCCTCCCTGGGTCTGAATGGGCCTACCACTCGTTCCAACTGGCCCTGCTCCTCCTCCTTCCCTGAACCGCATTGGGGGGGGGGGTAACCACCCTAGTGCCGCACCTCAGCCCTTCTAATGGGGGTGGGGGGAGGGTCTGGGGGCCCTGAAGTCTGTTGGCCCTGTCCCACGGAGGCCTCGGAAGTCGCGTGTTGTCCCTCTGCTCCCTGTCCCTCATTGGGGGTGTCCTGCCCGGTGGTGGAGGCACCTCCAGGGGCCTGTGAGGTCACTTGGGCTGGGGCTGGGCCATGGGCCTGAAACATGGCCTCGCACGCTGTGAGGCGCACGATCAACTCTGCCCTGGATGGGGCCCCCTCCACAGCCGACTCCGCTTGGGGGTTACAACCAATCGGTGGTGGCTGGCTCCCATCCGGCTGTGGCCTCTTCTTTCCTGCCGCTCATTTCTTCCTGGTGCAGCCCATCTTCGGTTCGGTGAGGCTCCCTCCCGCTGACGAGGCCAAGCTCAGCAGCAAGCGCTCCTTACTGCCGACTCGGTCGCGTCCCCGTGCCGAATGCCGCTTCCACGCGGCTCGAACGGCTCTGCCCTTCCTACAAAGGGCGGGTCCGTTCCCTTTCCCAGCGTGGCGCCTCTGCGCACGCACTGCCAGGGCAGCAACCCCATTTCACCGGCACGGAGCACTCTAGGGTGCTGTGCCGCGGCCTCCACATCCTTGTCTGGTCTGAGCCCCCGTCTCATGATGGGGGGGCTCGACAACTACCCCGTCACCGCCACTGCAGAAGCGAAGGGGACTTTTCCTGTAACCGATCAAAGTTCAACGTTTATTGAACTTTGATCATTTACTGGAAAATTGGTAAATCAGTATGGGGAGTGTCTTGCTGGGGAGGGAGCTGCTGCTGCTGTCTGTCTGTGGTAAATCAGTACCAGAAGTTACTGATTCCTAGTAACCGATCAAAAAATCTGGATGATAACCATCAAGATGATGATGATGACCAGAAAAAAACAACCCGAGACTGGAAGTTGATCTCCTAAGACACTCCAGGGCATAAGGTATTAGGTTGGAATCCGGTCCCAATCCGTATCTGAAATGTTTGAGTCCTTTTGGGCCCCGGAGGTTCGATGGGTGTATCGGTTTTAGCGGCTACACGTTTAACTTCAAGACACAACCCACCACGACCGCTAGATCTCACAAACACACACGTACACACACACACCTGGTCACGCTTTTCTGGGCCTGAAATGGATTGCCTATCGCGGGTGCCTAGTTTATCCACATTTTCAGAACAGCAGGCAGAAATCGAAGCTGTGTTAGTTTCCGGACGGATCTCTTCGTATTATCTGTTCTTTCACTTACTCTGGTTTGGTAACTCTGTTCATTTCATTATTTTGGTTCTGTCATTTACTTCATTCTGACTATTCCCCAAATAAGCAAACCGACTGAGGAGAAATAAACAAACCATGTAAGAACCCAAATGGATCTTTGACAAAACGAGAACTGGATCGGAGTTGATCTCTGTTTTGTCAAACCCGGTTATATCCGGCAATTCCAGTTCAATATCAAAATAAACTTCCTAACCGTAAGAGATGTGCGGCAACGGGGCTAGTTCTCCAGAGAGGTCGTAGGTCACTGGAGATTTTCAAGAGGCTGGACGGCTCCCCTGTCAGGGACGTTGTTGGTGCCGTCAGCCTGCCTGACTTTAGAGGTCCTTTAGAGGTCATTCCGATGATCTACATTCAGGCAAGACTAGAGCTGCTGAAGCCAAACCTCAATTGGGTGCCTCATTTTAAGAAGGGCATTCTTTGGAAGAGAGCAACAAAAGGGTTTGGAAAGGAAGTCTTATGAGTCGCTTAGAAAGGATAAAGGGTTTGGAAAGCTAGTCTTCTTAGGAAAGGTTGAAGGAACTGGGGAGAAGACTAAGGTGGAGGGGGGGGGACATGCTAGCCATCTTCCAATGTCTAAGAGTTTCCACCAGGAAGATGCCATAAGAGCTGTTCTGCCGGGCTACAGAGGGCAGCAGTGGAAGCAACGGGTTCAGGTTTCAGACAGGTACATTTTGGTTAGATATCTGGGAAATGGAGCAAGTTGCTGGGGGGGGTGGGGTGGCAGGCGCGCTCTGTCGCTGTGGGTTTTCAAACACAGACTGGACGACCACCTGTCGGGGATGCTGTCATTGGCGTCATCCTGCATCCAAGGGGGGGGGACCAGATGACCGAATAAAAAGGTGTTGCAACATTGTCTTGGCCAATCTCTTTCTAGCCGACGTGGCCCCACTGGCCGGTCAGTTCAGTGACCCATTTGGGAGCAGTCGAGGGGCAGCCATTCCCAGCTCGGCTCTCCTCTGTGTGTGTAGGGGAGCAAGAAAGCCGGTTTGCGCTGGTGCCCAGCTTTGGTTTCCCACCACAGAGGCCTCCCTGCTCTCCCCGGCCTCCGCCGGCCCCTCGGCTTGATGGATGATAAATCCGCAGCGACGGGAATGGATGGCGGCCCAGCACTTTCTCCCACGCCCTTGTTTATCTTTGTTAACATGACAAACTCTGCATGATAATGGAAGGATCGAAACCATTGTGTAAACAGCGCCCCGCAGCCCCCACCCCCATCCTCTCCCAGCGGCCAGCGCACTTAATGCCCAGTAATTCATGGCCTGCCCAAAGGTGGGAAAGACACCCATGTCTTTGACAGGAGCCTCTAGTCTCTATGGGCGCCCACCCACCTCCAGGGGCCAGGGCTCTGTTTATGATGGTCTGCCTTAGTGTGGCTGGTGGATGGCCCTCTGCACCCAAAGCTTCTTGCCCCCAACGGTGAGCCAGCTCCCAGTTTCTAGCTAGGCCTGTCTCTTTCCAGCCTCCATAGCTCCCCTGTGGCTGCAAGACTAGGATTTGGTGGCTTCCAGGAACTGGCTCTAACCCAGTCTCCTGTCTCTGACATGGGCAGCACCTGATGCTTTGGGGAAAGTGCCAGACCCCCGCAGTGGGTAGCTGTCAGACAGTTTGCCCATAGGGAAGTTCAGCCCAAAACAATCATGAGCCGGTGCATTAGCCCTGAAGCATTAACTGCTCTAGCTCTAGTCTGCATATTCCTGTCATCCGTAGCGCTGGATCCAGTGCTACTCTCTAACTCACTGCATTCTTCGCCTGTCGCCTCCTGCAGCAGGATGTCCCCATGGGTCAGTTCCCTTCCCCTCTCATTTCCAAACAGAACTGTAAAACTCCACTCACCTAATTGCCTAAACTTTCTGAGCTTGTGAGAAGAGCTTCCGGCTCTGGATCCGCACATGCCAGTCTGGCAAGTTGACTTTTGTGCCTGGCTAGTGAAGACTCTGAGACCAATCAGAGCCAGAGTCCTAAACCCTTTGAGCTTTATTTAGTTATTCATATATTTATTATCCCACCCCGACCCAAGGACTCAGAGTGAGTTACAGCACATAAAGTCATAAATTAGCTAAAAATTCTTAACCCAGATTTCCTCCAACCCTATCCCCATCTGCCAATGCCTGTCCAAACAGGCAAGTCTTATGTTGCCTCCGGAAGAGGAGCAGTCTCAGGCTTCGACGAAGCTCCAAAAGAAGGGAGTTCCATAATTGTGGAGTAGCCAACTAGAATCCCTCTCTCGAAGGTCCCTCGAAGGCCGGCCTCAGAGGCCACGATGGGGCACGAGGGAGGAAGTGGGGTTCTCAGGATGACCGGTCTCTGGTGTTTCTCATCCACATCTTTGCTTAAATCTGGTCCAATCGAATCAAATCCTTGACCGGCCTTTTCAAAGTCCTGCTGGCGCCCTCTGCGCCGAGACCTGTGACGTTCCTTCGATCCGAGAGAAGGAGCCGGGCGCTCCTGCGCGTGCCGCATGCACGTCCCTGCGGAGAGGCCAGTCTGGAGGGCAGCCACGACAGCGCTGGGCTCCCTGGGAAGGCGGCTTGGCCGAGATTTGGGGGCCAGTTGCAGGACAGGGCCTCTCTGCAGGTGGAAATGGGGGCCACGCTGTTGGGATGGACAGGCAGCCAGGCCATTCTCAGGGGGAGAGGGATGAAGCTAGCAAAGAGGCAGGAATGCTTGTGCAGGGAGACTGAGGCCTGGCAGAGAGGCCAAGGAGGGGGGGAGGTGTCCTGCGTTTTGCACTGAGCTTGCTAACCCACACGCCATGGATTCCCCATTGCTCTCAGCCTGGGTTTGCTACGGAATTGAAGCAAGCTTTCCAAGGCCCGTCGCTCCCTCGTGCTGCCCTTCCTTCTGCACCGCGCCCTGCCCAAGTTACGCGGCCGCACTTGGCCATGGGGGCATTCAGCCAATCACAAGCAAGGATCTCTGAGCGCCTCTGGCCCCGTCCCTCCAACCAGGCCTAGGCAGAAGGCGCCTCTCGTCCCCGTACCCAGACTCGACTCTGCCCCCTTTCCTGCCTCGGCGTCCCAAGGAAGGACTTGGTCGGCAGAGAGCTCACTCTGTCCGGGGAAGAGCTGAGCATATCTTAAGCGTGAATGGCACTGTCATTAGCTCCGTTCCCAGGCTCTGCATCCCGGCGGTAAATAATTCATGGTGCAAACTGTGCGATAGCAACAGGACCGCAGGGCGGAGGAGGTTTGGGGGGAGCAGGGATTAGTGTCTCCGGCTGGGCCATGCCTTCCCCCCCTCCCCCCCCAGGCCTGGTGGATTTCCAAGGCGGCATTAGCCTTCCCTTCCCGAGCTGTCAACATCGGTACCACAGGCAACGGCAGGACAATTCCCAGCCGCTCTGGCTCCCAGCACTTTAATGCTGTTTAAACAATTATGCAGTTGATAAATTTTGACAAGAAGAGACAGAAATAGCCCGGGCGAGCGTGGAGTGGAAATGCTCTAAACACATGTCCCTTTTCTCTCGCCCTGCTCCCCGAGGGGAATTAGCATCGCCTGCCAACGAAACAAGACAGCATCGCTCAGATTGGGGAGAATAAATCCCTTACTCCAATGGTTTATGATACGGTCCCCAGGGGAAGAGCGTGTGCTCTCCCTCCCTCCTCCCCAGGATGGTTTGTGTCTCCAGTGATGGAGCCTCTCTGTGATTCGCTCCCTGCCGAGCTGTACCTAGTTTAGCGTTTCCACTCGTCCACGCAAGAGCCATCCCAGAGCTTCCCCTAGTCCCCGAGACCTGCTGGCACCGAAAGGACCCTTCAGCGGGAAGGAATTGCAGCAGGATTTGGCGATGTCGTAGTCACAAATGCAGTTGGGGAATTTCTATCCCTGACTGAAGAGCCAAACTCAAATTTGTGGCCCCAGCAAAACTCACCAAATCAGTCCGTTTGGGTGGCGGCTTGGCATTTTGGCACTCTGCTTTGGGAATTCCTTCCTAAGAATATAGTCAGTGCTAGACTGGGTCAGACCAATGGCCCGTCCAACCCAGCATCCTGTCTCCGACAGTGGCCAATCTCGGTCGCTTGGGACAAGTACCCAACAGGTCACAACGCACCAATGCTTATTCCTTCGGCTCTTGTTACATCAAGATTTGGCTTTTTAATTGTCTTATTGCACCCCCATCATCCAATCACATAAAGTTCCCTTCATCATGTGACACACGTGAAGCAAGTACAGAATTTCAGAATGAACTGCCGTGTTACAAAGGGGCCAATCAGAGAATAGCAAATGGCCGCACACGGAGCACTCGCATCGGCGGACTTTGAAAAACGAGCCTTTTTGACGGAGGATGGATTTATTTTGAATCATGACTTCAGTGGGAAAATCTGAATCCATAAACAAATCCATAATGAATCTGAATTTTTAAAATCCATATCCGTAATGAATCTGAAAATCCATCCATACTCCCATTCCTGTTTCCCTATGGGGTAGGGCTGAGCCACTGATAGATGCCTCTTTTGGGGGGATCTCGGTCATTACTTGTGCTAGAGTTTATTCCAATACTCTGATCCCTACCCAAGCACAAATTATCCTCACAACAACCCTGTGAGGTAGGTTAGGCTGAGAGACTATTGTGACTGGCCCAGTGTCTGGCTACGGCGAGACCTGAACCAGCGTCTCCCTTTACCTCCCAGTCCAGGTACCGGGCACTTAGCTATTACACCACACTGGCTCTTCCTCATGGTTGTGGGTGTTAATCCACTTCAAATTCACACCTTTTTGTTAATCTGGATTGTAATTTCCATGCGTAAAGAAGTCCAGGGGCTGCAAGGGGTCTGGACAGGAGGCGTGAGGGGAAGCTGGTAGGGTGCTGACCTGAGAGGAAGTTGGTCTCAGTGCTTGTAGAGAGAGGCTGAATCCATGGCGGGCCAGATCCAGGAATGGGAACGAGACCAAATAAAAATCTGTCAGGGGCCAGAGCTTCCCCTGGATTGTCTAACCGGGCACCACTGCCCTCTGCTGGCAAGAAGTTGAACTCATTGCTTCCGTGTCCGAGGCCCCGTACTGCACTAACCACAAAGGGAGAGTTCGCTCGGGGATCTCGTTACCCCTGCTCTGGGGATAGCGGGAAGGGAGTTATCAGCTGTGGGAGGCGTTGGCGGATTCTCCTGGCAGAGAGAGATGTTTCCTTCCTGCCATTTCCTTGGCCTGCACTGCTACCCCGACGCAGCCCCCGCTGGTGCCCGTGCTGAGCAGCCTGCAGCGTGCAGGGGAGGTCTGGCCGAGGTCCAAAAGCAGCTCTGCAGACTGTGCTGCTAATGCGATTACCATAGTCAGGCCAAGGCCCAGAGGGAGGGAGCTAGCTGCTGTCTGAGACAGCACAAGGGGTCACTCACCGGCAGAGATCAGCCTGTCTGTGCACCACCCCCCGCCAGAGCAGGACCATGTGTGTGCAAGGAATGCGAGGGCTTGTGCATTTGCATCTTTGCAAAAAGAGGGTGCGTGTGTGCCTGGTGCACAGGGACGTGCGTGTGTGTGCGATGTCCGTGCACAGAGGCGCGTGCGTGTAACTGAGAGGAGCAGCAGGCAGCCTAAAGGACACACGCAGCTACCCCGAGGGCTGTCCTTGGCAGACTCAGCTCGGGGCCCTGTGCTCTGGGCGAGTTCCCTGAAGGATCTCTTTCCATCTCACTTGTCTGAACTCTTCCGAGCTTCACAAATCCAATTTGCTGCATCATCTTGGAGAAACTTTCTCTGGCATCTAAAGCACGGCCTGATCCAAACTGCGGGTGAAAGGCTGGCTGGGTTCCTAGCCCTGGGGGTTCTCTGATTCTTCCTCATAGAATCATAGAGTTGGACGGGACCTCCGAGGTCATCTAATGCTCAGCGCAGGAAATCCACAGCCACAGCATCCCTGACGGATGGCCGGCCAGCCTTTGTTTGGAAACCTCCAGCAAAGGAGAGCCCAGGCTCCAGTTCATCCTGGCCACTTGTCTTACAGGCTGGTCTCCCCTGGGTGGCAGTGCTTGTCCTGCTGAGAATCCCAGTCCCAGGACAATACCCAGGTGTTTCCAGGAGGCTCTTGTATGGAAGATGCAAACATTCCCCCGTCTTGCACCATGGCTGAGACAGTCCCTGGATTCCAGATACGGCTGCAGGGTCAGTGTCTGTCGGATCTCTTTTCCTCTGTCCCTGTAGGGACTGAGCGTTGTCCGGCTGTCACACACACACAGACATTTTTTCAAAGAGTCACACAGGCTGGGATCGGATAGTAGCGGGAATCACACATCCAGTGATGTGCATTAAATTTAGGATGTAATTCGGACTCCACGGAAAGCCATGAGAGTTTAGCATTGCATTTAGTGGAGTCAGGATTTCCCCCTTGGTTTGCTAAGAGCATAGTCACTTAGTCAGTGCCAGCAAGTGGGTCAGCCCAATGGCCGACCTAGCCCAACATCCTGTCTCCGACAGCGGCCAGCCTCGAGTGTTTCAGAGAAGTGGCAAACAGTAGCAGGTTCTGTAATGGCAAATATTATTTGCATATCAAATAGGGATGGGCAAACAGATCGCAGTTTGGGTTCGGCCGTTCGGTTTGTTCGCTGCTTTCGGGATCGGCCGTTCGGTCCTGTTTGGTTTGAGCATTCGGAAAAAGGCTCTCTGTGCGAGGAATGATGGCCCCAGACCCATGACGGTGGGTCCTGGGGCTAAGGTGGCAGCTTCTAGGTATTGGCCACAGCCCTCCCTGCCAGTAACTTGGCCCCAGAACCCTGGCGGTGGGTCCTGGGGCTGGAGTGGCTGTTTCTTTTTTTATATCTATCTATCTCTACACTAAATCTAACTGCTATTAACTAAAACTTATTGAACTAAATGGAATATCCTAATAATTAACTACAAAGGCCTTGTCCTACAAACACACTGTATCTCTATCTATCTCTATAACTATGCTAACTGCTGCGTATATCTATCTAGTAACTGTCTATCTAATAACTATCTATCTAGCTATACAATATTACACAGGGGGAAACACACAGAACACAGGGAGGGGTACAAAACTGAAATGAAAATCAATCTAATAATAATCCTACTCTAAATAAATCCAAAACTTAAAACAGGGAAAGGATATCAGGGATGGAATATATGGGAGGGGGAAAGGATTCAATGGAGGGGGGAGAGAGGAAGGAAGATTGAACACAGGGAACACAGGGAAGGGTAAAAACAAAAAATAACACCTAAATCTGTCTAATATAATCTAAATAAATGATAATATGGAGG
>QEPC01005668.1:1688489-1706381 GCA_003113815.1 Sphenodon punctatus | reverse complement strand
CCCCCCCCCCCCCCAAAATCTGGTGAAACAGTCCGGTTTTGTCCACCTTGTCGCAATTTACAACTCCATGTAGCATGTTTGTAAAGTGTATGAACCCCCCCACCCCCTTTCCCCACTCTCTCTCTGGTAACCAACCTTTATAGAATTGTGAAACCCAAACATCCCCTCTCGAGCCTCAGTATTTCCATGGAATCCACGTCTGCCCAGAGGAGATGCCCACAGCCGGTACCTGCAGCATTAGCCTCCCCAGTGACTGTCAGCACCGCATGATGTGTGTAGCCTTCCCACTTCCCTGTGACACTGACAGGAACAATAGACGCCCTTTTTTCCAGTGGCTAAAGCTGATCCTACCCATGAGCTGTACACCCCCATCCCCAACCTCTGTGCAGCCCTCAGAGCTTGTACTCATTTTTCAGAGTGGCCCCAGGGAGGGCAAAATTGATTTCCCACCTCTGCTGTCGATTGTTTACCACAGCCTCCTGAGCCGTTCTGAGATAGAGGATAACAGCCTAACAGTGCTGCAGGCTACTGATGCTACTGCTTTAGCTCAAGTGGCAGAGGCCTGTGTTTTGATACAAAAAGTCCCAGGTTCTAACTCAGTTGATGACTTGGGTGAATGTAATCACTCACTGCAAACAGCAGGAGAAGGAAGCAGCCTTTGTTCAGTGATCCTACCCATAAAAGCAGCCACCGCCTGCTGGCAAAAAAGGTAGCATTTCTCCTTGACTCGATGTCACAAGAGCAGCGCCATTGTCAGCGGAGAGAGACCCCCCCTGAGGGGGACGATTGGGAGGCAGGCTCAGCGTTCCCCGCCTTGGTTTAGGGCCGCAGGGGAAGCCAAACGTTTCATTTCATCATTGAGTAGCAGCGAACCTTTTCACAACCATTAATGAGCTCGTAAAGGAGCTGGAATAAGTATTTCGGAGGCGGCCCACCATCCCGCTGCCCCCGCTTGGCACTCAGAAGAGGCCGTTGGAAGAGAAGGGAGTTCTGTAACTAGCCTTGGTGTATGACAGCGGCTCTCAAGTAATGGGGTCAGGACTCACTGGTGGGGCATGGGAGGAGGATGGATGGATAGATAGATAGATAGATTAGATTTTTTTCCCCAGCCTTCCCAGAAAGCTCAGGACAGCTAACAATATCATTAAAAAAAACATACATATAAAATGCTCATAACCACTCACCACCCCGAACCAACCCTGCCTGTTGAATGTCCGGCCAAATAAATAGGTATCTCACCGCCTGCGGAAGATGTTTGTTGAACCTTCAAGGGAAGTAATGTGCTCCCAGCGACCCACCCCCGAAAGGAGACGGGCCGCCGCATTCTGCACCGGCTGCAGCCCCCGAACAGCCCCCAAGGGCAGCCCCACGTAGAGTGCCTTGCAGTCATCGAGCCTCAAGGGGAGTCTGCCGCTGGAGGAAAGCCTCACAGCCTTCTCGCCAGGAGGAGCTGGCGGAAGGTGCTCCTGGCCACAGCCACCACCTGATGTTCCAGACGCAGCGCAGGATCCAGGAGCACCCAAAGGTGCTGCTGAACAGCTGGGAGAGGCTGCACCCCATTGGAGCTGGGTTCCAGGAGGGGCCCAGGATTGCCTAGAGGGGCCATGAGACCCCGTGCATCTGTGCTGCGTCCCCTCCTGCCACCTGGTCTGGCAGCCAGTGCCACTGAGTGCTGGAGGCGGGATAGGGAAGGCGGGGTTTCCTGCTGCTTCCCCGCCTCTGCTGCTTCTGGCCACCTCAGGCCGGCTCCGCACTGCTGCTGTAATCGACCCCCTCCCACCCTTGCTTCAGCCACTGGAATCCCCCCTCCCACCCTCCCCCGCTGCCGCCTACCCAATCCGAATCCTGGATATTTTTTTAAGGTGGCTTCGAAATGCTTTGGGTGCTTCTCGCCCACAAAATAGTTGAGACCCCCTCCCTTATGGGGATCAGTGGGGTAATCCCCCGTCTCCCCCACCCTGTTTACACCTGGGGCAAATTGACCATACCCTATTGGAGACATTGGGATAAGACATCTCTGCAGCCCCTGGGGGGGGCGTACGTGGGGGGCACACAGGGCCTGGGACCAGCCCGCGGCAGCCCCGTTCAACTTGCAAAAAATAACGGAAGAATGCAAGAACATCTGGAAAACCAGCACATTTCTGCGTCACGCGAATCTTGGCCAACGCCCTCCTTCCGTCGGAAGCGGCACTCACTGAGATTTGTACGTTTCAGGCCTAGACGTTACTAGATACAAAAAAGAATGGACTCGGCAAAGACGTACGCTTTTCAAGCCATTCTACAAATCTGTAGTAACTGACTGATTCCGTCAGCTGCAAACTCAGAATTATAGACTCTTAGAACGGGAAGGTACCTCAGAGGGCATCTAGTCCACCCCCTGCTCAGTGCAGGAAATCTGCACCGACAGCATCCCTGACAGACGGGCCATCTGGGCTCTGTCTGAAAACCTCCAGCGCAGGAGAGCCCCTCCCTAGTCAGTGTCTGTTCCACTGTCGAACAGCTCTGACCGTTAACAAGTTCTTCTCAATGTTTAACCAAAATCTGCTTTCTTGTAATTTAAGCCCATTATTTCTAGTCTTTCCCTCGGGGGCAACAGAGAACAAGTCTTTGCCATCTTGTCTGTGACGGCCCTTCAGATAGTGGAAGACTATCCTGTCTCCCCTTAATCTTCTCTTCTCTAGGCTAAACATACCCAGCTCCTTCTGCCTTTCCTGCTTAACCTTCAGCTGCTGCGAACCTATTTCCTTTCATATGTGCATTCCCTTCACCTGATCAGCTGTTTCTTACTAGACCCCCTGCTCATATGTGTGTTGGACAGTCGAAACAAAGAACTCGGTATCGATCTGGCCTTCTTCAGCCATTCCCTACATCTGCAGTAATCACCTGGGGGGGGTGCGGTCATTGATTTTAAAAGGTTTGTTAACTCTTCCTGTCTCAGTGGGGGTATCTTCCGGACAGCCTCCTTATTTCTCATACTGGAACGACCCTTTTCTTCTCTAACAACCCCATTTCCATCACCTGGCAGCTTGCGCGCTGCTTTCTGATTTATATTTGAATACTAGCATCTTCCCTAATGTCATCTTCACAAAGATACACCTAGGGCTGACATGAGAACCATTTTTTTTTTCTCACAAAAATATTGTGAGAATCGAGAATTGTCACAGAGATCTCGGTACACTCTTGATAACAGATCAAGGTCTCAGTTGAGAATTTTTTCTCGGACAACCACTTATCCCTTACCACATACCAATTTATCGTGTACCAGCTTCATCCTGGTAATGCGCATGTGGAAAGTGCAAAATGCCACTTTGCACGTGCGCATTACTGGGATGAACGCGGTAGGTAAGTGGTACACAGTAAATCAGTATACGGTAAAGGTTAAATTGCAGTAAACGATAAACAGTCAACAGTATTTCAAGAAAAAAATCTTGACCAAGAAATGTCAAGAATCAGTATTTTTCTCAGTTATCATTTCTTGCTTTAAATTAATCGAGAGCCATGATTTTTGACAATAACCGAGAAAAACTCGAGATGGAGTTTACATTTGCTTAAATTTACTTCTGACTTGCCTGTAGTCTGAGGAAGAGCCTGACTTGAAAGCTTTGCACATTCTTATTTTTTAGGGATGGGCGAACAGAACCGAATTCGGAAATTCGGTTCGGTTCAGTTCGGAAATTCGGTTCGGAAGTTCGGTTCAGTCGACCGAACTATTTGAGTTCAGTCCAAACTCCGAACCTCCGAACAAAGTTCAGAAATTCAAGCCCCTTTGAACTAAATGGAATATTATCTTATAGGGATGGGCGAACAGAACCAAGTTTGGAAATTCGGTTCGGTTCAGTTCGAAAATCGAGTTCGGTTTGGTCGACCGAACTGGTCAAGTTCGATCCAAACTCCGAGCTTCCGAACTGCGTTCGCCCATTCCTATTATTTTTTTATGTTTGTAAGAGTTTTATATTTGTAGTTTATATGCTTTAGACTGTAAGTTACCCCGAGCTGCCAGGCCCCCAGGAATAATCCGCCCCATGAAGATCCTAATCCTGAGAGACCAGCGTTAGCCCAGGGGCAAGAGGGTTTCTCTCCCTCCCCCAAATCCAACAGCACAATAAACTATTCCAGCCCTGGATATTCCTGCCATCCAGGGAGATGCCTGACCCATCTGCAACTCAGACTCATCTTTGACCTTTCCATGCCTTGCAGCCATGAGTCCCCCAGGCTCCTCAGCGTTTGGGTGAAAACATCTCTTTCCCTAAAGTTTGGATTAGTCCTCTTTCCGTTACAGGGTCCCCAACTGATACGGGGAAAGCACTTCCTCCCAGCCGACTGTCTCAATCCCAACCATTGCCTTATAGTCTTTGCAACTGTCCCCTCTTCTTGCAAGAAAACCAATCGTTTCAACCTCGGCTCCTGCAGAAGTATCTCCAGGCCTTCGATCACAATCACTGCTCTTCTCTGCACCCCTCTCCTTCAGCCAACAAGGAAGCTGTGACAGTATTTTAGGCAGGGCTGGACTTAAGCCAGGCGAGTAGGGGCCACGGCCCAGACCCTGTGTTTGAAGGGGAGCCCACAGGGAAGCCAGTCCTGGTAGCCTACGGTCCAGCACTATTGAGACCCTGGGACGAGCTAATTCTGTGGGGCCATCTCCCCACTGCAGGTCGGAGCCCTTAGGTTGGCTGCTTACCGTGGGGTCCTGACCCCTGTCACCTCACCTACAAGGACGACGAGCAGGCCACAGGGGTGGGCTATGGGGGCCTCACATTTCATTTCCACCTAGTGCCCCACAAATTCTAAGACCAGCCCTGGGTGCGGTTGGGGCCACCCCACCTCATGGTGGACGTTTAGCTAGGGGGCTGCGCCGCAGAGGAGAATAGCAGATGTTAGATAAAACCTCCGTTGGGTGACCTTCGGCATCGCTGAGGGGGCTGCAGGAAGTGGCAATAGGGGTGAAATTGTACCAAGGCCCCAGGTTCAGCCCCCCCCCTCCCCAAAACTGCAATCTCTGTGAATAAAGTGCTAGTTTCTCCAGAAACTGACATGGCACCCAGTAGGTGATGGTGATGGAGGAATGGGAGGTTCAGGATGCACCAGGGCCCCCAAAATAGTGGTGACTGGTCTACGCTACAGGTAGGGAAACTGAGTCGCAGCTGGGCTGGAGGGGAGTGTGATGTCAGCCAGACACAGCGAACTCCTTGATTCCTGGCGCGGCATTTACACAAGGCTCCTTTGCCGACATCCCATTCAGAGTGGCAATCTGGCCGTGTTATCTCTGGCGTGCCTGCCTCGCCGCTTACTCCAAGAGGGCTGAGCCATGTTCTCCGCTGCTCGGTGCTTGCCGTGAAAGGGACACTTTGATTGCCTACATCTGTGAGAGATCAGATAAGAATTAAAGCTATTCCTCCCGGCGGCGTAAATGGCATTTCTAATCAGGTAATCCTTTAATATTCTTCGCGCCAGGGACGCAGATGCTGCTAATCCCAGAAAATGTATTCTTGGGCAAATTTTTGAGGGAAATAAGGATCAGGAGAGGGGAGGGAGCCAATTCCCAATATTTCACCCCCACTCCATCCACCCCAGCCCAAACCACAGGCAATGGGTTACAGAGCGAGTACGTCCTAGCCTGACGCAGGTTGAAATCCAGCTGTGGGGATTCAAGTGTTTGCAGAATTGAGGTGTCGAAGAGATGAAATCGGCTTCAGTCCCAAACCCCTTCAGATCTTTATGGGCTACCCATGGTGATGGCAGCTGGTGGAGAATGCGGCAGCCCGTCTCCTGGTGGGACTGGACCGCCGGTGCTCCATTCTTTGCACTGGCTGCCGATAGTTTTCCGGGCCCGATTCAAGGTGTTGGTCTTGGCCTATAAAGCCCTAAACGGCCTAGGCCCTGCCTATCTGCGGGAGCGCCTCACCCCCCGGATTCTGAATTGGCCCCTGTGGTCATCCGGAGATGCCCTGCTCGAGGTCCCCCAAATTTTGGGGGGGCTACACAGGGGAGGGCGTTTTCGGTGGCCGCACCCCAGCTGTGGAACTCCCTTCTGGCCACGGATCACCCCTCCTTCCGAAGAAGTTGTAGGACCTGACTGTTCCGCCAGGCATTTGATGGGAGAGATGAGTGAGTGGGTGAGGGGAGTGAGTTAGGGTGGGGTGGGATATTTTTATCCTCCTTTTATGTGTTGTATTTAGTTTTACTGTTGTTTAATTTTATTGATTGTAAGCTGCCCCAAGCTGCCTGTGACAGGAGGGGTGGGGTAGTAAAAAATTTTTAAATAAATAAATAGATTTATGCTCCTCCGGCACTGGGGGCCGATCCACGCGACAGCTGTTTCCACCGGAAACTGAGCGGCCGTCCACTTCCGCTACGTAGGCAGCTTTCTGCTACTTTTGCACCAAATTAGCGGCAGTGAAAATGGTGGGAAGTAACTGTGGCAATGTCGGAAAGCCGCGAGCGCAAGTAGCGGAATGAATAGGGTTGTCAAACTGTGTCGTTCGCTGTGGAAGAGCGGTTTCTGGCGGAAACCGCTATCGCGAGGATTTGTCTCTTTGGGCCTAGTCCCCACTCCTCCTTTGAATCTCAGCAGCCAGGATCAGGACCGCAGAGTACTGGATCCACCGGCCCACGTGTCTTCCCACACGAAGCCTTTGGTTGGCAGCTTTGGAGCTTTGCCCACCCCTCCGGCAAACTTGTTACCGATTCCCGCTTTGTCGCAAACCAGGTTGTTGTTTTTTATTTCTCCCCTTCATTCATTTTGTTTATTCTTTATTATTATTGTTTTGTTAACTTCGGCAGCACTAAATAATGCTGAAAACTCTTACCAAAGTTAACTAAATGGGAAGAAAAGAAATTGTCCAAACAATCCAAACAAATCATCAAAAGTCACTGAAAGAACCCACATGTAGTAACCCAACGACTGTGAGTTTTGCAGACAAGGACCGCTTTTAGATGTGCACGCGGCGCCGCGCCATAAAATCATACACCATGTAAAAAATCCCGTAGGCCGGGTTTGGACACAACATCACACACATGATTAGCTGCTCGCGCATTCTTTAGCGCCGCAGACTAAATACCTCGCGCACATCTAAAAACGGTCAAGATGATGCTGATTTGGCTGTTCCTCCCTGTGGCTAAATATGCAAATTGCATTCATGAGTATAGACTTGCAGACTCATTGTTATTAATTCTATAGCCCAGAACATCTGTGATTAGAGGCGGATCTCTGCCCCACGGAGTTAATTGAGATGGGGAGGGAGTACACGGGGAAGGGTAACATAGCCATTCATGAAATTGAGACATCGCAGGGGCACATGCTTAGCTTAGTTACAAAGAAGAGTGGGGGATTCCTGAAGGCTGAGGCAGGGTTAGGAAGAGCAGAAAGGAGCAATCAATGGAGGCGAGGTGTTCGGGAAGGCCTGATGGAAGAGGTAGGTTTTAAGGGGGGATTTGAAGGAAGGGAGGGAGCAGAGCAAGTGGGGCCGATCCCATGCCCTGCGCAAGCTGCACGCATATGCATGCAACCTGCGCGCAAGTCCATCGCAGCGCGGACATTGTGCTGCGTGGAATCCATGCAGGACCCGCACGCATCCCGCGCACAGAGGTTTTGGGATCATGGGCAATGTGTTCAAGGAGGGAGGGGTGAAAACCAACAGGAGACTCTGGGGTGAGCGAGAGGGGGGGCAGAGGAAGAGGGGTGACGTTCCCAGGAGGGAATGTAGCAGGAAGAAGGTGAGGAGCAAGGCCATGAAGAGTCTTGAGGATGGAGACAAGGAGCTTGGGTTGGATGCAAAAGGGGAAAGACAAACCAGCAGATGCTGGACCTGATTGACACGGCCAAGCGCAGGGTTGAAGTGACATGAGAGGGTCAAGGTCAGAGTGGGGGGAGCAGCAAGGAGGTTGCCATCAGGGTGAGGGGGGGTGGAGGCAGACTCTTTCGACTTGCAAGCCAAGACCTAACAAGCTCTGTTTCAGCAGTTTCCAAACTGGGGATCCAGACCCCCGAGGTGGGTCCCACTCCCACCATCCGCGGCTGGGTTCGTGGGGAGACTTTGTATGGTTTTGCTGCTGTCTGGGCTCACAGAAATTATATGTAAGTCTTAAAATGGGGTCACACCGGCCGACAGCTTGGGATCCGCTGCTCCCGCGGCTGGGAGCTAATCTTAGTCACATTCAGCATCTAAGGATGGAAGACCAAACGTCCGAACGGAGAGGGGGCATTCAATGCAGAAACTGCTTCCCAAGGCAGGGGGAGGATCCGCTTCTCTTGGAGCAATGAGCCTTACCCCCTCTCTCCTGCTGCACCGAGGGCCTGTCCCTCCCATACACGCCACCCCGGCACCTGCCTTCCACCCCCAATGTGCTTCATTAGCGCGGAGGCCTCTCTCTTGCCTCTCGCTGTGCCACCGAGAGGGTGTCATTAAATCTGAGGTCCACCCAGGAAGACAGCTCATCTTCAGAGACTCACTTTCAGGGGCAGCTTTGTGTTTTGCTCTTTCCAGGAGCAGCTGTTTCTATCTGGCAGTTTAGCTAATAGGACCGTGGAAGGGCGCTCCGCCACGGAGCCACTCCTCTGACTTATCGCATTCAATCCGATCTGGAGCAGGGAAAAAAACGCTGCTTCTTTAATGCCTCATTTACAAGCTGTTATGTGTCTCCAGGGTGGCCCAGAGGACGGCAGGCAGGGGTTCTATCCTGTTTAATAACTGCTTCATGGCTCCTAATTGACAGATAAAAACGCTGCTAACTCGGTTCCGTCAAAGATAATAGATGGCCGGGAGCAACAATTCAGTTCCAGAGGCAGCCCTGATCAATTATTTTGACATTGAAAATCCATAATCCGCGCAGATGCACCATCAGGCCGATGGTTTATGTCTGGGTAATTTTGTGTTTGGATCATTCAGGCGAACCATTGCCACGAGCTTTCTGGGAATTGTAGTTTGAAATGGCGTTAGCCGAGGCACTCATGCAGAATTAGGCAGCCATTAGCTCAGGCTCTCTCTGATGCTCGGAGGCACAAGGCCAAATTTTGCCTTCTGTTTTGCCTGGGCAATGTTACCAATGACAGATGTTCAGAAACACAAAGCCAAAATCTCTAGATTAACCATAGCTACATTGACATCTGTATTAGAGAGGAAAGAAATAGCCAGAACAAAATTTGACGAATTTGGGAGATTTGTGTTTGTTTTTAGTAAAAACTAGGGCTGAAATTCCAATTCTGAAATTTTTCAAATTCCACCAAATTGGCCATTTTGTTTAAAAAAAAAAAATTTTGAAAAGAAAAATAGCTTTTAGTTTCAGCTATATGGCTGAAATTTCATTTCCATTTCTTTTTTTTATTTCCACAAAAATTGGCCATTTTCTTTCCGTGATTTTTTTTTTCCGCAGAAAGGAAAAAAACTTTTTGTTTCAGCCCTAAAACAAAAGGCAGGATTCAATTCCTGCTGCATTTGGGCTGCCAAATCTTCAGCTTGGCTCCCAGTGGTATGTTGGTCACTTAGGTATTCGATGGACCATTTAGTTTGAGGTTTTGGCATTTTGTGTAGGTTGGTGGATAAGTTGCTGAGCTTGGGCCTGGGAGACCAGGATCTTACTGGATGACATTGGGCCAAGTCTCACTCTGCTTCAACATCCAAAAGGCATAAGTGAGGCACTAGGTCCCCAAATGGTGAAGAAATTAAGACACAAAGAAGTGGATTTTGCAACAGCAGCCAAGTTAAATGTGCATATTTGTTTGTGGGAATGATGGTGAATTTTCTTCATGAATACAAGGCGGCAGATTTATTTCAGCTAAGTTCAATATCTGTATCCTGTATGCACAGCTCAGAAAAAGCCAGAGTGTAACCGATAGAAAATTTGGAGTTCTTTGCTGTCTGGTTCCTAAGGCTTTTAGGTAGGAAGGGGTTGTATGATCCTCCACCATAAAGTCAATGGGAGTTTGAAGGGTGACGGGTTGTCCTGTGAGCTTAGCTTTCTCTCTAGATGCTCTGCTGTATCCAGCAGGGCTCAACCTGTGCATGCAGCAGACCAGACTAAAGGACTATAAGGGTCCTGTCCATCCCTAAAGACTCTGAAGCAAGGACATGTTTTCTTCTCCTAGATGCTGAGGTCAGAAAGGACAACTTACTCTCCAAAGCCAATGCCGGATTGGATGAATTCACATCCATTTTCATGATGCGGAGGCAAAAGTAGGATTTGCTTCTAGCTCCGTTTGTGGTTTGGAATCTGTCAGGGGATTCCCTGAAGTGATTAGAAATGGAAACACGATGGGTCCAATCCCAAACCTCCCGGAGCCTGTGCACTCGCACCCGTGCAGAAACTGCGCACGCCGCCATTGCTGGCACATAGTGCCACGTGGAAATCACATGCATGGGATCAGCCACAATAAACAGTAGGGATGGGAATTTTGGTTTCGAATCAAACCGAGAGTACCCATTTTGGATTAATCTAAAATTTCAGTTCTTTTTCAGTTTTGGTGCTATCGGATCTTTTGCATTGATTTTTTGTACCGGATTTTTAACATTGCAGTTTGTCCCCCATTGAAAAACCGCAATGTTAAAAATCCGGTACAAAAATCAGTGCAAAAGATCCGATAGCACCCAAACCGAAAAAGAACCGAAATACATGAGAACCGAAACCAAAATTGACCAAAACTGAACTTTTGCCCAGAGTCCCATGCCTAATAAAGGTATAACGTCTATTTTAGAAAGGGGCTCGATGGGGATACGGAGGTTGGGAATAGCAGGGAATCCACCCCCTCTTTGGCAGCTCACACTCAAACACACACACACTCAGAAACTGTTATTTCTCACAAGAATGTGTCCAGCTGAAACTTCCACCACTGCTGAAATGAATAGTAAAAAAACATTCTCCGCGGTTAATATCCGGTAGTCTGGCAAGCTGGGCAGATATTCAATAACTAATCGGTTACTTCACAGGTTAACCACTAAAGTGGATTACCAGATCTTACCGCATTACTACGTAACCAAGCGTTGTCATGACTACTCTAACACCAAATCATAACGCGGTAAATGGTAATGCGCTGTATCAGGGTAAATCAGTAATCCAGTTTCAGTGAATGCTAACCAGATTCCACTTTGTATCTGGCCGGATACCGGATATCAGTGGATGCTCCGTCCTGGCAGCTTTACTCCCAGCAGCTGGTTCTTGTTCTGCCTCCCTCTATTAGATTAAAGAGCCGTTTAGCACCTGATGCTTCCTCCCAAGGAAGGCTCTCACACGCTGCCGTCGTGTCCGCCATTAACTCTCTTTCCATCCAGGAAGGCTAGAGGCATGGTCCGACCAGTGGTCCATCCAGCCCGCCAGCCTGTCTCCAACGGTGGCCACTTTTGGTTGCTTTTGAGAAGTCCCCAACAGATAATGGGGCGATCATTCCCTGCTGTTCACTCCCACCTCCCAGCACTAAGAGGTTACATCTGACGAGTCCCCAACCAGTGAGACTAATCATCATTTATGAACCGATCCGCTAAGAACCGATCCAGTCCCTGTTTAAACCCAGCTATGCTACTGGCCTTAAAAACGTCCTCTGGCAACAAGTTCCACAAGTTGATTGCACATTGAGTGAAGACGTACTTCCATTTGTCTGTTTTAAATCTGCAGACGTCCCGTGTGTTCTAAGACCTTGTGTCAGGCTGGTGGGTCAGGTCAGCACCCTGGAGAGCTCCCGCTGCCCAGCCTGCTTTGAGCAGAGTTACTTCCTTGCTTCTGCCCAGGAGCCAACTGGCCACTAGGGACGGGATGCGGGTCAGACAACTCAAGTGACGAGACAAGACAGAAGCTGTAGCTGGTGCAGGACACAGCAGCCTGGCTCCTTTTGGGGAAGGGTGCACTTGTGCTTCCAAGTCTGCACTGGCTTCCTATAGCTTTCCAGGCAAAAATTCAAGGTGCTGGTTCTGACCTTTAAAGCCCGACATGACCTGGACCCCGTGTATCTGAAACACGCCCTGTGCTACTCTGTTCCACCGTGACCCCTGCGGTCAGCCGTGGGGGGGAGGGGGGGAATCTCTTGCAGGTCCCACCTGCCAATCATAGAGATGCGTTTTCCGTTACTGCCCCAGTTAGGACTGAAACAAGATCTTGCCCTTTTTCAAAATCTCATTGAGAATAGGCTTCTCGACAAAATTTTCTCATCTTGAGATTCTCGCGAGAGTCTTGCGAGAAACTCGAGATTCTTACCAAAAAAACCTCAAGATTCTCGTGAACCTCAAAATAGCAACAACAACAAAAATGAGTTTCAAATATGCGCAAAAATGGTCACCAGGGCCGTTCTGCGCGTAGGTGACCATTTTGCGCGTACGCATTTTTGAGTTTCTCGAGTTTCTCATGAGAATCTTGTGAGATCTTGCTGGGGCTGCAAGATTCTCATGATAATTAATTTCATTCTCATTTCAGCCCTAGCCTCAGTATTATGGAACCTCCTTCCCCCGGGGGTCCATCGGAACCCAAGCCTGAGCATATTAACTTAACCTTTCTTTTTTGCCAAAGTGTTAGGCAGGCGGGGGTAGGGGTTGGGGTGAGATTGGTTTTAGGGGTGAGGGTGGGGAGGGTTAAAAGGGATTTCAATGTATTTTGTGTTTTTAAGATTGTAATAAAAATCCCAGGCGGAGCTAAAAAAATAACCCTCCCCCCTTCAAAACTCCACCCACCCATCATACATCTCCCTCATAGAAAGCAAGGCAGAACAGAAAGGTCTTACACTGTCTTCAGAAAGAGAGAAGGTCTGGGGCCCGATGGACCTCCATCGGAAGAGAGTTCCACAGCCAAGGTGAGGCGACCAAGAACACCCCTCATTGTCGCCACCACCAGAGATACCTGGGTGACTCAGAGGGAGGTGTCCCCAGCCAACCACAGGGGCCAATCTAGGACCCGGGGGGGGCGGTGAGGTGGTCCCACAGGTAAGCAGGGCCCAGGCCAGTTAGGACTTTATAGGTCAAAACCAACATCTTTAACCAGGTCTGGAAGACTACAGGCAGCCATTGCAAAGAACAAAGTACTGCTGTAATGTTTTCACAACAACTCATCCCCGTAAGGAGAAGGGCCACCGCGTTCTGCAGCAGCTGCAGTCTCCTGGCCATCACCAAGGGAAGCCCCACGTAGAGCACGTTGCAATAGTCCGGTCTTGAAGTGATGAATGCACGGATGATGGTGGCCAGGTCAGAGTCTGAGACATACGGCCAAAGCAGACACACCAGATGTAATTGGCAAAATGCGCCCTTCGCTACAGCTGCCACCTGGGCATCCAGGCGGAGAAGTGAGTCGAGGAGCACCCCCAGGCTATGGACCTGAGGAACCAACAGAGGGCAGACCGCGTCAGTGACGGTCGCCACCACTCCCTCAGCCCTTCCCACCAGCATCACCTCTGTTTTGTCGGGATTCAACTTCAGACGGCTCACCCTCATCCGGTCCCCCACATCTGCCAAACACTGGGTAAGCACTGAGACTGCCGGGTCTGGGTCAGCTGAAAAAGACAGAGGGCATCTTTAGACATAACAAAGATCGGGTGTTAAAACCCCATAGCACGTGTTTGGTTGTTGTGTGTAAGCACCATAACAATCCCAGCACCAATTTGACCAAATGTTGAACACGAAATATGAACACCATTCCATCACAAGGACAATTTGCATGTTTCAACTGAACACGTGGCCAACCTTGTGTCTAATGATATCACGGGGCATGTTGGCAGGTACAACGTGGGGAACGAGGCAGCAGCACTTGTGTGCTGAGATCGGGTGGCGAGCAAAACACCGATTTGCCCCAAGATGGGCTGTGTGTCTAAGCAGCGCCACATGGTGAACACAGGGCCAAACTGATGTTTATATCAAGGTCAAAACAGACATTCCGACCCCCGTTGACGTTATGTCTAAAGACACCCAATGCTGGCGAACCCGCAGAACAATAATTCTATACAGCTTGGTATTCGGGTCTTTGCCAGAGTGGGCTGGTTACCGCAGATTTGCCCGGATATCAAACCGCGGTGGAGAACTGCTTCACTCTAATGCCGTCAGCACCCAGGAGATGCCAGGACCTGGGGCTCACTGGTTTGTCATCCGGCAGGCTCACAACGTGAGTAGAATCAGGAAAAGGGAACTAAAAGGAGCAGACGCCAGCACAGACGAACTCTGCACAAACCTCCTTTAGTTCGGTTGTCCGTCCACCTCTCCCCCCCGTGCCTTCTCCACAGTTACCCCTGCCTGCAGCAAAGAGTTCCCCGCGGCAAGCCAAGCAGTCTGTGCCAACTCCAGTGGAGTCAGGGGACACAGTTCCTCCCCATGACTCTCGGCACCCAACCCCGCAGCATGGCGGTGGATCTGTCCATTCATCCAGCTTTTGCGAAATCCAGATGCTTTCACACCAAACCTTCTAATGACCTCGCCCAACGGCTGAACAGGTGAAGGGACAAAATTAATGGGCTGGCAATTAATAATAATAATTCATACACGGGCTGCCCTTTAAAGACTGTTCAGGAGATGCATCCGGTGCAGAATGCGGAGACCCGCCTTGTTGGCTCACAATGAGCACATTGCACTGGCGCTCAAGAGTCTTCACTGGCTGTCAGTAGAGTACCAGGCACAATTCAAGGTGCTGGCTTTGAGCTAGAAAGCTCTGGAAAAGCACAGAGCAGGAATAGGAAAGTAGAGGGAGGGGGGAAGTCAGTGGCCAAGGACACCTCTTGCCCTTCCTGCCTCAGTTTCCCTTCCATTCTTTCTGCCTCCTAGTTCAGCCTGTCTGGACTCAGTGTATTAGATATAATCATTTCAAGGCCAATCTACATAACATAAGTAGGTTGAAAAAAAGGATTAGACAAATTCATAAAATCCTACAACCGGAAAGGGCCATGAGGGAAACTGAGTGCTTTTAGATGTCCTGCCCTCCAGAGCAAGAGAGAACAATGGTTCCCCGTCTCCTTTACGGCAGCCTTTCTAATCTTTCAGCCTCTCCTCAAAACTTCCAGAAAGTCTCCCCGTCTCTCCCCATGGCCCCTTTCTTTCCTGTCCCCCATTTTTGCCTCTCCTGCATTGTAAGCCCCTCAGGGCAGAGACCTGTCTCAAGATAATGATTGCCTGGTAAGACTGTAGCAGTAATAGCCAGAGAACGGAATGTCTGTGACCCAAATCCTTCAGCCCCTTCTCATACAATTTGTGTTCCTTTGCTCTCCTCTGCCCCCACCCTCCAACTTTTCTTTACTTTCCTTAAAATGGGGTGCCGCAAACTGAACACAGTTCTCCAGCTATAACTGCCCGTGTCTTGCACACAACGCTTCTGTTGATGCAGCCTCAGCCAAGCCTTCTTTGCAAATTCATGCCGTGGCCATGGGCCAGTCTGGGCAGCTGGGATCCACAAGCCACTTGCTCCCTAGCCACCCCATCGAAGCTGGGATCAGTGCAAGGGTCATGGCTGTCATGCTCATTGTCCCCTTAACCTTGGCTGCTGGAGGGAACGTCAGGGGAGAGATCTCCCGGTAACTGCCGTAAACCTTGTCTTACCCGTCCCTCCGTGCTGGCCGCGGCCAGATTAACACCATCAGTCCGTACGGACCATTGCTCTAGTCAGTGTGGCAGAGATGATGTTTTACTAGCCATAATCCATGGGAGAGAAAGCACCAACTGCCTCTGCTGCAGGGTTGCTAAGCAAGAGCAGAAAGCTGCTAATTAGGAATTATCATCTCCGCGTGCAAATATCATCAGCCGTTGTCTAGAGAACGACTAATGCCTCCGGCAGCCGATTGCCCTCTTGTCTCTGTCTGTGGACACAGCTCTCCGGCTGTTATTTACATGGTGCCCAGAACCTGCCTGGCTTCTGTCCTCTCCAAATGCCAGCAGAATTCTAACGCCGGAGTTCACGGCGGCTGGAGCGGCCTGTGTTTATGGGACGAGGCACATAGTGACTCCGCCATACGGCAATGTGTCACCCTTGCCCTTGAAGCGAGCGCTGCCTTGGCCAGCTGGCCCTTTCTTCTGGATTTGCAGAAGTTAAATACACCTACGATGGCTTCGGCGTCCCAAGGTACGCATTGGATCTTGCCCGAACATTACTGGGACAATGAGCAGAAGGGCTTATGGCTTTATTATTGCTGTCAGCTGGGGCCATCGCTTCTGCTGCCAAACCTGGCTCCGAGTGATTGTGCCAACACAGGCTGCTGACTGAACACCGTAGAATCCTGGTTATTGCGAGACCTGGCCTGGCCCAGAGTAGGGACTGTGGCAGGTTGTACCCCGCGCTGGCCCTGACCCATCCCAGTCAGAATATGCGCATGTGGAGCAAGGGGATAAAGGGCAGATCTTTCCCCCAAGGGATGGCCTGGTGAAGATCACTCTTTCATGAGGGAGAGCTGCAGGAGCGTATCAGTAGCCAGGCCTGGAGCATGGAACCTGAGGGGCCTGGCAGGGTAAGCCTTGAAGAGGACTATCTGCTTGGCTGCCCTTAACACACCAGCCCCTTGATGTGACGGCGAGACTGTGGTTCTGAACCAAGGGTGCCTCACAGACAATCCGTGCACTGGCTATTACTGCGATAGTATTTATGTAGCCCCAGCAATGCACCGGACAATGATTAACTTGAGAGAGATCTCTGCCCTGAGGGGCTTACAATCCAGGAGAGGCAAAGGAGGGGGATGGGAAATAAAGGGGCCCTAGGGAGAGACGGGGAGACATTTGGGAAGTTGCAAAGTCGCAGTGACACGTGCTTAGCTAGGATGCTGAGTGAGCAGTTAGGGAGAGAGGGAAACCCTGGGCGAAGAGGTAGGTTTCTTAGGAGGGATTTGAAGGGTGGGAGGGCGGGAGCAGATTGAATGCGGTCCGGAAGGGAATTCCAGGAATGGGGGGCCATGGGGGAGAATGGGCAAAGGCGTTTCCTCCAGTGGAGGGCACTGGGGCGTGTGAGGGTGACAGAGAAGGCACGGAGTGATAGTGGGAAATAAGTCCAGAAAGATATCGGGGATCTAGGCCATGACGAGCCCTGAAGGTAAAGAGAAGGAATTTGAATGAAATGCATGGAGAAAGATGTTGGCCGGGATACACCAGCGCAACGGTTCCCCAAACCCCATGGCAGCCACGTACAAGAGCTGTGCTACCCACATTAAAACATGTTCCAGCCTGCTCCGAGATCCCCCCCACTCCAGCCTGAGGGGCTGATGTTTTCCCACCTTTGTCCCTCCCCCATGACCAAGAGTCTCCTTCTCTGCGGTAAACAGATGTGCCTCGCTGCCGAAACACCTGGCAGTTGGATCCGCCAGGAAGAGCTATTTGCACAGCAAACACGAAGGCCCAAGGAATTAGCCACTGCTGCACAGCGACAAGCCTGGGACAGGTGGTGCAGTGGGGCCACGCCTCACCCTCCCTCTGGGAGCCAGGTTCTGGCAAGTTGGCCCGCGGCAAGCGTTCAGCACTTCGAGTGGCTGCCAGCATGAACCCCTGCTAACAACATTGTTTCATGGGTTCTGGGGCGGCTGATGGTTCCAGGCCGTCTCCCTGCCTGTCTTGAATCTGCACCAGAGGTGTTACCCTTCACGGCCTCCGCCAGTTCAAACCAGCACGCCGATGTTTCTGGTACGTTAGCAGTGTCAGTCGGGAGCGAATCCCCTCGCTGCACAAGGGGTTTGCTGGGTCCCGGGAAGGCTGAAGCAGATCAGCCCACTCCTCGTTGAAGATTCAATCTGCATTTTCATAATGGGCAGCAGAGATCCGGTGCAGATTTCTCACCATGCCAGATTTCCACAGCCTGTTCCAATTTCTCCCGCTCCATTCGTTTGTCATGTCCCCATGTGGGACCTTATCAAATGGATTTCCAGAAAGCGTTTGATAAGGTCCCACTTAAAAGACTCTTGAGAAAATTAAAAAGTCATGGGCTAGGAGGTAGCGTCTTACTATGGATCGGTAACTGGTTAAAGGATAG
>QEPC01005668.1:1658180-1673188 GCA_003113815.1 Sphenodon punctatus | reverse complement strand
ACTCCCATGCTCTGTGCGCTGCAGGGGCTGCCTATAGGGTACCGAGCCAGATTCAAGGTGTTGGTCTTGGCCTATAATGGTCTGGGTCCTTCATACGTCAGGGACCGCCTCACCCTCCGCGCCCCAGAGCGACCCCTTTGGTCCGCCGGGGGCGCCTTCTTGGAGGTCCCCCATGTAAAGTGGGGGCCACAATGGAGAGCCCATTCTCGGTGGCCGGGCCGCGATTATGGAACTCCCTCCCAGAGGAAGCCCGTCTGGCCTCAAGCCTGTTGGCCTTTTGTCGGGCCTGCAAAACCTGGCTGTTCTCCCAGGCCTTCAGAGGAGGGAAGGGTGGGTTGGGATAAAAATCTTGGGTGAGGGGGTTGTTTTTAGGAGGATTTACAATGTTTTAATTTTTTGTGTTTGATCGTTGTTTAAAAATATTGTGATTTTTTGTGTTGTAAACCACCCCGAGATGGCATGGGCATGAGGGGGCGGCTAAGAAATGTAAATAAATAAATAAAACTGAAGTAAATCCCAGCTCCATCACTTCATCAGAACGTGACCTTCAGGTGGTTCCTACTCACCCTGTGGAACTTGTCTGTGCAGGGTGCGGTGTGGAGCTGTTGGCAGCTTTTCCAAGCACATTTTCAGGCCCCTCCTTGCTGGCTGGGAAGTGGCCAGTGACCGGGCCCTCAAGAGCATCAGCCCCATCCCCCTTGACCGGGAGCTTGGGTTGATTCATTCTGAGGAGACACACAGAGAGAGAAAAGAGGAAGATTCTCCAGCCTCGAGGGGAAGCTCCGCTACAGAAGAGGGTGGGGGGAAATGCACCAAGGTGAGTGGCCTTGCCCTGGTAGAAGCCAACAAAGAAAGTCTCTGCAGGAGAGGTCGTCTCCTTGGGCACCAAGGTTGTCTGTCTCCCAGGCTCAACGGGGTGTCGATGGGAGACGTCCATTCATCAGTTGGTTCATTCATCAGTTCTTTCTGGGTCACCCCTCAGCCCAATGCCCCAAAATGGAAATCAGGGTCCCAGATATCGCTGAGGCAAGAACGACTGTTCCTGTATCCTCAGGAAATACCTCGGGCGTGCTTGCGACTGGCTGTCGGGGTTTCCTCTCTATCCATTGAATCCACATTTCCACTGTTGTCGGGATCAATGTGCCTGTGATTGTCTGCCTTGGGGGGGTGGGATTTTTCATTTGTTTTTGGTATTTTCTTGGTTGTTTTTGTTGTTTCTAGTATTCCTTGGTATTTTTGGTATTTTCTACCAATTAGTTTCCAGTATTTTCATCAGTTTCTAGCATTTTATGACAGTTTCTAGCACGAGGATGCGGAAAACAAGGGGCTAGCCTTTGAAATGCACCAATCAAAACACAGTTTACAAGGATCCCAGGCAAGGACCAATCAAGGAAATGATGAAAGTTAAGTAGCGAATTTACGAACGTGCCCAGGTGAACATAAGCAGCGTGTGCGGAAAGTTACCTGGGGCGTGGCTGCTCCTGCCAAGGAAGAATTATCAGAAGTACCAAACAATGGCAATTTTCCAAACGGGAACGAGTGAAAATAGCCAAAAAACCGGTAAGTTTCTTCGTCGTGCGAGCACCGGCGAATGGTCCGTTTCCGATGGAAAAATCTTTCGCTGCGTTTGTTCAATTCAGCCTGAGTCCCAGGCAGGCAGTGAACGCATTCAGCACAAGCTCCTGCTCTTCCCCTTCAAGGCTCTTCATGACCTTGCTCCCCCGTATCTCTCCGTTATTGTATCCCTCCAAGCTCCTGCCTGGGAGCGTCGCTCCTCCTCTGCCCCCACCCTCGCCTGCTTGCGAACCCCCTTGCTCCTCTAAACGTCTTTGCCCCTTCTCTCTTGCTGCCCCTCGTGCCTGGAACTCCCTCCCCTGAATACATTCGCTCTGCCCCCTCCCTCCCAAACTTCAAATCCCTCCTGAAAATCCCCCTCTTCCGACAGGCCTTCCCTGGTTCGTCATGAGTGAAATTGCATCCTCCTCCCTCCATCCCTCAGAATCTCGTTCCCTGTCACTAAGTGAAGCACGTGCCCCTGCAACTAACCTCTCAGCTCCATGAACGTGCTCTCGCCTCTCCCGATGTTCACCTCTCCCTTGTCCCCCGCTCCCTTGTCTCTTAGATTGTAAGCCCTTTGAGGTAGGGATCTGTCCGTAACTACTGACTATACAGTGCCAGGTACATTGCTGGTGCTATATAAATACAATTAATAATAATAATAATAATAAATAATAATGGAAAGCTGAGGTCCTGGCCCCCTGGGGATCCCCTAGCTTGGGACCAACCTACCGTAGGGACCGCCTCCTTCCCTGTGTTTCATTCTGGCCTCGTTAGCCAGCTGGGAACGGCCTTCAAGCTGTGCTCTTGGTGAACACTACAGCAAGCGTATGGCTGAGGGGTTTTCGAGGGGCAGCTCCTTGGCTTCTCTCTTGGGTTCACCGAAGCCTGGGCCTGTGCAAGGTCCCCAAACAGCCCAAAGCACTTTAGTTTGGGCAGGATTTTGGGGGTGCCGGGCTAGCACTGAAATAAGTATCCGTTATCATTATGGGATCCAACTCAACCCAGTAACATTGGGAGCTAGTCGGCACCTGATAATCACCAACAGGCACCCAATTTTCCAGTGTCCAGTGACTGATGCTTTTCCCGTGCTGGTTTTCCGACTTCCCATCTTGAGCGTTCCATGTTCTGATCCCGATTTCCTATTGACCGATAGGTAAAATGGTGACGAACCAGTAACTCCATACCGGGACTACACGTTATTTGGGGATAATTGGGGGCCCACTAAGATTCCAGCCGGGCACCTGACAGACTCCTTGGAAATGTGGGTATTCCCCCCCCCCTCAAGTAGCAACCCTGTGTCTGGTTTTGACTCCAGTTATAGGGCTTAGAGGGTGGGGTAAACTGGAATGGGTTTTATTTCATTCTTTTTTGTTTTACCATTTGCGTTTGGTTTTAGTGTAAACCCATCCTGGGCCTGTTTCTAGGGACAGGGTGGGATAGAAACCCATATCAATTGATTCATTAATAATTATTTATACAGAGCCAAGAAGGCACCTGGTGCTGGTTGAAGAGTCGTGATTAGAGAGGGGTCCCTGCCCTGAGAGGCTTACAGTTTAGGAAGAACAAAGGGAGAGACAATGGTACCGTCACGGTGCTGAGAGGTTGCAGGGGCTTAGTTTAGTAACAGGGGGATGAGGGGAGACCCTGACAGAGCAAGATAAATAAAATGAGAGCCAGCACATCAAACATGGCCCCCCTTGGAGCACATTGGCTGTTTCCTTTAGATTTGGATTTTCTCCTCCGATGGCTGGAACACCATGGCTCAGGGCTGCCATGGGTTTGGCAGCAGCGGCGGGTTTCCTCTCCAGAACAAGCCGTGCTCCTTCAAAGCCCTCACCGTGGGGATTTGGCATGGCTGCACCAAGGAGTCGGGCGTGTGTGCTTCTGGGGGCCGCCTCGTTATTAAAAGGTCATCGATTAAAATAGAGAGAATCCACAGCAGAGGACGGGAATTGATTAAAGGATTAGAAGCTAGTGTATAACCTGGAGGAGAGATTAGAGAACTCAGTCAGCCCAGGATTGGGCCACAGCACAGAGGGCGGGAGCAAGCGCATCCTAACAGAAAACCGGCAAATATCTGACAGGGAGGATTCCATATATTGCCCCTGGAAAATGCTCCGGGTCAGACTTTGGCAAACCTCCAGGAGGGGGAATTCCAGAACTGTGGAGCATCCACCAAGAAGGACTCTCTGCGCACCCTTGATGTGTGGATGCCATGCAATGGTGGAACTTGCAAGAAGACCACCCCTGACTGACCTTAGGGATCATAACAGAACTTTAGATGTGTAATGCCAGGCCAATCAGCTCTCTTTTGCACATAATTCAATATTTGCCTTTGGAACTCCCTGCTACAAGATTGAGGAACTTTTCAGGATTCAGAAAAAGAAACTCCAGAAGCATCCAGAGTTATAGTGTCAGGATTGTAGCCAAGTGAAACAAAGAATTTGAGTCTGCCTGATTCAGGTGCAAGCCAACCTCAGAATGATGAGGGGGGAGAAAGACACGTCCCTTTGGGACATAAGAACATCAGAGTTGCCACACTGGGCCAGACCGATGGTCCATCTAGCCCAGAATCCTATCTCCATAAGGAAGCAATATTGGAAGTTGAGGAAGTATACAGCGTGATCTATTCCTCGTCATTACCTCCTGGCGGTCAGAGGGCTGCATCTCCTGCCCATCAGCCTTCCATGAATTTGTCTATGGCCTTTTCTGAACCCACAACATCCCATAGCAATGAGTTCTGTGGGTGAATCATGCATTTTGTTAAAAAAGTGCTTCCTTGTACTTGAGAGACCCTGCCGTCTGGCCATTCCATCAGGTGTTTCCTAATTGTGGTATTGTATGACCCCCCCACCCCCACCATGCATAGAATCGTAGGGAGCAGGGTCGGACGGACATCATCTAGTCCAACTCCCCACCCTCGCTCCAAGAGAGAACATCCTCGTCCTACAGCAGCGCAGGCAGATGCTCGTCCAGCCTGAAAACATCTCCGGAAGGAGATTCCACAGTCTCTTTGGGCAACTGATTCCGTTGTCTAGTGATTCGAAGGATTTCCTAACGTCTAATCAAAAATCGACACCGTTGCAATGTAAACTCAATCCCACTTGTTCCATGTTCTGTGAGACAGTGGAGTACAAATGGTCACCATCTTTTTTGGGGGGGTTTCCTGATAGATAGCGATTTAGTACAAATAATACACTTTATTTTTATATAGCCCCCCCATGAGACTCGGATTGCTTTACATTTAAGTAACACAACTTTTTAATCCTTACAACAATCCTATGAGGTGGGTTAGGCTGAGAATATTGTGACGGGCCCAAAGTCGCCCAGTGAGTTTCTGTCTGAGGCAAGACTAGAACCGGGGTTCACCCCTACTGCCTAGTCCAAATACTGCACGCTTAGCCATTACACCACACTGCTATCCTCTCCCATCTAGTCTTCTAGATGTGTGTGATCGCCTTGCCGAAATGTTATTGGCCCGTCCCGTGAAAGATCTGGTACTGGTCGCAGTTAGGAACAGGATACTGGGCTGGATGGCTCCTGATCTGGTGAGCTAATTCCTGTCTTCTTCTCTCCGAAACTCCCCACCTCCCAGCCGCCGCGCTCCTGTTGAGTTTCAGCCCTGCTGAGCCCAGCTGGCGGATACCTGCGGCTCTTTAACAATGCTCATATTTTTCTCACCCAGAGTCTTTCCCGAGGTGCTAAGCACGGAGGTGAAGGGTGTTTCCTGGGGAGGGAAGCCCAGTCGCTAGCTTACAGAGGGAGCCAAGGGTTCCCGGACGATCACGGATTCTCACACTGAAATCATTTGTTGCTATTTGGAGATTAAAAAAATAAATACGTGTGTGTGACACTCTGGTTCTGGGTTTTATGATTGCGTTGTGGGCAACGCTAGTTCAGGTGGCCGGCCCAAGCCAGGGAATGCACGTCCCACGGATTAGCTCATCGGAGGAGCAGCCTCGCGTTCACGGCCTCAGGAATGTGTCTTTGTAATGGAGGTGGGGAGGGAGCGGCAGCTACACAACACTTCCTTTAATCCTTTCCTAGGCATTTATCTCCCAGCTCCTGTCCCGGAGCCAGCAAGGAACTGGCCGCTTGCCAGCCCTTGAGCCGTCTCCAAATCTTGCGGACGTTTTTGTAAAGTTCCTGAGCCCTATAAACTTGTCACTGAAACTAAAGCGCTGAACTGGGAAAGGAGATTAGGCTAACGACGGGCCGTGGAAGCCAAGCAGAGGAGGAGCCGTGGCACGGACGGGGGGGATAGGATAGCTTGGGCAACGGGGGGCGCAAGGCCTCCTGAGTTAGATTTGGGAGCCGCAAGCAGATGTGGAAACTAAGGCTGAATCGAGTATTAAAAAAATGACTCACGAGTATTCGCCCGAGTTCCAAGGACCTGTCCTGAGTGCTTGGGCCAGTCCGAGGACCCTCGGGGAATACTTGTGAGTCGTTTCTCTTGCTGCGGGGGCCATCTTGGAAATGTCTGAGCATGCTCAGAACAGGGATGCGGGTGACTCATCTGCGGGACCGAGCCCGGGTGGGCGGGATTGCTCTGGAATGGTTCCCTTCCTTCCTGGCCGGGAGAACTCAGCGTGCGGCTCTTGGGGACTCCTCTCGTGGGGAGTTCTGCACAGCGGCATCTTGTCCCCTCTCCTGTTCAAGGTGTACATGCAGCCGCTGGGCACGGTTGTGGGACCGCTTGGGGTTTGGTGTCACTAATATGCTGATGACACCCAGCTCTGCCTCTCGTTTCCAGCGGACCGAGACCTGGCAATCTCAGTGCTTACGCGGTGTCTGGCGGCTGTGGCCTCCCCCGTCATTGATGGGGTTTGTCCCCCACTGGTCCCCCGGGTTCATAGTCTGGGAGTGCGCCTCAATTCCCAGCTCCGCCTGGCGAGGCTGTGGCGAGGAGCGCATTTCGCCGACGACATCTGGTGCAGTGGCTTTGGTCGTACGTCTTGGACTCTGACCTGGCCACCATCATCCATGCTTTAATCGCCTCAAGACTGGACTGTTGCAACGCGCTCTGCGTGGGGTTCGGCGGCTGCAGCTGGTGCAGAATGAGGCGGCCCGTCTTTTAACGGGGACGGGTGACTGACAGCACATTACACCGGTGCTCCAACCCCCGCACTGGCTGCCAATAGTCTTCCAGGCCCACTTCAAGGTGTTGGTGCTTCCCTATAAAGGCCTACATGGCCTAGGCCCCACGTATCCACAGGACGACCACCTCACACACACAGGCCCCTGTGGTCCTCCGGGAGCGCCTTTCTCAAAGTCCCGCAAGTAGCTCGGGGGGCGACTGTGGAGAGGCCGTTCTCAGTGGCCGCACCAAGGCTGTGGAGCTCACTCCCTTCAGGCAGAGGTCCGTGCGGCCCCGAACCTCTCCTCCTTCCAATGACAATGCAAGACCTGGCTGTTCCGCCAGGCTTTCGGCAAGGGGGCCGGGCGAAGGGTGGGGGATTGAGGGTTACGGGGGATGGGGTTTCTTTTGTTTATTCTTGTGACATCCCCCCCCCGTGCTGGATTGCATTGTTTTATGGTTTTATTTATTTTTTATTTATTATGTTTACATTGTATTTTTATATTTTTATATATTTGTTAGCCGCCCCGAGCTGCTTTGACAGGAGGAGCAGGGTATAAATTTGTAAAATAAATACAAATAAGCAAGTGCCCATCTTTAAAAAAAACAACCTCCAACAGCGTACCTGGTCTGCAGGAAGCCCCGCATTGTCCGAGGGCCTTCAGAGGGTGAGTACTCCCTCTGCCTCCGCCAGGCCCCCGTCCCCTTAGCACCCCACCCCTGAGCCTCCCCTAGGCCCCCACCCCACCTCCCTTTTCTGGCCCCCACTGGCCTATTCTCTCCCTGGCCAGCAGAGGCCGGGGAAGTGGGATCAGGGCCGCTAGCACTGGCCTCTCGCTCCCTTCCGTGTACTCAGCTGAGGATTTTCTGAGTTCTGAAGTTTCTGGGGCCATTCCTCAAAACTTCGGAACTCAGATACTCAAGTCCAAGTACCTCTAGCCTTGTGGTTTTCTGAGGAAAAACGAGGACCGAGTCTCGTGGAAACCAGGAGAAATGGAGACACAGAAATCATCCAGGGAGTGAGCCATGGGGGGCAGGACCGGATGCAGCAACAGGATGAGCCGTCAGAAAAAAAGGGGTTATGGAAATACTGTCCCTGGGAGGTGCCCTGGGCAATTTGTCACGTCCTGTGCCCAAGCAGAAGGGTGACGGGGATAGAATCATCATGAGCATGTTGGTTCTCAACCCACTGTGTCCCTCTGGCCTTGGAAAGGCCGGTGTTGGCAGGCAGACATTTTGCCTGCTCCGTTGCTGTGGGGAGTGCGCCCCCTACGTGAATGGGACCCCTTACGTCCAGGCCACAGAGAAGCAATGGCCAGGTTGCTTCCTTCCCAATTGAAGAGCCTTCTTGGCAGAGCAGGACACGTGGAGTCAGAACAGAGCGGTTCCAGACACGGGCAGAGAGCAAGTGGCAGGAAGTAGGATGTTGCTGCTTCAGCCAGCCTTATATGCTGGCAGGCATCCAATCAGGGGCTGGGGGCGTGGCCCAGGAGGGGGGCAGAGGAGACACTAGAGGGCAAAGTCTGGTCTGAGCCTTGACGCCGTGGATCTAGGACCACTGGCTCACGCCCAGAGCAAGGTTCCCGGCTAGGGAGGGATGCCGTGACGTGAGGAGAGCTCGCTAGTGGCTTCATGTGAGGAAATGTGACCGTGGGCAAGGGCGAGATCCTGGGTCTCAGCTTAGCTCCTCTCGGTGGCTGCCCTGGGCCGGATGGAGGTGACTGGTGCAACATCACTGAATTCACTGGGGTTTCTCCCAGTTCTACCAGCTGAGGATCTGGCCTGATTGTACTGATACGCCCCAGGCACAGAGCACTGATGTGGGGCTCCCGCTCTCATGCTTTGACTTGGAAAGTCTCAGAATTTAAGCTCCATTCACCTGAAGCTGAAATCCCGGCGAACGCAGCCTTCACTGAGTAGGTTTCTCGCCTGCGAGGCTGCGGGGAAGAGCTTGGGAGCCCAGCGGCAGCAGGAGACCCATCTAAACAATTTTGTGCCTTGTGACTTTGCGGGAACTGGCTCGTAACTAATGAGCAGCGAGCGTTTGCGATGCTGCTTGCGTTTCAGAAAGCAGAGTTGTCTGCCCCGGTGGGGGGCTGTCTGCTATGCCCCAAACTCCTAGGGGGAGACACGTCCCCTCCATTCCTGCCGCAGTCGGGAAGGGAAGCCAAGGCCTGCTTCCATTTCACATGGTGCCCAAACTGCTCCTAGGGTGGGATGGTTGTCACCCACCCCCCCAGAACCAGGCCTCCGGGAGCTTCAGAGGAGACATCACAGCAACAGCCCCATGGCTTTTTAGGGTGTGGCCTCTGGCCTTTCAAGGGGGCAGTTGGCAGATGTCTATGGAAAACCACTCTGTGACCCCTTAGTAAACGCTGAGGAGATTTTTCACCCCCACCCCCCGGGCTGGGAAATTTGTTACGTTTGCACATTGTCTCAGCCGGCCCATTGGACACTCACAGCCCCTCAGCAAGGGGATGCGGGAGGGGGGAGGCTCAGGAAGTGGGGCGTCTCGCTGTGGGTCAGGGAGTCTGACTCCGAGGGTAGGCTGAGGAGCCCCGGCATGGCCTGAGTCCCAGCTCCCAGCAGCGGCTCCCTCCCACCAGCCTCCGTTCCGTTCCAATTTAGCAGGTGAATAGAGGTGATTTGGGCAGGTTTTTAATTAAACATCTGGAGCCTCTTGGCAGACGTCCTGTAGGTTTAATTACTGCACCTCTGGGCCGCCCCAGGAGTTCCTCACAGCCCTCAATGTCAGGGCGGAGGGGCAGACACCACGGCTTAACCCGTTCCTCCTCCAGGCGGAAGGAAGGAAGCTAAGGGGTCCCACCCCAGCGGGGAACAAGAGCTCGAATGCAGGAGGCAGAGAGGGGAAACATCCAGAAGCCTTTGCCTCAGGAAGTGTGGCTGCAGCCTCCAGACAGTCTGTTGTTCCCTCAGTGAGCGCGTGCGTCTTCCAGGGCCCCTTCAGACCAAACTGCCGCAACTCCCCTTTTTCAATTTCAGGGCTGTCCTGGGTTCATTTTTGAGCTGAAACGATTTTTCTCAACGAACACCGTTTTTGTCCCAAATGGCCAATTCACCTCTTTCCTGCAGAAAACTTACTCGATCGTTGGGGTTTTGTTCGAACTTTTCATCGACCCAGAAGCTTGGAAAGCGCCAGAAAGCTTTGCGGACGTGTTGGAAAAGCAGCAAACAAAATCGCCATAAAAAATAAAAATACAGTGAACATTCAACCAGGTTCCCAACAAGATGAGAATCCACCTTGATCCGGGAACATCTGATTTCGCGTCAGCCGTACCTAGGTTGGGCGGCCAAGATGGCGGCTCCCGCTCAGCCTATCCAAGTCGGTCGCTGTAAGCTGTGCTCAGCGAGGCCCACCTCTGCCGTCTCTACTCGCAGGCTTAGTCTCGCCTCCCCCCTCCTACATTAGAGGTTCAAACCCCATCTTAACTCCCTCCGCAAAGAAGGCATGCACTGGTGAACAGGCTGATGCCGACCAGCACCTCATCCCCGCTCTGGTCAGGCCAGGGGCGATAATATCCAGCCAGTTCTAACTATTCCCGAGAACCACCTCTTCATTAAGGTTCTTCTGGTGGCTTGTGGAAACTGGTTGTCCCAGCCACCTCGGGAGCTGGATTGTGGGGAGGCTGTCGTCAAAGAGGAACTTTGGAGGGGTGGCTGGGAAGGAACGTGGGGCAGGCTATAGGGGGTCAGGGCAGAGGGCCAAGGACCACCCAGGAGAAGAGTGGGGAGGGACAGACTCATCCGTCTGGACCTTGAGTTTTGCATTGCAGTCGGTGAGTGCTGGAGATCGTGTACACACACACACACACACACACACACACACACACACAGACTTGTCCCACAGCTTAATCACTTGTTCTATTAAACAACCCGGGCCTGGTTTCTAACCTGCATCTGTCCGGTGTTAACGCCAGCCGCTGGTGCTCATTTTGCCTCCTCCCTCTGCTGGGAGCGCGTGGGCTCCTGCCAGAATGTTTTCCTAATAATTTTGACAAATCACTCGCTCACTTAGGGGGGCCGTTAGGGAACTTTACGACTCCAGTGTGTGGTCCTTGTTACCAGGAGCTTGGGAGCGAACCTCTGGCATCAGCTGCCCGAATGGACAAAGACACGGCAGCTGCCAGGAGTCAGACCTATGGCCCAGCATCCTGTCTCTGACAATGGCAACGCACAAGGCTTTAGGGGAGCAGGTAAAAAACAAAAAGAAATTGCGAAAGGTTTCCTCCTGCCTGATGTAAAACAATGCCCCCCGCAAGGGAGTGATTGACAGCGAGGACCCGGGTCGGAAGGACTCCCCAACAACATATTTTCAGGAAGGGGAGGAGCCACAGCCAGGGTGATTGGGGGGGTTCATTAAACATTTGGAATCCATTGTGCAGCTGGTGGGTATGAAGGAGGCTGAGGCAGGAAGGGAGACAGCAGGGGAGCTGGATTGCAGGGAAGCTGTTGCCAGAGAGGAATTTTAGAGGGCAGCTGTAAGGCAAGGTGGGGCAGGCTAGAGGGGACACAGAAGAGGAAAGTGGGGGTGCCAGCAGGTTGGGGGGGCAGGTAGCAGGGGCAGCGGGGCTGTTCTTGGGGGTCGTGGTTCTTCTGGGGCAGGCGGTGAAGGGGCTGGGTCAAATTTAGAAAGGTGTGGTTAAGCTGGAGGGGTTGGGGGCAGGTAGGGCATGTCTCTCTTCAGTGGGTGGAGTCAGTGCAAAGTGTGGGGAACCCCATCTCCTGTGGCCCTGGGAAGCAGAGGGGACATTTCCCCCTGAGCAGGGGGTGCAGGGAAATCCCCTCAGCTGGTTTTGTTTTGGGGGGAGCCAGTATTTGGTTCAGAACCATCTCCTGCCCCTCAAACTCGTGGGCTACTCTCTGCACCCCGTATTTACACCCTTTCCCCATTATTTGGGTCAGAATCGCTGCCCTGCTCCTGGCCCCCACTTCTCCCCCTGGAGGAGAGACAAAGGTAACTCCCCTTCCCCTCCCACTGCAGATCCAGAGACACCCCCCCGCCCTCGTCCAGGGCTGGAGAGAAATCCCCCTTGCTCATACAGCGCTGCAGGAGTCTGAGAGGAAATCCATCTGTGTGGTTGGGGGGGGGAGGAGGACCCATCTGGCTGGCTGTTACGTGCTGTGCAACCTCCCCCCCCACCCGGGACGGCACGATGGTTGTATATCCTTGGCGGGCCTGTTGCTCCCTCCGTGATGAATAGCTTGTGCGGCGTCTCCAGAGTCTCACCCTGAATAAATCTCCACTTTCCAGGAGTTGGGGTGGGACGGCTTTGCCAAGGACGCACGGGTCTGGTTAATGGGGCCCCTCTTGCATCTGACTCTCCTGGCTGCCCCCCTCCCCCCGCCCCATCACATCCATCCAGGGAGAAGGCCCAGGGGATTGATTCTCTCCTTGGAAGCAGCAGCAAAGGTAACAGCGGGGACAGCCAGGCAGCAGTGGCCGGGCATAAATTAGATGGTTTTGCCAGAACCCGGAGCTCTCGCAGAAATGCCGGCAAGGAAGGAGCGTGGTGAAGATCTGGGGTTTGCCGAGGGGATTCCAGCACTACAGCGCCAGGGCCGGAGCTCGTGGGGATTTCTGGGGGATTCCAGCTCCTCCGGGGGTTTGGGGATAACAGGCTAGAAGGAGACCTCAGGTCTGGGGTCCTGCCCTGACTGGAGACTGGGCTCTGCCCTTTCTCTCTCCGGCCTCCAGCGGTGGGCGCTCTCCCCGCTCTCTGGGATTTGGAGACACCGGAGCAGCCAGCCTCTCTCTTGCACGGTCTCTCTCTCTCACACTCTGCGTCGGGTTCTACGCCTCCTTGTTATCCGCTCTGAGCAGCAGTCACTGACTGACTTTTGGGGAGAGCTAAAAATCACGTTTCGCTGCAACGAGGAACCTGCCAGCATCATCGTTGTGGGGGAGGCAATCGGTAGCTGGTTCTCTGCTGCCATCTTACCTCAGAGAAACTTGGCTCCCTTCATCCCTTCTGGTCTCCAGGCAGAGCCACAGAGAGGAGAGGGGATTCTCGCTTCATTTTGATTTCCTGCTCTGCATCCCTGAGCCTCTCTGCCGGCAAAGCCGCATGGGCGGCCTTTCAGACGGGCTGATCCCCACATTCCCCCCCCCCCAGCCCAAATATGCGAGGGGGCATGTCTGAAAGTGGCCTTAGCCAAAGCTATTTGGACAGAATCATGGTATCCGATCCATTCTGGCAAGGACCAGCTACCAGCAGCATCCATCTATAGTTCAGTCGATTAACCGGCAAACCATTTTACCGATTTCCCATGGTATGGCATTATACTGCAGTGTGCTGTTTACCATATTGCCATTTTATCACTTATGGTATTGCCATTTACCAATTCCTCAGAAATCCTTTCCTGTTTACTCCCTCCCCTCACCCCAAACTAGGACTGAATCCAAATCTTGGCCCGGTTTCCATCTCCGGCAGAACCAGGAATGTCAACCATTCCACTCAACTCTTGGAACCAACGGCCGTCCATTCAGATTCCAACCAGAACGCTTGAGAAAGTTTTCTGTCTGGCTGTGCAAACTGGCGCTACCCGTTGTGGGCATGTGCAAATTGCTGATCGGAATTCCCATCGGAATACAAACAGGCACCCCCATCTCGTGGAACTTTCCAGCAAAATTGCCTGTCTCGAACCTGCCCTTCTCCCTTCCTGGTTTCAGGCTATTAATGGTGACATTTGGTTAGGCGCTAACACAGCAATCAGGTGGTACGGTAGCATGAGATTTTGGCAGCCCTAGGCACTCCAAAGCCACGCCCCCAAGGCCATGCCACTCCCCAAGCCACGCCCCCAAGGCCATGCCACTCCCCAAGCCATGCCCCCAAGGTCATGCCGCTCCCCAAGCCATGCCAGGCTCCCGAAAAAAGGAAATAAAAAATAACATTAAATAAATAGAAAAACATGTAATAATATTAATAATAATAATAATTAATAATATAATCCTACTCCCCCAAAGTGGGGGCTTCCTGACCCTGAGCTGCTTCCCAGAACCCCAGCCTGACACCACCCCTGGCGGGGGGTGGGGGAAAGACTGGAATGTGGGCGGACAAGCGGACGAGGGGGTTGGGAGAAGTCTTGGGGGCAGACCAGGGAGGAGTGGGCTGGGTGGCCCACAGCATGGTGGCCGGCTTCCCCGTGCACACCTCAGCCTGCGCACACTGGCCACCCCCATATTTGCTCTCTGCACATGCCTACGGCACGCACAGTGACCGCTGGTGGCCGCTGCAGTTGCCTGTGCAGCTGAGCCCATCCCAGGTCAGCTGTGCAGGTAGCGGCGGCAGCTTCCCCCTTCAAATCTGTCCCCACAGGCAACTGCCTCGGTTGCCTGCCCCTAAGTAGAGCGGCAAAAGATGTGAATTTTAGAGGGCACTTATGAGAAATACAGGTTGCAGGGCCCGGGTACACTGCTTAACAGTTATAGGGTTATCCAGTTATTTGGTGCTGGTTAGCCATTGGCTGAATAACTGCTAAACTATCCAAAATGGCAGATCTTAACCCGGGTTAATAAACTGAGTTCAGCTCTAATTCTGATTCCTCTTCGACACATGCTGCTTTCATGTTCTAAACCGTCCCCAGCTCGGGCACCAGCCTCAGTGTTTAATTTTAAAAAAATAAATAATCATTGCCAGGGCCCAAATCTGCCCAAGAAGCCCCACCCCCTGCCGCTGAAGCCACGCCTCCCAGCCCCTGAAGCCACGCCCCCTGCCCCTGAAGCCACGCCTCCCAGCCCAGAGCTTGGCAGAGCAGGGAAATGAACCCTGTTCACCAGCTAGCAACCCAACCACTGGACTAGCCTGCCTCTCTACAGCTGAAGCGAAAACGGGAGGTCTTGTGATTTCATCTATAGGACGACCAGTGCAGGGGGTGAGGAGCAGGAAAGTCATTAACGAAAATCAAATAAACCATCCATATTTTTTCTGGGTTTTGTTTCCAATCCTGAAATGGCCAATATTGGTCCTTTCCTGGGGTCTCAGATTTTGGGGTGCTCCCTCCATTGGAGACATGTCCCAGCGCTCAGCCCCATCTTGAATTTAACGGCTGGGCCTGCACCCCAGCAAGCCTCCCCCCTCCACCCCCCCAGCTCTGCTTCCAGAGAATGTTTGTAGTTTTATCTCGAGCTCAACTCGACTAGTTAATGCCACAATCATTTTTGCAGAGGGATTTTTATTTTTTATTTATTTATTTAAAACTTATATCCCGCCCCTCCTGCCCAAAGGCAGCTCAGGGCGGCGAACAACATGCACAAAAAATGTAACAATAAAACATTTAAAAATAAATCAACAAATTTTAACACAAATCATAAAAACTCACCCTCCCTTCCCAAACCCCGCCCCCCCCCCCC
>QEPC01005668.1:1622354-1657788 GCA_003113815.1 Sphenodon punctatus | reverse complement strand
CGTAAGGAGACGGGCCGCGGCATTCTGCACCAGGTGCAGCCTCCGGACCAGCTCCTCGGGCAGCCCCACGTAGAGCGCGTTGCAGTAATCCAGCCTCGAGGTGATGAAGGCATGGATGACAGTGGCGAGGTCAGTGTTCGAGAGATACGGCCGAAGCCACCGGACAAGATGTAGCTGCCGAAACGCACTCTCCACCACGGCCACAACCTGAGATTCCAAGCTGATGTTGCCCCGCCAGCTGCAGGACCACGCCCTGGATGACTTCCGTCTTTCCGTCATTCCCCATGATTGGAGGGAATGAGGTGCCAGAGAGCGCCGTGCACAAAAGAGTTCTCATCTCATCTGTGTTCTATTGCTGCTTGAGTGGCTCAGGCACAAGGCTGGAACTCCGAGAGTCTTGGGTCCAGTCCCATCTTGGACACTTATTTGCTCTCTGACCGGATATCCCCACTGTCACCTCTGCTAGGGACCACGATCCACGCTCCCTTTTCTTTGGAGTAGCTCCAGGGCTTCGATGGGGCTACTCTGGAGAAAGTGGCTTGCAAACTGTGGCCTTGGCTTGTTGCAGGATTGGGGCCAGTCTAAAAAAAAAACCTAGCCCTCCGTTGGAGCAGGGATTCCGGGGATCTGATCCTGGAGAAGTCACTTGGTTTCCTGGTCACGGCAGCCGTTTCCACCTAAACAGCTGCACTTGGTTTGTTTAAATGTTTTATTTACTGGGGAATTATCCCGGCTACACAGTTCCTCTCTTCGTTCAATATTTTATCCCCTTTCCAAGCAAGCGTCGCTTTGATCTCTAGCAAGATAGCTTGGGCGGAACGCGCCGTGAGCTTAACAAGAGTGGACACTGGGTCCACTCTCCAGCATCAGGGGGTGGATGGAGGGATGGGGTTTCCCATCCAGGATTGGGATTTGGGGTGGGGTGTCATTAAAGGACCTTTCCATCCCAGAGTAAGGGCCTTCGTACCAGTCCTTCAACCACAGTCCATCCCTGGTCACCCTGCTCTCCCCACCCCCTATTCCAGCTGGACACAGGGGTGCTCCTCACGGGGGCACGAGGGGAAAGCAATGGGAGCAGCATTGGGCTGTTGAGGTTAGAGCAGAAACAAATCAGTCGTTCCCAAATCAACCGGAATTCTCGTCTTTTCAGGCCCCTTGTTGAGCATTCATGCTCTTTTTAGCATTTGGGAGTTGGAACAACAAGCTGCCAAGGGAGTTGGTGGAATCTCCTTCCTTGGGGATTTTCAAGCAAAGACTGGCCAGGAGAAGGGGTTGGATTAGCTGACCAGTGAGGCCTTTTCCATCCATCCAGTTTTGTGGGTGCGGATTCTGGCTGCCCCCAGATCTGCTCTGAGGACGCACCCCTGCATCCACTCGCCTCCAACCCTACCTGGGCTCTCAACAGACAGACCGGTGGTTTCTCTGGGCCGTGGGCCACCCGCGTGGCACCCCCTTCCCACTCCATAGAGGTGTGAGGATTCGCCTGACTCTCTAGGCTGGCCCCTGCAACTCCATGGTGCTGAATGAGGCAAGGGACGGCCGGGCACGGACTTGCGGCATGGGTTTGCCCAACAGGCAAACAGCGGCCCCACGCTTGGTCATTGCTCTGGGTTTCGCCAGCCCGCTCCGTGATGTTCCGCAGGGTCATTGGCAGGGTTGCTCTGCTTGCAGATCTGGCGGGCACCCATTACGCGGACTGGCCAACCCGGGGGTGAAGCTGGCCTGGGCAGAACTTTACACCCTATGTGTCTATACCAGGGACTGCAGAACCTTTTACCTGCCGCAGCTACACAGAAATTGGGGAAGGAGGTGCACTCAGGAAGAGGAGTGTCCACATGAGGACTCTGTCCCCTCTCCTTGGGTGCAGGCTCTCCTCTCTGCTCCGTTCCCCTGAGCTCAGTTTTCCAGCGCTTGGGGTTAGGAACTGGATTGAGGGACTAGATCCCAGAACTGGAAAAGGACCAAATAAAACTAGCCTAGGGCCACATTCACCCCGCAGACCTGAGGTTCCCCAATTTCTGGTCTCGACCCACCAAAGGGCAGTTCATCAGAAGGCCGAACACCGGCCGGAGGCAGCACATGCAGACTCACCCAGACTGTTTTGTTAATATGTCCTTAGTGACATCTGGGCTGAGAGTCGGGATCTCAGCATTCCCTGCGGGGCGAGCTAAAGAGCCAGGCATCCTGGCTGGGGAGTTGTGTCAGACTCACATACACACTGCGGAAGTAGGGACGCGTACCACACAAAGCGGCACCGCACCCCACACAGCCTTTGCAGTTGACTCTGCAATAACCAGCCACCCCCGCCAAACAAATACCACCCCCATGGCCCCCTGCGTACGGGGAACTCTTTTCAACTCTCAGTTTGTTGATGTCTTTGCCGGCGTGTCTTCGGGTTGGGGCCAACTCGCTCGGATTTTATATAATAAAGCTGCCGCCACTATCAACAGAGCTGTAGAAATATATGATTTATTCATAGATTTTTATTTCCCATCGGCAGGCCGTAAACAGACAATTTTCAGAAAATCTGCATTCGAATAAATAATACATGATGGTTGGCAGAGAGCATGGTGAGGGTGGGGAGAGGCTGGGTGTTGAGGGTGGCCAAGAGCTATAGGCGGATATATACCTAGGCAATGTACATATAACACTTAACACACACACACACACACACACACACACATGCTCGTCATTCTGGGTGTGTGAGAGAGAAAGATAAGAGGCTTAAGGGTTTGAGCAAGTTCAAAAAGACAAGGAGTCTGGGGGGATATGAGGACTGTTTTCAAGTAAAAAAAGTTAGTAAGAGGACAGAAATCAGGGCTCCAGCTTCAGCGGGGCTACTCCAGAAAAAGTAATCGGATCATAGCCAATGCGTTCTCCATGGCTGCAAGGAGGGGACGCAAGGCAACAGGATTCACTCGCATCAAAATACATTGACGTTAAATATGGCGGCAACTTTCCATTAATTCTCCTCCACCACAAGATTTAGGCCTCTGTCATTCCACCGTGAACCAGCTACAACTGAAACAGAATCAGGTCTCTGGTTATAATATATAATCAATTTGGACTCCCTGGGGAACATGCTTTTAATCTGGATTATATTTTATTATTTATTTCATTAATTTTTATCCCGCCTGCATTCGGCCTCCAGCAGCTCTAGGCGTGTCACGACTCCGAGGCCAGAGCCTAGGGAGGGGAGGGAAGGGGAAAGGGGAACAAGGGCGAGGGGGTTTAACAAGGGGACCTCTCCGCTGCTCTCCGTTATCAGGGAGACGTGGTGCTCAGCATCAGAACCAGACAGACTGGCCTTGAGAAAGCATACGGCTCATCATAGAGGTCAAGGAACAGGGAACCAGGGAGGAGGGAAGCCAAAGGCAAGGAGTAGGGTGATCTAGGGAGGACTCAGGAAGCCAAGGTGGGGAACAGGGAAGACCAAAGGCAGGGAGCGAGGGGACGCCAAGGCACAAGGAAGGGGGCCAAGGCAGGGAGTGGGAACCAGAGGCAGGGACTAAGGGACCAGAGGCAGGGAAGGGGAAGCCAAGGCAAAGAGCAGGGGGCCAAGGTGCCACCGAGGACTGGGGGCGCAGGGACGGGGAGGGTGGAACATGGAACAGGAATTTCAGAGGTAAGACCCTTTCGGAGTCCGGGCCAAAAGGGGAAAGAGTAACAAGGTTACAGATGAAAACAGCGAGTAACCACAGGACCAGGCCCCTCCTGCTAACAGGAGGGAAGACAAACAGAGAACAAGAGACACAATAAAGAGGGTAGGGCATGAAAAACACAAATCAACACACAGACAAGGCTAGGTGTGGGGACACACCCAACAACGCACCCCCGTGCGGACAAACAGAAGGATGGGAACCCTGGGCAAGAAATGCCCCAACACATAAGGGATACACAGGAACCAAACACTGACACAGGGAAGGGTTATACTCACTCAGATCACAAAGGGGGGAACAACACCAACATAAAAGCAAAGGTGTCGGCTGAGAGCCAGCCAGGAAGGTGCAACAAGAAATAAGGCCGAGCTGGAGTCAAGGAAGAAAGTCAAGAAGCTCCACCCCCGGCCGCAGCCAACAGCAGCCTTAAATACTGCAAAGAGCCAATCAGGCTGTGGCAGATGGGGCCACGCCCTGTACCAGGTGCGAGCGGGACATTGAGCTAGAGGGGAAAGGGAAAGCAACAAGGTACGGGAAAAAGCCGCCCCCTGCAGCAGCTCAGCCATGGCGCAGGAAGCAGTACACGCCTCAGTCAAAGCCCAAGGCCGGGGTTTCGAGACCCAGCCTTCCCCTGACAACGTGGCTTTTACAATCCATAAAATCACATCAAAGTAAAAACATCATTATAAAACAATTAAAAAAAACATTCTAATTCAGAAATAACTAAGAAACCCTCCTCCTTTAATCCCCCAACCCCGCCCCATCACCGAACGCTTGGTGAAGAGCCATGCCTTACATTGACGCCGGAAGCTGAGGAGATTTGGGCTGAGCGAGTTCCACAACACCGGTGCGGCCTGTCAGTCCCCACCAACCTATAGCGGCCAGAGAACCTCCACCCCCACCCCCCATGACCACAAGGGTGGATCTGAGACGCGGGAAGTGAGGCAGTCCCTCAGATAGGGCAGGCCCAAGCCATTTAGGGATTACAGCACCGTCTGGATAAAACAGTTTCTCCGGTGTGTTTGAGAGCTGCAGGGGACATAAAATATGTCTGGAATAAGGAAGGATCCAGACTAGAGAGATCCAGATTAGTGGGTTTCTGTTGTAAATATCTGTATATATAAGTGGCTTATATATAGCATGGCCATACCTCCCCTTTAAAAGAGGATGCTTATGAAAAAATACATGGTGCAGGGCTGTATTTTTCATGTGTCATCTTTTAAAGGGGAGGTATGGCCACCCCACTTGGATGCATGGATAGATGGTTGGTTGGTTGGTTGGTAGATGAATTTACGGATGGTTGGTGGATGGATGGATGGTAGAGGAATGCATGGACAGCTGGTGGGTGAGTGGATGGATGCTTGGTTGGTAGATGAATTTATGGACGGTTGGTGGATGGATGGATGGATGCATGGATGGTTGGTGGGTGGATGGTTGGTTAGTTGGTTGGTAGATGAATGTACGGATGGTGGGAGGATGGATGGATGGATGGTAGAGGAATGCACGGACGGCTGGTGGGTGGGTGGATGGATGGTTGTTGGATGGTAGGTAGGTAGGTAAGTTACAAAAAAAATCTTCATTAAAAGAATGCTATTTGGGTTACAGAGTCAACTCATACGAACACATTTCCTGCCACACTGGCTTTACCCCTGTCATGGACAGATCATTGCCTCCTTCACACCAGTCTCCTGGCGCATGTCTGCCCCCGGAAAGGTGCAGGGCTGATTCGTTGGGTCTGCCCCTGGAAACTTATGGAACCAGAGAGGTTCTGGACTGCTCTAGGGGAAATGCCTTCCGATCTTGATGGTCGTTCACTCGATGACCTCATTGCCTTCTGGGACAGCTTGCTGGCTGTGACTATCGACCGAATGCCTGCCAAGCGTCCGCTTCCAGAGAGCCAAGAGCGGGGGTCACTGTGGTTTACGGAGGACCTGCACCAGATAAAGCAAGATGGACGGCGGTTGGAGCAATGGTGGCGCCGGGCTTGTGCTGAAGCTGACCGATTGCAGCATAAAGCTAGTTTAAGAGTTTATGCTGTTGCGGTGTGGGCAGTTCTTTGCTGCCCTCATTGCGTCTTCAAAATCACATTCAGCGGAGCTTTTCCGGGTGGTGCAGAGGCTGGTCAGTCCAGCCTCTCTCCGCCTGGAACTGGAATTTTCCAGTGCCCGCTGTGACATGTTTGCTGATTTCTTTGTGGATAGAATCACCCAGATTCACCACAATCTTGATGTTGCATTTACGACCGTGGATGTATCAGAGGTATGGGAAGCCCCGCCATGTCTGTTGTTGTGGGATCGGTTTCAGTAGGTGTCGTCTGCTGACGCAGCAGATGTCCTTGGGACTGTTTGGGCCACCTGTTGTGAATTAGATCCATGCCCATCCTGACTGGTGAAGGCCATCCGGGAGACGTTAGGGCTGTTGCTGGCGGGGTAGTCAATGCCTCCCTGAGGGAGGGCAGGGTGCTGAGCCATCTCAAAGAGGCGGTGGTGCAGCCTCTGCTCAAAAAGCCATCTCTGGACGTCGACTCCCTGGCCGGCTATCGGCCCGTCTCTAACCTTCCCTTTTTAGGGAAGGTTATTGAGCGGGTGGTGGCCCGGAAGTTACAGGGACATCTGAACCAGGTCAGTTTTCTAGATCCCTCGCAGTCTGGTTTTCACCCCAGTTTGGCACGGAGACTGCATTTGAGGCCTTGGTCGATGACCTGCACCGTGAATTGGATCAAGGTAGATCCTCAATTTTGAACTTATTTGGTCTGTTGGCAGCGTTTGATACCGTTGACCACGAAATGTTGGCGGCGAGGCTGCAGGACTGGGCTGGGGTGAGTAGAATTGTTCTTGAATGGTTCCGCTCTTTCCTGGCAGAGCGAACTCAGCGGGTGGTTCTTGGGGAATGTACATCGTCTCCCAAGAATATCGCCAGCAATGTACCTGGTGCTTTACAAAGTAATGGAATAGACGCGATCCCTGCCCTAGGGCTTACAATCTGAGAGACGGGGGGGGAGGGGGGTTAATGATGATTGACTGATAATTATTATTACCGTGCCAGAAATGTGCCTAGTACTGAGAAGTCGTGATTAAAGACGGATCCTTGCCCGGGGGTGCGGGGGGTTAGGGATCTGCAGTCGAAGAGGACAATGACTAAATATTTCTATAGTGCAGGCACTGATTCATGCTCACGGAGACAAGTCCCTGACCCAAGAGGCTTAAAATATAGAATGACCATGGGGTGGGGCACAGATTAGGGCTGAAACGAATAGTAAACATTTTATTTGCAAGTATTTCCGAGTTTCTGAGGACTGGCTCCAAGTGTTCGGGTGGTCCTCGGAAACTTGGATGAATACTCAGTACTCGGTAAAATAAAACCGAGTACTGAGTATTTTCCGAATACCAAGTACTGAAACACTTTATACAGGGCAGGAAAAGCCCCATACGTTGGTCTGAGTACTGGACTGAATGAATTCCGAATACCAGGCCGATTCCTCAGTTACTCGGTACCCAGTAAAACCAAGTCGAATACCAAGATACTCAGTAAAAACCGAGTAATTTTGAATACCAAGTTTCGGCACTAATTCATTCATGAAGCTGAGAAGCTTCATTCTTAGCTTAGTTACGAGGGAGAAGGGTCCCTGAAGGACAGAAGAGGAGAGGCAGTATCCGTGAGCAGCCATGGGGGCGTGCAGAGCTGTGGAAAGCCTGATGGAAGAGGGAGATTTTTCAGGAGGGATTTGAAGGTTGAGAGGGAAGGAACAGAGTGTGTCCAGGGCGGGAGTTTCAAGACTAGGGGGCAGCCTTGGAGAAGATGCTGTAGGGAGCAGAAGACTCTGGGACCGGGGGAGGTTCGCGTTCGAGGAAGAAGAAGACAAAGTTCCTAGGTGGAAATGTAGCGAGAAACAAGGGCAGAAAGATGGGACGGGTGGGACAAGGCCATGAACAGCCTTGAAGGTTCAACATTTGTCAAGGAGGCGGCTCCTTAAGACTCTCCTCTCCGTGCCCCCACCTTCCACAACCCCCGTACAATCTCCGTGATTTCTTGTACTCCCCCTCTCTGTATCCTCCTCCTGGTCTCTTGCTTCCCACCTCGATTGGGAGCTCTTTGGGGCAGAGGCTTCCTTTCTGCTCTCTCTTTGGGCAGCGAGAGAGGGGCAGGGCTGTCATTCTAACGATGAATCATGCACATTTGGAAAGGGCGTACAATGAGGCTGCACAGGGTCTTGGCATGCCTTCCCCTTCGCACACCTGAGTCTCTAACCTCACTAATGTCATTGCCGCGTAGTTTTTTTTTCCCCTACATCATTTCCTAGGTTTTTTGGGGGGGTTTAAGTCAGAGTTTAAAAACAATTTCTGGTTTGTGCAGCTGCAATCACCTCCCCATTGTGAATCATGTGCGATTGATATTCCAAATCCAGACCGCTCCTCCTTAGCCGCACACACACGTACCGGGAGCCGGTTATGTTTCTGGGTGCAGCGTAGAGGGAGGCTTTTATTGGCACAAGCCTTGGAGCTGATGAATTCTGCAGGTCACTCCGCTCTCATGCCAGGAAACCCTGCATCTCGTATCAGTCACGCCTTCTGCGCCGGCCGCAAGCAATCCAGAGAGACGCTTTTCAGCAACGTTTCAGAGAGTTCCCGGGCCTTTAACGGCATCTCTTGTTCCTCCCCTCTACCTGTGGAGCCGCTCCTCCACCTCCTTCGCACGTCGAGTCCCAAGCCGGGGAGGGAAATTATAACTGAAAGCCATTTCAAGAACCTCTTTAAGAATGACCTAAAATAGCTTTCTATATATAAAAATGACATGATTTTAATGTCCATTATCTCATATCCTACCAGGGCTGCAAAAGTGACGGTAGATCATTTTTAGTGGTTTCTAAAATGGATTGGTTCCATTTGCTCTTGCTTGTATGTTTGGTCTCCGGGTAATAAGGCAACTTGGCTGTACAGGAGACAAAGGCAGGATCTATCTATCTATCTATCTATCTATCATCTCTGGGTGTTAATAAACGTGATGCTCTCCCAGCACGGTCTGCCTGGGCAAGAGCCTTAGTGACGGCTGTCGGTTAGTGCTGCACGCTGCCAGATGTGGACTAACAGCCCCTGAGTGGCTAGCCGGCTACCCAGTAGGCACCGGGCCCATAGTCCAGGCCCAAGGCCCCCTAGGCAGACAATAGCAGGCCATTCCTGTTGTTCGCCCCACCGTCCCGGCCCCGGCGGGGGGCACCAGTCCATGCCTAGCCATCATGGCTTCCTGTTATTGGCAGCCATGGCTGCCCATCATGGTGGGGGGGGGGGGATGGAGCCAGCCAGCCTCACATCTCTTCCGGCCCCCCCTCCCTGGCCTGGCCCATCGGCGGGAACATTTATTCAGTTCCCTGACCTGACCCCCCTCCCACCCAGGACGTGTGGCTGGCATGCCCGCTGCACATTTATTAATATCCTATCTGTCTGTCTGTCCTACCTTCCTGCCTCCCTGTCTGTCTGTCCTGCCTTCCTGTCTGTCTGTCTGTCTGTCTGTCTGTCCTGCCTCCCTGTCTGTCTGTCTGTCTGTCCTACCTTCCTGTCTGCCTGTCTGTCTGTCCTGCCTCCCTGTCTGTCTGTCTAAGGAAACCATTTGCACCCCCCATTTGCAGCGATCCCAGTGATTCTACACATGGCCGGAATTACTCAGGTTGTTGTTCCCTGCAGATGTTTGAGAAGCTGGTTTTGTACCCGGGAGGAGCGGGGAGCAGGGCATAGAGGGATCCGGGCAGAGGGTCCCCGTAATTTGCAAGTCTGTGCAAAGAAATCTTCGCGCAGTCAAGGCGGGAAACCAGCCTGGCTGCCTCTTCGAGAAGGAGTCGATGGGAATGAGCTGGGTGCTTCATGCCAGGCCGAGAGCCTGTGGATTGGAAGCGACTGTGTGAAGGGAGAGCTGTGATCTGGGGAGCTGCGAGTCGGTTAAAGCAAAGGTGTTCATGAAGCCCAGGAGTTTGCAAGAAGGGTGGGCGCAGAGCACGGAAGAGGCTGGAAGCGCAGGGACTGCTTAGGCTAAGAAGCTGCTTGTGTTTTATAGATTTGTCCCTGGGCCTGCGGAAGGAGGGAGGGGGGTTGAGAGGCATCTAGCCCAGCTCCCGCAAGGAGGCAGGATTCTCCGGACCGGAAGCGGGGGTCGGGCGGGAACCTTTACCCTTTCGGAAATCAGTCCAAGCTCCGCAGGCCTCACAGAAGTTGGGGACAGGGGTGTTCAAGGGGGGTGCGCTCCGGAAGAGGAGACACCAGAGCACGGCTCTGTCCCCTCTCCCTGTGTGCCTGCCCTCTTCGCTGCTCCCTTGCCCTGAGCGCCGTCTGTCAGTGCCTGGGGGCAGGAACTGGATTCCGGGGCCAGACCGAGGAACTCGAAAGAGGCTAAATAGAAACTCCCCGGGTGGGATACGTTTGGTTCCCCGACCCTTACCTAAAACATCTCAGGGGGGAGGGGTCTCCATTCTACCTCTCTATGGTTGCCACCGCTGCAAAGTGCTGAGGAACCCTTGTGGAAAGTACATGTTGCAGGGCCTGCATTGGTGCTTTAGGCAGCCTTAGGCACCGCTGCAAGACCTGCAGCATGCATGTTTAACACTTTGCATCGGTGGCATCCGTCCTCTACCTCTCCCAATGCCGGGAGCCCCCATTCCCTTCGGGAAGCCACACTCCTGCCCAACTCGAACCCAAATGCTTAGAAAGTTCCCCTGGGATTGAACCTAAATCGACCTTCGTGCCGCTCAATCCCTGTTCCCTCGCGTCCTAAGCGCGTGCTTAGGGAGAGCAATCTGTCTCCGGCCTCTTTGTAGAAACGTCTCCCATATCTGTACGCTGCTCTCATGTCCCCTGTGCATCTTCCCTTCTCCGGACAAAGCGCCCCAGGTTTCTCCTAGCTCCTGCTTTCCAAGCTCAGTCTTTGCTGGTCTCTGCCCGCTGAGTCCCATCTTTCTTAAATCGTGGGGGCCCCGTTGGAGCCCATGGCTCTCACCGAGGCCTTCCCAGGGGCGAGGAGAGAGGAGCTCCAAACGCATCCTCGAAATGCCACCTGCCTCATTTGCAGCAGGGCCGCTGCCTCCGCATCACCGGCGGAGCAGGCTGAGGCAATGGAGAGGCAGCCATTGACTGGAGAGTAGAGAGGCCGTGAGAGGTCGGCTGCTCATATCCTGAGGAGGAGACTCCCCCCACGTGGGCTCACGGCCCGTCAGGCGCAACGGGCTGAAGGCTGCTCCCTATGGCTGCGCCGTTTGGCCCTGGGTTGCCGCACAGGGCCGCGAGCAAAGGAAGGATCCGGAGCCGCCTCCTCGCTGGCAGGGAACCGGGTGGAGCAGACAAGCCTGAGCTGGAGACTGCGGCCAGGGATGGATGGAGGGGTCACCGTTTCGCAGGGGGGAAACGACACCGGAAATGACACTGTGGGCCACCTGCAGGGGAGGGAGTCAGCTCAAATCCTCCCGGGTGATGGGGTGGGCCGGCTTGCCCCCCAGGCACATTTTTAAGGAACACTTGTGAAAAATACATGTTGCAGGGCCTGCAACGGCGCCTGAGGCAACATGCCTCTTTCACAAGAGTTCCTTAAAAATGTGCCTGGGGGGCAAGTCTAGGGGGGTGGCTGTGGGGGAGTTGCTGATCGGTGGAGCTGCCCCCCCATCCCCGGAGCCACACTGTCCCCCCAAAACCCCCTGCACCCTCAGCACAGCCTCACCACCCCCTAACTAACACACACACCCCCCATCGTTTCATCCCACTCTCTCACGCCTTCCCTGCAAAGCCGGCCCAGCTCCCCCCTCCCCCCTCCAAACCTCCAGCTTCCCCCGGACCACATGGTTTCCCCTGAAGTGCCCCCTCCAGCCTCCCTTCCTCCCTCCAGCCCCCTTCTCTGCTCACCCAGCTGCGGCTCCTCCCCTTCCTCCCTCAGCCTGCTGGAGACACCATCATCACGGCAGGGGGTGTCTGGGAAGGGATACTTCCACCTACCCCAAACGTTTTGGGGGTGACATGTCAAAGGGAACTTCCTCCATCACCTGGGAAGCTGGGGCTCCCCCGAGTTATCTGCTGCCCGTAGAGTTTCCCCTTGCCAGGAGCTGCAATGCCAGCCACGCTGACAAGAGGCACCATCGTGGCACCGAGCTGTATGAGGTGGGGAAAGCTTTGCGGGGCTGGCAGGGCAGACAAACATCATCCATTTCCCCCTCACCGAGATGGGTTCCCCTCCTGCCCCCTCCTTAATGGCCTGACATCCTGGCTGGTCTCCAGAGACAGCATTAAGGAGCCCTTATCGATCGGGCTTGGCTGCTTTATCTCCTCTCTCGGAGAGTCTGCTCTCTTGGCAAGGGCGTGGGAGTTCGGGGGGGGAGCGCCCAGGCACTTTTGCCTCGGGCACCAAAGGGAGATGGATGGATCCAGGGCAGCTGAGGGCAGGGGCTGCTCGAACTGGGGGCTGGGAATGAAAACATCTCCCCCTGGACATGGGGGTGTCAGCTTGGAGGCCAGGGGAAGGGGACGCCAGGCCAGCACACCACAGCACTCCATTTAGGCCGATATCCTTCCGCCTTTCACGTTTCCATAAACGAGAGCTGCATATAGTCTGGTATCCTTCCGCCTTTCACATCTCCATAAACGAGGGCTGCATATAGTCCGGTATCCTTCTGCCTTTCACGCCCCCATAAACAAGGGCTGCATATAGTCCAGTATCCTTCCACCTTTCACGCCCCCATAAACAAGCGCTGCATATAGCCCGATATCCTTCCACGCCCCCATAAACGAGGGCTGCATATAGTCCGGTATCCTTCCGCCTTTCAAGCCCCCATAAATGAGGGCTGCATATAGTCCGGTATCCTTCCGCCTTTCACACCCCCATAAACGAGGGCTGCATATAGTCCGGTATCCTTCTATCTGTCCGGTCTCCATAGGTCAGTGTGCTCTAGGATTTTGGTATTCTTCTACCTTTCAATAGACCAATTCATCGTATTGGTCTATTCTTCTGCCTTTTGCAGTGTCATAGCCCAATGCACCATCTCCTTCCACCAGTGACACCTCCACCCTGTCTGGTACTGTATCCTTCCCCTTCCGGTGCACTCGGTCACTCCATGCTGCACCATGCCCTGTCCCAGCACCCCAGGAGCAGCAGCCCTTGCCCTTTTATCCAAACTAGTGCAGTCACTGCCCAGTAGGGATGGGACACCGGGGAGAATACCAGATACCGGATTTATCTGTATCGGATCCCCCCAATATCGGATTTACCGTTATCAGCATACCGGTTATTTAACATTGGGCGGTTTACCGGGTTTTTTACATTGCGACCATTTACTTCAATGGCCGTGATGTAAAAAAAAACGGTAAAGCAGCCAATGTTAAAAAACGGTATGCTGATACCGGTGATTAATCTGTTATACCCGATTATCGGGTGTATCGGATTAATCCGATACTGATTAATCCGATCCGATACTGATATTCCCACCCCTACTGCACAGTCAGCCATCCCGACAACATGCCCAAACTCCTTCTACCTTCCAGCCCCTTGCCAATATCAGTTCCCAAAAAAGACTGAGCTCCTTCCAGGCTCTCCCTGAACTCTTGCCCCCAATACTGCCTGCAGCAGGGAGTTCCGCTGTTGGCTCGGCCTCATGCGAAGGGAGGTAGTGGTGAATGAATAAGCTGAATATCCAGGCAGCTTCCTGCTTTCTTCCAGGAGAGGCCGCTCTCCAGTGAGTGCAGATTCAGAACCTGCCTCCTGCTCCACAAAGGAGAACCCAGGCATCTCCTAAGACCCGGGCGCTCAGTCTCCTCTCCATGTATCATACAGATGCAGAGTTCTCTGGGGAGGGAGAGCAGGCCAAGTTTTATCATCTTTGAGCTGAGAGTTCTCAGCCAAAACTACCACCTGACACCGAGCCCAGAGGCCGTTCCTCCGGCAGGCTGCTCCCCTCCAGGAAAACCTTGGCAGATGTGGCGGAGGTGTTTGCAGTAATGCAGGCGCACGCACACCCGCTCGGACTGGAGATGGACAGCTCCAAAGCAGATCTCCCCAGCTAAGCGTATTTCTAGATGTAGGGCTCAAACTCAATTCTCATAGTCTCACTTTCCTTGACGAGAATCAGGATTCTTGGCTGGTTCTTGCAAACGAGAACGAGCCAAGAATTGCCAGGATTTTCACCGAGAAATAGGAGAATCTCGCAAAGAGTCCTCTCTCCCCAGACCCAAACCTTGGCTGCCTCTCCGAGTCCAGGGCTGCTCTGGGACTGCACTCCTCGCTCCGCTTCTCTGCAGAGGCCGGGCGGGCGGCTTCATATCTCAGAAAAAAAACCAATAATAATATTTTTTAAAATCACTGCGCATGCACGAAATGGTCGATGGTGCCATTCTGTGCATGCCCTTGGGAAAGAGCATCCGGTCCATGCGTGTGCAAACAGCTGGCTGCAGTGCCCTTTTCCAAAATGGCAGCAGCCCTGCCAGCACCATTTTGGAAAGGGACTGCACCGCGGACGCAGAATGGCCCCTGCAGCCTTTGTCCATGCGCAGCGATTTGATTTGATTTGATTCATGAGATACCTGGCAAGACTTCACACTGTAGCCGAGACCTTGGCAAGATCTCATTCCCAGCCAAAATCTGATTCTCGTCTCATCCCTAGCAGAATGGCTGATTCCATTCCCACCAGAACCTACTTCTCTGGTCCGGGTCTGTTGCGACACAGATTGGCCGCAATCTGGTCCCCGTTCTGACTGAGATCCGGATCAGCAGCTCCTGTGCCCTCAACCCCAGCATGGTACCATTTTCTGCAGGTGCACTAGAAAACAATTTCAAACATACCTTTTTGCAAATGCACAAAATGACCCTGCCCCGGGGGAGGAGGAGCAGTCAAAATGGACTGTAGCGATCCAGCGTGGCCAAAAATCTGGTTCCCAAAAATTCAGATTAAATCTGTGAAGAGAAAAGGAGCATTTAAATTTAGCCCTTCCCAGACACGGCCGTGTGAACATTCACTCTGTTCTTGTAATGCAAGGAGAAAGGGATCTTCTGTTCGGTGCAGCAGTCCGGAGTCTAAACCTCCTCCCCCTGTCTGTGAGACTCACCCCCATAGCAGCGGGGGGAGACGCCGAGGACTGGGTGAGTTTCAAAGCGGGGCCTAGTGTTTTGGGAGTCGGTGGGGATCTCTGGAGATGAAAGAGATGACGCTGGATTTGAGTGAAGGGAGGAACCCCCCACCCCGTCCCGCACCTAAAGCCAGGTTCTGACACGGGTGAGGTGCCGTCTCAGTTCTAACACTTGACTTGTAGGGATGGGCGAACGTGGTTCGGAAGTTCAGAGTTCGAACCGAACTCAACCAGTTCGGTCGATCGAACCGAACTTCCGAACCGAACTCGATTTTCAAACCGAGCCGAACCGAACCGAATTTCCGAACCCGTCTCCGTTCGCCCATCCCTAAAAGATAATATTCCATTTAGTTCAATGGGGTTTGAATTTCCGAGCTTTGTTTGAAAGTTTGGAGTTCGGGCCGAACTCGAATAGTTTGGTCGACTGAACCGAACTTCCGAACCGAACCAAATTTCCGAACTCGGTTCTGTTCGCCCATCCCTATTGACTCGTCTGACGAAGGACCCTCTGAGGTCTGAAAGCTTGCCTACCTCCGCCAACTGGAGTTGGTCCAATCAAAGAGATCACTTTGCTCCTTCATCTCTATTGCGTCTTTTGGAGGCAGAGTCCCTCGTCTGCCCAGCACTCAGGTCTGGTACCTTCTTCTGGAGCAACAGGGGTTGGTGTCAGGATCCAGCCTGGAGTCAGGGTGCTCTGTCTCCACACCGATGGCCAGATGAGGCCACTGTCCCTGGGCCTCTCAGAACCATAGTCAAGAAGCCACCTTGCCATCGTTAGCCAGTTGCGTCAGTCTGGATCTATCAGCAAGAGAGCGGAAACCGATACTCGCAGGGAGCAGCGGCATTTTCATTTACCGTTTCAGGAATCTGAATCATTCCCCAAGTACCAATCGAGGACTCAAAAAACTGAAATTGCAGGTGCTGTTGTGTTTTTTTCTGAGTGCCCCAAATTCCCCCCCAAAATAATACCCCCCAAATTCCCAAGAGCTGGGGCAAAATCGAGATGAAAATCCGTATGTCCGTAGACTGGTTGTCGGTATTTTGGTATATCAGCCTGCTGTTGATTTAATTGGGGTACCAGAAATTCAGCTGCTATGCCCGGTTTTTTGGAAGAGCAATAGGCCTGAAAGGAATAGTAAATAAATGTATTATCCATAGTTAATGTCCTCCATTCCCAATGTAATAGTTTGGCAGTTATCCAGCTGTTAACCGATTACCCCAGTGGCTAATCGACAAGCCAAATAATCCGATAATTCCATAACACCTGTTTACCGTATTACCACATTACTGACTGTTACCATGACTAGTCCTGAGACCAGGCCCGCAGCGGGGAGTAAACAGTTGAAAGGAATTACAGGCCAGAGGTAAATGTCATACTGTACTATTATGTAATAGAGCTGTAAATCAGTAAAATGGTTAGCCGGTGAAACGGCGGAACAATGAACAGACACCACTCGCCAAATGGTCTTTGGAGTGGGCCGGGGCTCAGGTGGTAGAGCGCATGCTTTGCGTCTATAAGGTGCCAAGTTTAATCCCCAGGATCTCAGGTAGCACGCCTGGATGAGGCCTCTGGAGGGTCTCAGGTAGCACGCCTGGGTAAGGCCTATGCCGGGGATCCCGGAGGGTCTCAGGTAGCACGCCTGGGTGAGGCCTCTGCCGGGGATCCTGGAGGGTCTCAGGTAGCGCGCCTGGGTGAGGTCTCTGCCAGGGATCCTGGAGGGTCTCAGGTACCACGCCTGGGTGAGGCCTCTACGGGGATCCTGGAGGGTCTCGGGTAGCAAATCTGGGTGAGGTCTCTGCTGGAGACCCTGGAGAGCCGGATTTCAAACCCTGCTGCCGTGTCAGGTTGTGACAATACTGGGCTAAGATGGACCATTGGTCTGACTCAGTGAGGCAGCCCCTTATATCCTTATTGGATCAGATACCATAGGTGCAGATGGTTACCAAATCATAGCAGTGGATAATGATTTCAGCACTGGGAAGGGAAGTGAAAGCATGTTCGAGGTCAGAGCAGGTCAAATCTTGGGGTCCGTGGCCAGCATCAATACCAAGGGGTCAGCAGAGATGGCTTCAGAGAATCAGAGTCAGGGTCAATACAAGGCAGTCAATCCAAAACCTGTTTGCAAGAGTAGCCGTACAGGCTGGTCTGGAGTAGGGCTGAATGAGAACTAGAAATGGATCTGGGAACTGTAGTTCATCACATACTGAACATGAGTCAGCAGCGCGATGCAGCCGCAGAAAAGGCTAATGCAATTTTAGGCTGCATTAACAGAAGCCTAGTATCCAAGTGACGAGAAGTCCAAGTTCCACTCTATTCTGCGCTGGTCAGACCCCGTCTGGAGTCCTGTGTCCAGGTCCGGGTGTCACATTTTAAGAAGGACGTTGACAAATTGGAACGGGTTCAGAGACGAGCGACAAAGAGGGTCGGGGGTCCGGAAACCAAGTCCTCTGAGGAAAGACTGAAGGAGCTGGGTGTGTTTAGCCTGGAGAAGAGAAGACTAAGGGGAAACACGGTAGCTGTCTTCCACTATCTGAAGGGCCGTCACAGAGAAGATGGAGCAGCCTTGTTCTCTGTTGCTCCCGAGGGCAGGACTAGAACCCATGGGCTCAAATTATAAGGAAACAGATTTCGGCGAAACATACTTCCTAACGGACAGTGGAACAGACGCTGCCTAGGGCAGTGGTGGGGGGGAGGGGCTCTCCTTCGCTGGAGGTTTCCAAACAGAGGCCGGACGGCGTCTCTCAGGAATGCTGTCGCTGCGGATTTCCTGCACTGAGCAGCGGGCTGGACTAGATGCCCTCTGAGTTCCCTTCCAAGCTCCTGTTAAGCCGGATGAAAGAAATTGCTCATTTTTACATTCACTCAGTGGCCACCGGGCTGATCTGCACGTGTGAAAAGTGGTGCCGCCCTTGGCTGAAATGGCAGCGGTACCATTTTGCACTTGTGCAAATCAGCCCGGTGGCCATTTTGCATACGGACAATGGCCAATGTTTATTTTGATGGGGGGGTTTTGTCCGCAAGTCTGATTGGAAATGTTTCTGATTGGAATTCTGGTCGGAAAAAGGGGGGGGATGTTCTGTTTTCATGGGAATGGTCCCCCAAAACAGAACAGTTTTTTTGGAACCACCCAAGTTATGACACGCCCCATTTTCTGTCATGCACTTTTTAGCAGTAGACGAGCCACGGGGAGGTGGCGGGGCACGTTGCTTGGAGCACGGAAGGGCAAGACTCTCATATTCCGGAGAGACAGCATTCAGAGTCGCTCTGCCATGTCGCTGAGGTCAAGGGGGCTGTGTTTCTGGCCGAGACTCCAGGACCTCCCAGTTGGCGACTCAACCAAGCTATTGGGCTGGATGGAACCGTGGTTCTCACCCAGCTTCCTCTCCACCCCCTCCCTGCGACTGCAAGTAGGAGCCAGCACCTTGAAAACAGAGCCTAGGAAACGCTTTTGCACCTTCCATCACAAAACGCTCAGCCTGTCTCGAGGCACGAGCCAGACCTGTTTTACGGAGGTCGGGAAGGAACTTCTTTCCACCCTGACTCGAGTGGAAGGAGCCGGGGATCTGGCCTCTCTTAGACAGGAGGCTGTCAAGTTAACTCAGCAGGCAGCTCCCAAAGATCTGCACTCTCTCGGCGTGCCGGAAGGCTAGATAAATGCCAATGGAAAATAAGAGGGGGGGATTTAGTTTTAAGCTTTCTATCAATCCCTGAGCAAACTGTCATGTTTCTGGGCTCACGCAGAGGTTGCCAAGCAGGAATGTAAAAAAAAAATATGAAAAAATCCAAGGTGGCTGAGACAGGCTGCCTTTCATTCGAGCTAGGATGAAAGTGACTCCGCAAGTTCTGAGCCCGTCCCCTCCAGCCGCTCCGGGTGTCGGAAGAAGGGAAGATGGCTGATAGCCAGATCCAATTTGCGGCACAAAGGAGATTAGATGGACTAATTAAGGATCAGCGGTGATGCGCTGGCAGACAAGGCAACTCAGGTACCGAGGCTCGGCAAAGATGAGCAGGAGGATCACCGTGTATAATGGGCTTCTTTGTGCGCTCTGACGCAGCAGGGGAGGCTTTTGCTGGTTTCTGACTCCAGACAAGAGCCTGGTATGCGAGGAGGCTTGGCGGGGAATTAGATTCACACTGGCTACCTCCCCCCTCACCACCAAAAAACCAACCCAACCCACTGCAGCATTTGGCCTTACATGGGCCTGGCCTTCCCGAGTCGTGCCCTTAGGGCCCAGATGGGCCTACAGCCCTGGGAGCATGGAACTGGCCAGACTGGGATGGGAGGGCAATGGGGGATCTTCCTACTGAACAGGGCAAGAGATGGTCCGGCCAAGCCAAGACTGGAGAGGGCAAGGGGCAGGGGGAACGCAGGTGAGAGGAGAGACGACAACAATAACAAAGCAGGGGCACTGCCAGCCTCTCTGAACCCCCATCTACAGACTCTGCCCCCATAGCTCCCTGCATGGGGCACTGCCAGCCTCTCTGAACCCCCATCTACAGACTCTGCCCCCATAGCTCCCTGCATGGGGCACTGCCAGCCTCTCTGAACCCCCATCTACAGACTCTGCCCCCATAGCTCCCTGCATGGGGCACTGCCAGCCTCTCTGAACCCCCATCTACAGACTCTGCCCCCATAACTCCCTGCATGGGGCACTGCCAGCCCCTCTGAACCCCCATCTACAGACTCTGCCCCCATAACACCCTGCATGGGGCACTGCCAGCCTCTCTGAACCCCCATCTACAGACTCTGCCCCCATAGCTCCCTGCATGGGGCACTGCCAGCCTCTCTGAACCCCCATCTACAGACTCTGCCCCCATAACTCCCTGCATGGGGCACTGCCAGCCTCTCTGAACCCCCATCTACAGACTCTGCCCCCATAACTCCCTGCATGGGGCACTGCCAGCCTCTCTGAACCCCCATCTACAGACTCTGCCCCCATAACTCCCTGCATGGGGCACTGCCAGCCTCTCTGAACCCCCATCTACAGACTCTGCCCCCATAACTCCCTGCATGGGGCACTGCCAGCCTCTCTGAACCCCCATCTACAGACTCTGCCCCCATAACTCCCTGCATGGGGCACTGCCAGCCTCTCTGAACCCCCATCTACAGACTCTGCCCCCATAACTCCCTGCATGGGGCACTGCCAGCCTCTCTGAACCCCCATCTACAGACTCTGCCCCCATAACTCCCTGCATGGGGCACTGCCAGCCTCTCTGAACCCCCATCTACAGACTCTGCCCCCATAACTCCCTGCATGGGGCACTGCCAGCCTCTCTGAACCCCCATCTACAGACTCTGCCCCCATAACTCCCTGCATGGGGCACTGCCAGCCTCTCTGAACCCCCATCTACAGACTCTGCCCCCATAACTCCCTGCATGGGGCACTGCCAGCCTCTCTGAACCCCCATCTACAGACTCTGCCCCCATAACTCCCTGCATGGGGCACTGCCAGCCTCTCTGAACCCCCATCTACAGACTCTGCCCCCATAACTCCCTGCATGGGGCACTGCCAGCCTCTCTGAACCCCCATCTACAGACTCTGCCCCCATAACTAGGGTTGCGAGACCTCCCTTTTAATCTAGGACACTTATGAAAAATACATGCTGCAGGGCAGCATTGGAAACATGCGTCCTGGATTAAGGGGGAGGTATGGCAACTTTACCCATAACTCCCTGCATGGGGCACTGCCAGCCCCTATGAACCCCCGTCTACAGACTCTGCCCCCATAACTCCCTGCATGGGGCACTGCCAGCCCCTCTGAACCCTTCTCTCCAGACTCTGTCCCCTCCCCATAACTCCCTGAAGGGGGCACTGCCAGCCCCCTAGAGCCTCCCTGGTCAATAGGGCTTCTTCCTGTCCTCTTCCTGCAGAGGCTTGATTTTCCCGCCCCTCGCCCCCAACACATTAACACAACCGTGTGTGGCAGCGGCCGCACTGTGGAATAGTCCCACCCTGTGGTCGCTTTGAGACACAACAGGCCGGTCCGTTACCCTCCCTCCCCCACGCCCTTTGGCCAAGCCTCTCCCCAGCGGTAGGCTCAGACTGGCCGCCAGGTCTGTTCTTTCATGCCCCCCTGTCAATGAAGGGTTATGGGGTGCCGCGAGGAGGACAATGGAGTGCCGTTGGAAGGAAGCCTCGTCCCTGGCCTTGCCGGTGTCTTTTCTGCGTTGCTTTTTATTCCTACCCTGGGCGTGCTTGAATAATTTAACTGCCAGCCTCATTACAAAGGCTCTGGCCTTCGCCTGTTGTCTGAAGGCTGAAATAGCCATTAGCAGAGACGCGTGTCTCATACCAGAGCAGGGAGCCCACGCCTCTCCCCTTGCTCTGTCAGCTTCCTGACAACAGACACCAGGCCCCTGGAGATGAGGTCGGGCCAGCCACCCGCCCAAAGGCAATCTGCCTGTTGCCCTGTGGCAACTTTCTCTTAAACAAAGGCAGAGTTATTTGCTCCAAACCCCGAACTTGCTGCGGGGCCGAGGCCGGACATGGTGCGTTGGTCAGAACAGCAAGGCCCAAATGCTGCGCTTTGCAAGCTGCCTCCCCCGCTGTGAACGTTCAAGCGTCTGCACAGGCAAAGCAAGAGGAACTGCGCGGCACGGGCAGGGAGTAACTAAGCCAGTCGGCGAAGGGACCATGGTCAGCCCTCAAAATGGCTTGCCGATCCCCATGCACCGGCTGGAGCTGGCCGCAGCGTGGTGCATGCTCAACCGACCCCATCACCGACCCCGCCAGCTGTGCAATCATTTTCCCGGGGCTGGAGGAATGACCGTACCGCCTGTGGTTCGGCGGCAGAGAAGCCGCAGCCCACCCAGAAGACGCGCACACACACCCCGGCCACGGTGCCCGAAGCAACCAGAGCTGATCCTGCTTCTACAGTCCAGCTGCCAACCACATCACTTGTAGTAGTCATCGTAGTTATTTCTACATCATCCAACAGTCCCTGTTTAGGAGGGACATTCCCTCTTTGGCTCAGAATATAGTTATGGCCAGACTGGGTCAGACCAACGGTCCATTGAGCTCAGCATCCTGTCTCGGACAGTTGCCAATCTTGGTCGCTTGGGAGAAATACCCAACAGGTCTCAATGGAGCGATCCGTTCCCTTGCTGCTCGCTCCCAGGCTCCCAAGAGACAGATTACATCCTGCAACGTACTTGGCTAGTAGCCATTCATGGGCTTATTCCTGAGAACGTATCCAATCCCTTTTAAAACCCCGCTATATTACTGGCCTTGGCCACCTCCTCTGGCAACAAGAGCCACGAGTTAATTGTGCACCGTGTGGGGAAAACAACAACTTTCTTTTGTTTTAAATCTGTGACCTGTTCGTTTTGTGGAGTGTCCCCTAGTTCTAGTACTGTTCGAGAGGGTAAATAACTGCTCCGTATTTACTCGTTCCACACAACTCATGATTTTATAAACTTCTGTCCTATCCCCTCTCTCTGTCGTCTCTTCTCCAAGCTGAAGAGTCCCAGTCTATCCGACCTCGCTTCATACGGGAGCTGTTCCAGACCCCTGATCGTTTTTATCACCATTCTCTGTAGCTTTTTCGATTCAACGATATCTTTTTTGAGCCAGGACAACCAGAACTGGGTGATGAATCCCAATGTTCCTTTATCGGGAGAGACAAGAAGGCCAGTATCCAAGCCTCAAGCCCCTCTTTCCCGTCGGCCTCCGAGGAAAAGCGCTTGAAGGGACAATGGAGAGATGATGGAATGACAAGAAACTAAGGACGTTTTTACACCTTGCTGCTTCTTCCAGGACTTCAAAAGTCCAGGTTTGGCGAGCTTCCGTGGGGGGAATCTAGATGCTCACCCACCCACCCCGCTGACCGGAAATCGCCCAAGCACCTAAACAGCGGCACTGCGCGACTGCCTCCTGCACATTTTGAGACCTGGGCTTGTGAGACCTCAGCTATCGGGGTTTTACACGCCCAGGCAACAAAACATCTTGAAGTTGTGCTTCGCCATGGTTTACAATGGCATCCAGGCAACTTCCAGTTGGGGAATGGGTGTCTAAACCCTCCCCCCTTCGCAAGAGTTTGCCTAACACGTAACTTTGGAGTCTGGGAAAAAGCGGCAATGTGTAAAAACGCCCTGGGTGGAATGAGAAACAGGATTGCTTTTGTTCCTCTTGATGCACTGGGAATGCTGGGAAGTGGGTGTGTTTCTGCACATCTCAATATTATGGTGCGGAGCTTATTCCCAGGGGAAGCTTATTGGCCAAGTGGGCGGGGGCTGTCCCTCTTTGGCTGTTTGGAAATGTTGGGAGGTATGTAACTATTGATATGGTGCCAGCAATGGGCCTAATTATTAAATTGATAACTTAACCATTATGAAATTAGAGACAGGTCCCTGCCCCGGGGAGGTTACAGTCAAGGATGGACAAAGCAGAGGAAATAAGGGAGAGGGGGACATAGAGGGAGACACCCACAGAGTTGAGACGTCACAGGGGCACATGCTTAGCTTCGTTCCAGAGGAGAAGGGAGGGAACCCCAGGTGACGGGGACTAGGAGTATGCACACGGTCCTGTGGGGTGAGGAGCTGGGGACTCGTGGAGCGCAGGTTGGGAACATTGTCCTTGTGGATTCCCCCCCAATCTCCTACTGAAATTCATTTACCCCTGACCTAAGGCAGAGGTAGTAGCGCTCCCCTCCAAGGTGGGGAGCTGGGTGAGAATAAGCAAAGCCCCAGGAGACTCTAGAAAGAATGATTCTTCTTCTCCTGGTTTGGCAAGTGGGGGTGTACAGCTCTGGTTTCTCCTGGTTCCCCCTGCCTGAGCATCTGAAATGACACTGGTGCTAGGAGCTCTTGAACCCGGGTCCAGTTGCTCTGGAGTATTTTGCATGGACTAGCCACTGGGGTACATCGCTCCTCATCTCAATGCCTTCCTCGATGCTCCCCTTCTCCCAATCTTATCCTTATTCCTCCTGTCTCTAGCCTTCCTCGACGCTTCCCTTCTCCCAATCTTATCCCTATTCCTTGCCTCCCCCCCTCATCAACTACCATTTTTCTGCTCCCTCTGGAACTGTCGCTCATCTATCAGTAAAGCTCCCTATATCCATGATCTTTTCCTCTCTCGCTCCCTCCAGCTCCTTGCCCTTACTGAAACTTGGATCACTCCCTCGGACTCTGTCACGCCTGCTACCCTCTCCTGTGGGGGTCTCTCCTTCTCTCACCAACCCCGCCCTGAAGGACGGGGTGGTGGGGTGGGCCTCCTTCTTGCTAAATCCTGTCAGTTCCAACCAATTTCTCCTCCCCCCTCTCTCTCCTTCCATACCTTTGAGGCTCACTCCGTGCGCCTCTACTCCCCCCTCCATCTACGTGTTGCTGTCATCTACCGTCCCCCTGGTCCTCTCTCTTCCTTTCTTTCTGACTTTGAGTCCTGGCTCACTTTCTTCCTCTCTGTTGATATCCCCACTCTCATCCTTGGTGACTTCAACATTCATGTTGATGACCCATCTCAGCCCTCAGTCTCTCGCTTCCTCTCCCTAGCCTCCTCCTTCAACCTCCACCTTTGGACCAACTCCCCCACCCATACTAATGGCCATTCTCTTGATCTTGTCCTCTCTAGAAACTGCTCTGTCGCTGATCTCTCCTTCGATCCTCATCCTATATCAGACCACTTCCTTGCCTCTTTCAACATTTCCCACTGTCCCCCCTCCTCTTCCCCTTCTCTACGCCCCTTCCGTGACCTTCAAGCTATTGATCCCCTGGACTTTGCCTCCTCTCTCTCTCCCCTTCTTCCTACAGTCTTCTCTTCCTCCTCCCCTGACTCCGCTGTCTCTGCTCTCAACGCCTCTCTCTCCTCCACACTTGACTCCCATGCCCCTCTCTCTTCCCGCCCTGCCTTCTCCCACAACCCCCGTCCTTGGCTCACCCCTAGTATCCGCCACCTCCGTTCTTGCACTCGTGCTGCTGAACGACTCTGGCGCAAATCCCATTCTCACGCTGACTTCCTTCACTTCAAATTCTGTCTCTCCACCCTTACTTCTGCTATCTCCCTTGCTAGACAACACTACTATGCCTCCCGCATTGAGTCCTGTTCTCGGGACCCTCGCCGCCTGTTCTCTACCTTTGACTCCCTCCTCAAGCCTCCCTGTCCTCCCCCTCCTTCTTCCCTTTCTGCTCAGGATCTTGCCTCCTTCTTCACCTCCAAGATAGACAAGATCCGCCTCGACATCGCTTCCCACTCCTCTCTTCCCACTCCCACCCCTCTCCCTCCTCCCCCTCCTTCTCTCATGTCCTCCTTCTCCCCTGCCTCCCTTAAGGAAATCTCCTCTCTGCTCTCCTCCTCCAACCCTTCCACTTGCCCCCTTGATCCCATTCCTTCCCGCCTCCTCACCTCCATTACTCCCACTGTCGCCCCTTCCTTCCTGCACATCATCAACCTCTCCCTCTCTACTGGCTCTTTCCCTTCTGCCTTCAAACATGCCACAGTCTCTCCTATTCTCAAAAAGTCCACTCTTGACCCCTCTGACCCTTCTAGCTATCGTCCTGTCTCACTCCTTCCTTTTGCTTCCAAGCTGCTTGAACGTGTTGTCTACTCCCGCTGCCTTGACTTCCTATCCTCCAACTCCTCCCTTGACCCCCTCCAATCTGGCTTCCGCCCCCTTCATTCTACTGAAACTGCTCTCGCTAAGATCACCAACGATCTTCTGGTGGCTAAATCTAAACGTCTCTATTCCATTCTTGTCCTCCTTGATCTCTCTGCTGCCTTCGATACTGTTGACCACTCACTCTTGCTGGATTCCCTTCACTCCCTTGGCTTTTGTGGCTCTGTCCATAACTGGTTCTCCTCCTACCTCTCTGACCGCTCCTTTAATGTGTCTCTCTCCAACTCCGCCTCCTCCTCCTTCCCCCTCTCAGTTGGTGTTCCTCAAGGCTCTGTTCTTGGCCCTCTCCTCTTCTCGATCTATACCTCATCCTTAGGCAAACTCATTGCCTCCCATGGCTTCCAATACCACCTCTATGCTGATGACACTCAACTCTATCTCTCTACTCCCTCTCTCTCTCCCTCTGTTCAAGCTCGTCTCATCAACTGTCTCTCTGACATCTCTACCTGGATGTCTCAACGTCAACTCAAACTCAACATGGCTAAAACTGAACTCCTTATCTTCCCCCCTCATCCTTCCTCTCCTTCCTCACTGTCAATAACTATTGATGGAGTCACCATCCTGCCTGTCCCCCAAGCCCGTAGCCTAGGCTTCATCTTTGACTCAGCCCTTTCTTTTAAACCCTACATTGACTCTGTTGCTAAATCCTGTCGCTTCTCCCTCCATAACATTGCTAAGATTCGCCCTTTTCTCTCTGTCTCGTCTGCCAAAACTCTTGTTCATGCTCTGGTCATCTCTCGCCTCGATTACTGTAACCTCCTTCTCACTGGCCTTCCCCGGTCTCACCTTTCTCCCCTCATCTCTGTCCAAAACTCTGCTGCCAGGGTCATCTACCTCGCCAGTCGCTTCGACCATGTGCAGCCCCTCCTCTCTTCGCTTCACTGGCTTCCCCTTCCTGAACGAATCCTGCACAAGCTCCTAGTCTTCACCTATAAAGCTCTTCACAACCTTGCTCCCCCCTACCTCTCTGCACTTATCGCCCTCCATACTCCAGCCCGTGCACTTCGCTCCTCCTCTGTCCCTTCTCTCACCCTTCCACGCCTTCCCTGCTCCCCTAAGCGCCTTCGTCCCTTCTCACTTGCTGCCCCCCATGCCTGGAACTCCCTCCCTGTCCACATCCGCCTTGCCCCCTCCCTTCATACCTTCAAATCTCTCCTTAAAACTCACCTCTTTCGCTCTGCTCTGTCTGACTCTTTATCCTGCTGAGCCACTATTCCTATACCTACGATCGGTTTACCCTTATCCTTGCAACATGGACCTGCCTGCTGTCATTCTCATCGTAACCAAGCCAAGTACGTGCACTTGAGACCTCGCATCTTCATGAATGTTAGACCCCTTGTCTCTCCCTCTGTTCCCCTTCCTAAGTCTCTCCCCCAGCTCCTGTCTCTCAGATTGTAAGCCCTAGGGGCAGGGACCGTGTCTATTTTATTACTTTGTAAAGTGCCAGGTACACTGCTGGCGCTATATAAATGTTTGTTAATAATAATAATAATAATAATAATCTCCCCGTCTAGAAAGTCAGAAACATTTTTAAGAACCTGTCATTAGAGCTGTCACCTGCATCCGCCATGTGCATAATTAAACCCATCACTAATTGGTTTGCCCCTGAGGAAATCCAGGCCTCACACAGCTCTGGTGGCTTAGCAGGAGCCTGAACGCTCTTCTGAAAGTATTACGGTTTGAATTATTATGGAGGCGCCGGTGGCAACTCCGTAGTGAGGGTCAAGCTCCATCCTGCGTATAATTCAATCACTCGGTGGTGTCTGACAAACGCCGTGCCTCCTCCCCTAACGGGCGGCACTTAGCCATTGCGTGCAGAATGGATTTTCTGGGAATTTACAAGTAAATCTGTTCATTAGTTTGGGAGTTTAAATTAATTAAAATAAAACTGGAGTCTTTTAAGGAATTTAGCATCTGTGTCGGTCTCGGTAATGGAATAAAGCAGGCTCTGCCGGCTCTCCCAGATGAGTAACATGCACCAAAATTCTCTGTGTCGGCGACATTCAGAGGGGCAAGGCTGCAATTAAAGCTAAGTTCATAAACGACAGTTGTAACTTGTTACTAGACAGTCACAAGCGTCGCTGCTCGTGTTAGCTGGGTCCATGACTTAGCAAAAGCCGCAACCCCATGCTGTAATGAAACACAACTGGCTTCAAGAGCCTGTTCCATTACTCTGTCCGAGCCCCATTGGCCCAATCTGTGGTGCTGCTGTCCGCTCCAGAATCTTATCCTGGCTTCCCACCCCACCCACTATCATCAGCTGCCACTCAACTGGCCGTCCCCAAATACAGCTTCCTCTCAAATGCCACAGAAATAGGGTGATGCATTTGGGTTTCTGCATTTTGGGGGGGGGGAGGCTTGCCCTTTGGGGCTTCTGGATCCAAAGCACAAATACTAGGGTTGTGTATTTGGGTTCCAAATTGAAACAACATTTCCCCCAAAACGAGGTCTCTGAGCTCTCACACCAGTCCCCAGAAATGGCGGCACGTCTCCGCCTTGGAGCTGGGCTGCTGCTCTCTGACGCCTTTCCTTGTAGGCCTAGCCTCGCTGCCCTTCTGTGCCAAAATAACCTACGCCGTGATCGCTGCGTTTTCCACGCTGGCGGCGATGGGGAAATGCAGGGACCGCAGCAAAGAGACAAATACAGAGAACTAGAAATACTTCAGGCTGCGTCCGCCATTAGCAGGGCATTCCCTTCCTGGTCTTCTGGTTTTCACTGGTGTCTAGAACACTTCCTGACACTGGAGGAAGGTGGTCAGGGCCAGTAGCATCATTGGGTTTTTAAAAAGGACTGGATAAGTTCTTGGAGCACAGGTCCATTGATGGCTAGTAGCCAAGTAAATTGGGAGATGTCTCTGTCGGGAGCTGGGAGCAAGCAGCAGCCGCAGGGAACGGATCACCCTATTATGGTCTGTTGGGGACTTCTCCAAAGCGACCAAGAGTGGCCACTGTCGGAGACAGGATGCTGGGCTTGATGAACCATTGCTCTGACCCAGTTTGGCACGGATTATGTTCTTATCATTGTCTAGCATTATTTCTAACCCCCCCCCCAAAAAAAACAATAAAAACTGAAATGGAATTCTCAAAAACAAACACCAGATACATACACGCATCCCCATTTTGGTCATGGATACTATTTGGGGAGTCAAAGGGCTGCCCCAAAGTGTGAATGATTCCCTCAAGAGATAAACCCACTCCTGTTTCAGCTTGAATGATTTCTTTCCTGTGTTTATGGGTGCGAGGGGATGTTTGTGAGGAGATCGGTCATGACAGCAAATGGCTTTTTTTCTGCTTCGTTCCAAGCCTGTGGATGCCCCGACGCCGATGGGGAGGTCTGTCTCCTGGGAACTCTTTACCACCCAAGGTTGCCCTTTCAGATGACAATTCCATTGTGCTGTCACTGCTGCCAGGGGGACCACGTCCGTCTGTCCGTCAGGGGCCCCAGACCAATCCCAGGCAGAGCTGGAAAAGCTGGACTGGGTTCAGAGCAGAAAATGGGGGTCCATGGGGCTTTGTTCACAGAGACCTGATGCTGACCCTCCCAGTGGGAGCTGACCCCGGACAGACGCCACTGGGCAGTGATGGCTTGTCAGCGGATTGGTTTGGAGTGGCGGCCACACTGACTTCTCCTTCTTAACGTCAAGATGAGACACTCTTTTCTCCTGGAGGAAATGGATTCGTTTCTTTGCTAGAGGGCTAATGGGACGAAAGTGAGTGGCTGGATGAAGGGAATTCAGTGAAAGGGGTCTTGATTCAAGCTAAAATGCTACCTGAACCAAAATTGGCAGATTGGGCGATAGCCAATATCTATTTATTAGAGATGGGAATTTCGGATTCAGTTAGAACAGAATCAACCCGAAAATGGCTGATTTGGTTCCCCCAAAATTTTGGTTCTCAATTTGGTTTGGGGTGATTTGGGGGTTTTGCGTAGATTTTAATTTCATTTTTTTTTCCAAATGCAAAAAAAAACCACCCAAAAATTCAATGCAAAAAAACCCCGCATCTGAATTTCAGAAACGACTGGAATAACGTGAATAGTTTTAAAAGAGAGTTGGGTAAATTTATGACATACAACTTGTGAGAAGTTTTCTGTTCGATGTTAGGGGGAAATCTTTGTTGTTTCCCCTCTCCCCGAGAATACCTTCCCTTCCCCACCCCCCTCTCTGTGTTTCCCCACGGGTCGACCTCATCCCAGGGCAATTCCAAGGGGGCAGGGCGGGGGGAGGGGGGGTAACTGTCAAGGCCCCACTGGTTTCTCCATTTACCTGCAGAAACAGGTTAAAATTGCGGTACTTTGCCTCACTCAGTAACGTTGGGTTCTACTTATTTTTGTTTTCCATTTTGTTTCCCAAAAACCCTTCTTTTTGGTGGGGGGGGGTGTCATAAACAACCTCTACCGTTTTCAGTTTTTTCGTCGTTGGTTTTTTTATTATTATTTTATTTAAAATCATTTTAAATCAATTTAACTAAATCACTGCGCGTGCGTAAAATAGCTGCCGGAACATTCCATGCCTGCGCAGCCCTTTCCCCCAAATGACGCAGGCAGCTTCGGCGCCATTTTGGGAAAGGGTTGCCGGTCTGCGTGTGCGCAAAATGGCTGCTGCGCACATGCAGACTGGCTGCCCTTTTCCAAAATGGCGCCAACGCTGCTGGTGCCATTTTGGGGAAAGGCCGGACATGGGCGGAACAGCCTTGGGGGCCATTTTGCACCATGCGCAGGAGGGTTTTTTATATTTTTATTTTTATAACAAAAATGGACACTTTTTTGTTCGTTTTCATCACCTTTCTCATCCATTTTCATATTTTAATGACTTAAAAACCCAAGCCTTTGTTTCTTAAAATAATGAAAATGAATTTCACTTCCCCACTAATCAGTACCCAGTTAACACCCAATGGTTTACCTGATGTATCAAAATACCATTTTTTGTCCCAATTTTCCAATTCCTGGTACCAATTGTTCAATTTCCGGTACCGATTCTTGTACCCATTGCTCGGTTTTCCAATCATACCAGTTGGTATATAGCTAACGGCAGTACTCGATATTTTCAGGTAATTGGGTGCCTGACCTCTACCCAGGTAGACCATCGTGCCTCTGCCACAGTACTCAGAATTGTGGGTGTTATCCATGTGAGTAAAAAATCAGCTACCCTTTTCAGCCCTAGCGGAGGATCTGTTTGGGCCCTGGACACGTGGGTCCTAGACCCGCTGACACCAAACCCTGACCAAAAAGGTCTACTGCAGAGGTGACAAGTTGGGGAATTTGCTTGGAAAGGCCTAGACAGCCAGGGTCTTTGAGAGTGTCAGTCGGGAAAGGAGCCTTCGCCGCATTGATAACGTGAGGACTGGAGTAGGGGTATTCCTACGTTGCCAAAATAACTCCTGTCGGTGAGAGCAATACTGAATCTGATTGAACCACAAGGTTCCGTTTTGTCCCCACTCCTGTTCAACGTGTCTATGCAGCCACTCGGTGAGGTTGTGAGACGGTATGGGGTGCGGTGTCATCAATACGCTGATGACACCCAACTCATCCGACCCAGACCCGGCAGTCTCGGTGCTTACCCGGTGTCTGGCGGCTGTGGGGGATTGGATGAGGGCGAGCCGACTGAAGTTGAATCCCGACAAGACGGAGGTGATGGTGGTGGGAAGGGCAATGGATGTGGCAGCTCCCGTCATTGATAGGGTTCGCCCTCTACTGGTTTCATAGGTTTGCAGTCGGGGCGTGCGCCTGAATCCGCAGCTCTGCCTGGATCTCCAGGTGGGGATTGTGACGCGGACTGTGTTTCACCAGTTACATCTGGTGCGACGGCTTCGGCCGTATGTCTCAGATAGTGACCTAGCCACTATCATCCATGCTTTCATTACCTCAAGACTGGACTATTGCAACGCACTCTACGTGGGGCTGCCCATGGTGACGGTCCGGAGGCTGCAGCTAGTGAAGAACATGGTGGCCCGTCTCCTTATGGGGACAGGTCACCGTGAGCACATCACACCGGTGCTCCGGGCTCTGCACTGGCTGCCTAGAGTCTTCTGGACCCGATTCAAGGTGTTGGTTTTGACTTATAAAGCCCTATACGGTCTTGGCCCGACTTACCTGTGGGATCGTCTCACTCTCCGTGTTTTGGAGTAACCTCTGCGGTCCGTCAGTAGCGACCTTCTCGAGATCCCCCATGCGGCCCGGGGGGCACTGTGGAGAGGATGTTTTCAGTGGCTGCGCCTAGGCTGTGGAACCCCCTCCAGCAAAGATCTCCCTTCCTTCCATCTTACGTGTAAAACCTGGCTGTTCCGTCTGGCTGTTGGCGAGGGAGATGGGGTGTAGGGTGGGGTGGGCGGTTGGGAGGGGTGTGGTGCTGGGTTCTGGTTTTTTGCCTTCTCTTTTAATGTATTGTTTTGGTTTTGTACGTTTTATGTGTTTTTGATATTGTAAGCCGCCCTGGGCTGGAGCAGGAGGGGCGGGGTAGAAAATTGTTTTATAAATGAATAAATCCATCAATAAATAAATATAAACCTCCAGGCCAGAAGTGGCCAAGAGGTGTGTTGGGATCTACTGGTAGATCTAGTCTCCAGTAGATCACAGTCTGGGGAGGAGGACCGGTCTCTGACTTGGAGATCCCTTCTAGGGAAGGGAGCAAGACCAGCACAACAGGGAGTGTCTCCGGAAAGAAGACGAGCTAAGAGAACGCCTCCAGTGCCGCGTGGCGGGAAGGCACTTTCTAAAGGGGAGTGTGCCTCACCACTACTAAGCCTAATGACTGAGGTGCGCTAGAGCTAGCGGGAGGGGCCTCGGAGCCAGCTGAAAGTAGATGACGTGCCCCATCACTCTGGCACCCCTTGCTCCGTCCAGGCCTTGGTTGGGGGAATCTGGAGCAGGGAGGAGAGTTGCCACGAGGGGGGGTAACGGCGCAGCCGACAGGACGGTGCCCAGACTAACCCGTACTTCTCTCTCTCTCGGCAGCGCCGCCCAAGGAGCCCATGCTGATGTGCCGGTCCAATAACTACCCCCGGGGATTCTACTGTAGCTGGCACCTACCCAGCCCCACCTACATCCCCAACGCCTTCAACATCACCGTCATGTAAGTGCACGGCAGCGGCCGGTGGGGGCGTTTCCTCTTCCCACCGAGATCTGGCATAAACGTGGTGTCAGAAACTGGAGAGAACACCCCACCCCACCCCCAGTTCACACCAAAGCGATATCATCCACTGCTTGGGCCATGCCTGGCCCCTCCTTTGCCCCCTCCCCAGGCTCCCTCTCCCCCTCTGCATCCTTCTCTTCACCTCCAAGGCTCTTCACGGCCTTGTGCCTTCCCCCATCTTTCTACCGCCATTTCCCGCTACATTCCCACCTGGGAACTTAACTCCTTCTCTGCCGCTGACCTCACCGCAATGCCTCCTGCTCCCCAAACCACCTTTGCCCCTTCTCCCCTGCAGCCCCCCATAGAACTCCCTCCCTGAGCACACACACTCTGCTCCCTCCCTCCCTTCAAATCCTTCCTAAAAATCCACCTGCTGTCAGGCTTCCCCTCACCCCATAGATTGCCCCCTTATGCTTGTCCTTATTCTGCCTCATCCTTCCAGACCTTCCCTATAACTGAGGCTATATTCACATGAGCCTTTCCTCCCGGCTCTTTAATGACCTGCCCTTTATCAGCCAAATCTCCCTCTCCTGCATTAAGTCTTGCCACTCTGAGCTGCCGGCAATCTCGTCATTCTCAGCGGATGTTACCTCCTCTGGAGTTTGGGGGAGGGGGGGCATTTGTTACACGACGGAGACAGAGTTGCACAGTGAATGCAGCCGCCGGGGAGCTGAAGCAGCGCACCTTGGTCTGGGTGCACTGGCAATGCTGGCGGAAAGAAATGGCTTGAGGTGTGGGAGTACGTGTGATGTGTGTGTGTCTCTGTGACAGCGGAGGAATAAGAAAGGGCAATTCAAGGGAGTTGTCCTTCCCACGTTATCAGCAATGCGCAGGCAGGGCCTAGCTTGATTGTCCAACCTCAGCTTGCAGCTCATCAGTGGCAGGTAGGGTGGGCACACCTCCCCTTTAAAAGAGGACGCTTATGACAAATACATGTTGCAGGGTTGCGTTGGTTCCAGGGCTTACAGCCAGCCTTCGCCAGGGCAGGGTGTAGCACCCAAAGACCATCACCTTTAGGGCCCCAAGGAGGACGGGTCACCAGGGGGGTCCCACATTTCATCTTTGCCCTCCGCCCCACAAATCCAAAGGCCAGCTCTGGCCTCTCCCCATGTCCATTATCAATTGTAAGCCCCTCAGGGCAGAGCCCCAACTCTGTAACCACAACGAGTCAGTGTCAGGTACATTGCCAGCACTATGTCAATAATAATAATAATGATAATCCCAGAGCCAAGCAGGGCCCCGTGAGGGCTGTTCTCTCTCCTTTCTGTTGCACAAGGTAGTCAGTCCTGTGTGGGAGACTTCCCAGCCCTTTCCTTATGATTCCATTCCTGCAGCACCCCAAGACCCTAGCGCAGAATGGGCCCCATTGCACCTCGTCTTGCGTGGACACAGAGTATGCGAACGCGGCTGATCTAAAGAGCGTGCAGTCTAACTAGGCAGGTGAGGAACAGAGGCCCAGGGAGGGGAAGGGATTGACTTAAAGTCACAGACAGAGATGGAACTGCAACCCACATCTTTGGGGTCCCCAGGACAATGGCCCAACCATAGAAAATTAAACCTGGGTTCCCAGTTTGAACATGGATCCAAAGTGATGTAGGAAATGACCCTTGTCGGCATCAAAAGGAAATGTTGCTGAAGTCTTCGCTAAGGTCCCACAGTCGTTCTGCCGCTGATTCTGGAAAATCCTCCCTCGCTGTAAGTGCTATGGGGGGATTGTTTTCCCCTCCTGGGGGCCACTTTAAAAATTAGTCCGAGCCCCAAGATCCGCATAGAAGTTGGCAGCGGCGGCGCTAAGGGGGGCACGTGATGCAGGAAGAGGAGGGTCCAGAATAGGCTGAAAAGAGAATGAAAATAATTCTCGCAAGAATCTTGCAGCCCTGACTAGGCCTCGTGAGATTCTCGCGAGAAACTCGAGAGTCTCAAAAATACCCCAAATTATCTGTGCCGGCACAAATTGAAGCCCTTCTATGCTGTGATTTGCAGATTAAAAATAACGCTGGCGGTCCGAACGATTTGCGTTCTGTGCAGCTCTGACATTCAAACACTGTCGTTTCAGAAGTAGCGAAGGGCCAGATCAGCGAAGGAATCCGGAGTAACTGACGGCCCCGGTGCCTCCACAGACCATTTCTTTGCTAGTTTCGGGTTCTCGAGAATCTTGCAAGAATCTTGAGTTTCTCGCAAGACTCTCACGAGAAACTCGAAGCAAGAAAATCCCATCGAGAAGCCTATTCTCGTCAAGATTTTCAAGAAGGGCGAAATTGTTTCAGCCCTAGTCCAGATCGTGGGTCCATTCCACAGATCCATCCCTCTCCTTGAGTGCATGCCCAGCCCCCTCCCTGCTCCCTTCCCCTGAGCTCAGTCTCCCAGGGCTCGGGGGCCGGATCCAGGACCTGGGAAAGGGGCCCATAAAACCCAGCCGTGAGCCGCGTTTGGCCCGTAGACAGTGGCCCCTGCTCTAACGGAAGCCCCTGGTGTTCTGGGAGGGGCAGGCTCGCCCAGCCAAGGCACCGCTCCTTGGTAACCCTGCCCCTCGTTGCTTTTCTCTCCCCTGCAGGCACGACTCCAAGGAGATGGTGTGTGAGAAGGACACGCCCCCCAAGAACAGGTGTCACATCCGCTACCTGCAGCTCTTCTCCACCAAGAGGTACAAGGTGACCTTGACGGTCACGAACGCTCTGGGCAGGAGCTCCTACACCATCACCTTTGACGAGTTTGCCATAGGTAACTGCCGCCCGCGGCCGGCGCCGAGCGAGAGGCACCTGCTTTGCTCGGTTTGCCTTCGGGACCTGGGTCTCATCCCAGGAAACAGGTGCCTGATGGAGAGCCCCTCCAGCCAGACCTCTCAAGGGTCCTGGATTTTCCAACACCTCCCTGCTTTCAAACTCCTGGTTTGTCCCACCGAGGAAGGCTTGTCAATGGCTGTCTTTCCCCGCCCCCCCCCCCCCACCTT
>QEPC01005668.1:1595655-1621769 GCA_003113815.1 Sphenodon punctatus | reverse complement strand
GGGGGGGGGGGGGGGGGGATCTGAAAGTGGCCTAAGACTCTACCCACTCCCACCCCATGTGCCTTGACCCCTCCTTCACATAGGGGCAGAGTTGAGCTGCCCCTACCCCGGTGACCAATCCTAGCCACTTCCATGATCTCCCATTCCCCAAATTTACCTGAATTCACACACACAAACACACACACACACACACACACACACACACACACACGGTAGTTAGAAGGCAACTCCACTACATGTGCCCCAAACAGCCATTCTGAGCAGAGCCAGGAAAATGCTAAATGGCAAAATGCCCGTTTTAGTTGCTTGATTGGCCACCGTTGGAAAGGACAAGCCAGTATTCCCAGTGGGCCGATGATAAATGGCGCCACAGGGATACTGGGCTCGGGGCACACTGCAAGTCTACAGGAGAACCGGTCTCCCAAGTCCCCAGCTAAACCGTAACTTTGACCATTCCTCTCTCATCCGCTGGTAGAAGCCAACGTGTAGACAGGCCGGGACGTTGGTCATCGAACCATTGGGTGTTGGACGGCACCCACGGCTCGGCTCTACTTCACACCCGGGCATCCCATCGGTGTAGATGTGCCAGCAAAGTTCCACTCCAGTCCCACTTTGCAGCGCTCCGGAACATCCCGGCGCACTGCCAGTGGAATGGGCGACCCGAACCTAGGGCCAAAGGCAGAGCTGCGGTCCGTCTACTTGGCAGAAGGCAGCTGCAGCTCCGCTCTCAGTCGGGGGGGGGGGAGTTGCCCCAGGCAGAGCTGCGGGCATCAACTTAGAGCGTCGGGCGCTCTTCCCATAGCTGTGTGGCGTGGGGGAGGGGTGACACGCAGGTGGTCTGCGAGTCACAGCAGCTGCCAGGTCCGTATAAACCCAGAGCGGGCAGGACTGCACACGGGAGACGTAGGGCCGGCAACCTCCGGAACAGCCCCAGACACCCATAGAGTTAGAAGGTACATCAAGGGTCATCTAGTCCAACCCCCTGCTTGGAGGCAGGAGGACGACAGCTACAACGTCCCCGGCAGGTGGTTGTCCGGTCTCTTTTGGAAAACCTCCAGCGACAGAGCGCCTACAACCCCTCTAGGCAGCTTGTTCCATTGATGCACAGCTCCTACTGGTAGGATGTTTTTCCTCATATCTAACCAAAATCTACCTTTCCGTAACTATTTCTTGCCCTGCCCTCTGTAGCCGTGCAGAATAGTCTCTACCATCTTCTTCTCGCCGACCCTTTAGAAGTTTGAAGACCGCTCTCATGCCTCCCCACATACCCAGTTTCTTCAGCCTTTCCTCATAAGACTTGCTTTCTCTTTTGTCCAGTGATGGGTCCCAAATCTCTTGGCGCAGCCCAGCCAGCAGTCAGTGCAGGTACAAGCTCTGGTCACTAGTGTTTCTTCCTGCTTCCCGGCCCCTTGCCGGGGGCTCTAGAGCTTTGCTTAATGCATCTCAGCAGAGCATGGAGCAGGTCTGCTGTTCGGTCCATCACTGGGACACCCTGCATCAGGCCCCATCTAAGCCCAGCGGTCCCCGGGAAGACCTGACCCGCCTCTGACGTAGCGTCTGTCTCTAAGTATCCAGCGGAAAGTCCCCTCCCACCGGCTGGGAAGACCGACTTGAATCAAATGGAAAACAACAGGTCCTTGCCGTTGCTCTCCCCTGCTGTGACCACTCGATGCGGCTGATTAGCTGTGAGGAGTCGGGCTGCAGTTCCATTTAAAATGATGGCTGGAAGATGCTTCCTCGACGTCCCCAGCCCTCTCGGTCTGCAGCCGGAGATCTGGGCTCTTTGCCTCCTGGGGAAGTCATGCGCCTAATGATGCCTTCTGCCCAGACACCAGCATTGACAGCGGCAGGGATCGGAGCTCGGCCAGGCAGAAAGGGGCCAGACCAGCTTGATGGGCAGCTCGTGATCCAGCGCAGCCATTTTACACGTGCACAAACAGGATGGAGGTTTTTCTGGTAAATTCTGGCAAAACGACACCAGAACGTTTGTTTATTCCAAATTTTGCCAGAATTGATTGAATGATCGGACTCTGTCAGAAACAAAATCTAGTCGAAAATGAAATTTCACCCTTAGTAAGGGGTGGGGGAGGCTTTACCTGGGAAAGGCGGTTCAGTGGTCCACACCTGGGCAGGGTTCTCAGAAGTGAAATTGGCTCGGAGTGATGCCTTCTATCCTATCTCCAAAGGCTGGCCAAACCCAACGTGGTATCTTAGTTCAGCGTTATCCAGATTAGGCCTGGACAGCAAGGCAAGGTTGTGGGGCGTTTGCCCTCAGGTCGCCAGCTCAAATGTATTTGAAGGAGAGTCGTGTCTGAATGCTGCTCTCTTCTCTTGCCACTTTGGCCATCGGTCTGTGAGGTGAGCCCAACTGCTGATGGACTTGGGTCCCTGTCCCACAAACCACCATCTTAAGATAGGCTCTTTGGCTACTTGACTAGTGCTGAAGGGAAGGTTTCTAAGCTGCTTCTCTGGGAGAAAGGGTCAGGCACAATAGAGTGGTGGGAAGAAGAAGGGTTTCTTTTGTATTTACAGATATTATTTGCATTTTCAGATAGTCCTCCCAGTACCAAAGTGATAGTCATAACCAAAGCTGTAGCCATAGTTTATGCTTATGGCAAGGGGCTCTGTTTCCAACTGTTCAGTTATCTGTAGGGATGGGTGAACGCGGTTCGGAAGTTCGGAGTTTGGCCCGAACACGGCCTGTTCGGACGACCGATCACGAACTGACCAAACCAAACTCAATTCCGAACGTCAAAATGACCAAACAGTTCGGTCAGTTCGGATCGCGTTCGAGTGAGTTCGGGTGGCAAAAACATGTCACTGGAAGGCCAAACGTGACAGGGAGGGGGAGTCAGCTGAGGAGCAGATTTACAGGCACCAGGGGTGGAGAGGCTCGGAGTAGCAGCCAGCCTGCCCAATCACCATCCCTTTTCGCCTCAGACCACTGGCTTCGCAGTCTGCGATTGGCCACGGGCTAGGCTGCACAGAGCCACTGGGGCTTGCAGTGAGGCGGGCACAGCAAGAAACAAAACTGTCTGCCTTCCCCCCCTTCCCAACACCTTCTAGCTAGTCACTGTTCCTGAACAGCAGGCGTTTCAGAAGGCTCCCTCTCTCCCAGCAGTTTTTGTTCCTTCCTATTCCTATCCATTGCCATCCTCCTCCTGTTTCACCCATCCAACCCATCTACCTTCATATTATCATTTATTTAGCTTAGATTAGATAGATTTAAGTGTTATTTTTTGTTTTTACTCCTCCCTGTGTTCCCTGTGTTCAATCTTCCTTCCTCCCTCCCCCCTCCATTGAATCCTTTCCCTCTCCCTCTTATTCCATCCCTGATTCCCTTCCCCTGTTTTAAGTTTTGGATTTATTTAGAGTAGGAATATTATTAGATTGATTTTCATTTCAGTTTTGTACCCCTCCCTGTGTTCTTTGTGTTTCCCCGTTTAATATTTTATAGACAGATAAATAGATAGTTATTAGATAGACAGTTACTAGATAGATATACATAGTAGTTAGCTTAGTTATAGAGATAGATGTTTGTAGGACAAGGATACAGTGTGTTTGTAGGACAAGGCCTTTGTAGTTAATTATTAGGATATTCCATTTAGTTCGATAAGTTTTAGAATAGTTAATAGCAGTTAGATTTAGTGTAGAGATAGATAGATATAAAAAAAGAAATAGCCACTCCAGCCCCAAGACCCGCCATCAGGGTTCTGGGGCCAAGTTACAGGCAGGGAGGACTGTGCCCAATACCTAGAAGCTGCCACTCCAGCCCCAGGACCCACCGTCATGGGTCTGGGGCCATCATTACTCGCACAGAGGCAATGTCATTCCACCACATCAAGAAACAGCCACTCCAGCCCCAGGACCCGCCGTCAGGGTTCTAGGGCCAAGTTACAGGCAGGGAGGGCTGTGGCCAATACCTAGAAGCTGCCACTCCAGCCCCAGGACCCACCGTCATGGGTCTGGGGCCATCATTACTCGCACAGAGAGCCTTTTTCCGAACGCCCGAACCAAACTGAACAGGACCAAACCCAACGCCCGAACCCGAACGTGGTGAATGAATTGAACGGCCGAACCGAACGGCCGAACCCGAACCATGATCTGTTCACCCATCCCTAGTTATCTGGCTGTCCAGCCATTCGTTGGTATGTTCATTTTTCCTGCACATGTGCAAACATCCACACACAAAAAACTCAAATCCCCAAACAGATATCCATCCAAGAGGGAACCGAATAGCAGCTGTTATCTGGCAGCTAGAATTCGAGTCGATGGAGATGATATTTGTCGCAACTTTCTGCGCTGAGTAGAAGGGGTTAAATAGATCACGGCGTCTGGAATCCTTCCAAGAGTCGAATTCCTTGAGGGCCACTTGGCAGTGAAGGGTGAGAAGAGGCGAGGTTCTCAGTGGACTGGAAGAATAGCCTCTGAAGATATCCTGCTTGGAACAAAGATGACCCTTAAGGTCCCGACCAACCCAAGAATTCTAGGATTCGGCGATGAATATTAGAGACTCCAAAGCTTCGTAACTGCCTGCCTCATCAAGACCCTCACAGTCTCACGGACTGGAGGACAAAATAAAGGAGGATCTCAAATTTCAGAGGGGACATGTCTTCCCACCGTTCCTGCCCCCTGGTTTTGGAGCCAATGGGTGTTTTCAGATGGATCCAGAGACAACCTGACCCGGAGCTGCTCCAGGGATGCAGCTCCGCATCCAGCCCCACCGTGCAGCAGATTCAGACAGAGCCGGCAGGTTCCCCAGACTGCTGTCTGCCCGCACAGTGCCCCCCTCCCTCCTCCACCCTATAGAGCTGCAGGTGATCACCTGGTGCGCTAGCTTGGTGCCCACAACTCCATAACATTGCCTGGGGGTGCAGCAGCATGGATCCGTGCATCGGCCGGAAAGCAGCTCCGTTTCGGGGCAGCGCCCCTGTCCCAGGTTCAGCCGGCCTGCTCCACCAGAGGCGCGCTGGGACGTTCCAGAGTGCTGCTGCGACTGGTGCGTCGCCTGATCCGCCCGCACAGCCGGCGGGACGCCTTTAGATGGACGGGCCACACCCAGGGGTGAGGCGGGCTGGGGTGACCAGCACTGCGGCAGCCCATCCAGCTGGAAACCAGTGTTGCTGCTTCCTCTTTCCAGCGTGGTGCTCAGAGTGTCCCAGATCTGGTCATCTAGTCCAGGCTCCTGCACACACACACACACACACACACACGTGGGAGTGTTGTTTTCAGGGAGGAGGGTGCAGCTGTGCCAGGCGCCAGACACACCTCGCTGGCTCCGTGTTTGGGTTCTTAACAGCCTCAGCACGGCCTGACAGATGGTGTTTGCTTTCTTCATGCAAACGAGGGAAAACAATACACACCAGTTCCGCCCCCCCCCCCCCCCCCCCCCCCCCCCCCCCCCNCCCCCCTTCCCCAGCCCTCACTTCTTTAATGGGAGCCTTGGGCAAGTTATCAAAAGAGAATACATGCCATTAAAAATGTAGCATCCCCGATGGTGCTAATTATTCTGCATATCAAACGTGGATTGAGGCAGATGCAGCTCCTCCGCTGCCGCACCTTGTGATGAGCAGGCAGCAGGCTCAGGAGAGGCAAGAAAAAGATCGGGGGCCTGTTTGGGCTCTGTAATGTGCTTGGGTGGTTTCTGCAAGAGGCTGGCATCCCGTGACTCTTTCTGAATAATCTGAATAAGAACATTTGTATGAGAACATAGTCAGTGCCAGATGAGACCAGACCAATGGTCCATCCTACCCAGTATCCTGTCTCTGACAGTGGCCAATCTCGCTCACTTAGAAGAGCTACCTAACAGGTCACAATGGGGTGATCCATATTCTGCTGTTTGTTCCAAGTCCATGACAGATAGAGGTCTCATCTCATAAGAACATAAGAAGTGCCAGACTGGGTCAGACCAGTGGTCCATCTAGCCCAGCATCCTGTCTCTGACAGTGGCCAGTCACAGTGGCTTGGGAGAAGCACCCCACAGGTCACAATGGGGGATCCATTCCCTGTTGTTTCCCCCAGCTCCCGTCATGTCCCCTGATCCTGTCTGGCTAATAGCTGCTAATGGACCCATCTTCCAGAAACTTGTCCAAACCTCTTTTAAACTCAGCTCTAGCACTGGCCCTTAGCACAGCCTCTGGCAGTAGAGTCCACAACCCAATTATACGCGGAGTGAAAAAATATTGTCTTTTATTTATTTTAAAATTGTCACCCATGAGTTTCATGGAGTGTCCCCTAGTTCTAGTACTAGCTGAGAGGGTAAATAACTGCTCCTTGTTTATTAGTTCCACACCACATCTCTCTGCTGAGTTGGCTACTAGCCACTGACTGATGTCTTCTAAAAATGTATCCAATATTTCTTGAACCCAGTTAGGCTGTTGATGCTCATTGAGTGAAGATAGTACTTTCTTTTATTTGTTTTAAATCCACTTCCGGTTAATTGTATTGGGTGTGTCCCAGTTCTAGTACTGTTAGAAAGGGTAAATAATAAATGGATAATTTGTCAAATTTGACATGTTGGAATTTGTGTGTCTGAAGCAAATTCAGAGGGCAGATTGGAAACTATTCATTTGCAAAATTCCTCATTTCCTTTGTTTGGTTATTCACTGCTTTACTGAGTTGATTGACTTGGTTATTTAGTATTTTATTGCTTGGTATTTCGTGGTTTGGGGTTTACTGCATGCCAGGCTTTTTTAAATTTGTTTGGGCATCTTTGTGAAAGTCACAAAAAGTGCCAGATAACAATATACAGGATAACGAAGTAAACAAAACCCCAAATGACAAAACCCAGTGGAACCTCATTATCCCATGCATTGTTAGCCACATAGAACACAGTAATGACCACAGTTCCAACACGCGGGGGGGGTTTTCTTGAAAGGAAAAAAAACAAACCACAGTTTAAAGCACAGCTCAGCATGTCACCCATCAGGGCACACAAAACCAGGAGATTTTGCACTTTTTATAGTGCAGACCTCCTTATAAATCCGCCCAACCAGGCCCCCCCCAAATACAGCATTATAATGAGGGTTTGTGTACCAGAACAACAAAGTGAAGTAATATCCAGAGGGGCAAATAAATGAGACAAATAAATAATTTTTGCAACAGAAGCAAATTGCTGTTGTCACAAACAGGTAGAACCTGGAGTTTAGAACAGGTAGAACCTGAAGCTTCTCCCCTGACCTTGCATTGCCTCTCTGGCATCTGTATTGTCATGGCATGTATCCCACGAGTCCCCTCTCCCTGCGAGCTTGCACAGGCAAAGCAAACAGCCACAGGAAATTTCTGAATTGAAATCGGATACTAGTCCATGTGCTTCAGCAAAATCTGAATTTGAATTTGCCCACTTTCCAAATCTCACCAAACCTGCTCAGGTGCCTGCGGGCAGAATTATATAATCCACACGGAATTGGTTTAGTAAGTGCGTAACGAGAAGGAGAATGGCTATAAAAAGCAGATGAGAATTTCAAAACCATTTTTTTTCCCCAAGTCTGGACTTCAGATTCGATTTGCACTTGCCAATTTATCGATGGCAAATTCCACAGAAGTGGAAGCCGGCTTTGAATACTCTTTCCCGCCCTTATTAATCTCCCTGCATCTCAGCTCCTCGTTTTGCAAACAGGAACCCATGACACTTCCCCATTCTGCAGCAAGGCCAAACTCATGAATATAGATGAGGCGCTCAATGATCCCGGTGACAGGGGGCAGAGAGCTGCCTCATTCCAAGGCCAGTTCAATTGCAAGTTTGCAACTCTTTAGGGTAGGCAGAATTAAATTACCCTGACTGACTGGAATCCCGCCAGGATGCAAGGTTAAGTATCCCGACTCTTGTGAAAAATGACACAAGTAATGGCGACATCTGGTTTTACAGCTCATTTAAACGATGGCAGCTTTGAGAGCCCCATAGGCTGGGGCATCACTCGGAGGAAGTAACACTTCTTTCCTGAGTCACCAATTCCGCCTCCAACAGCACCTTGGGGTTTCCAGGAGAGCTCCCGCCGGCCTGGCCTGATCCCACTCAGCTTATGGGCTACGACAAGGTCACTGGCTGAGGGGTGATGCATGGGGAGCTGAGGTGAAACTTATAGGAACATGGCAGAGGTGGCGGGAGGGAAGTTACTTCTGTGCTCTGGCCAACTTGGCTATGAAAACATTTGGTCTGAGGAATTCTTTGGGCCTGTCTCTGCCCCTTTTTACCATTGTGGATCTAGGAACAACAGCACTTGAAGCAGCCTCGTTTCTAGCATGAACTCAATGGAAAAACACTGGTTTTTCAGCAATGCCTTTGTTTGCCATTAGGAATTGTTTGATGGTTGGAGATCAATGCATCTGCCAGCCAATCCTTTCATCTTCTTCTTCCCCACCCAGGAAGTTGGTGGGAGAAGGAGGCCGGTGCAGTACAGCAGACCAGGCACAGCAAACCCGGCAGCAACACCCCCTTCTCTTCCCTCCCTCCAACCCAAATTGGGTGAAAACGGCCTGGGACCAGGAGCTGGGAAAGCCATGACACCACAGTCAAAAAGTTCTGTAAAGTCACAGAAACCGATGGAAAGAAAATGGTAAAAAAAAATAAAAACCCACCCCCTTCAATCTTGAAAGCAACGGAATCGCAAAGGACCTTCCGGACTCAAAACGTCTAGCCGCCATTTGGCAACATTCCCGACATGACGGGATTTCCCGTCGATTCAGGAACAGCCGGTTTTGATTCAGCGCCAGCTGTGGAATCCCCCCCCCCTTGCCAGAAGTTTCTAACGACAGGATGGAGAGATGTTTGCCACGAATGGGTTAGGTTTTGGCGCATCCTGGTTCTCTCTCATGGACTCCTGGAGAAAACGAATAAAGAAGTTGAGACTCAGAGCCGCGTTTTCCCAACGTCCTGGCGAGTCCCTCAAAACCATTTTGTTGCTGGCCGTGTGCGGACGGATTGAAGGGCTTGGCCTGGTTCAGGCCCGGGAGACTTCCTCCCATTTTGCACGAGGAAGGTTTGGTGGCTGTCCGTGTGGAGCGGACTTGCGACCGACCAAATCCCTGACAAAATGGATGGATTTCTTCCCCCCGGCGCTACGATTCGATCATTACATGGGCTCTGAGATGTGCACTCAATGCTCCAATCCATCCATTGGGACCCCAGGTTTTGCTTTACCCCCTCATAAACGCAATGATTGACGCGTCTGTCTGCTTGTGTAAAGCATTTCTGCTCAAGGCCGTGATCCACAAACCTCTTACTCTCTGAAGTAGCCCTGCGGGCTTCAATGGGTTTACTTCAGAGGGAGGGGATTGGCGATCACGCCCCTCGTCTCCACCGTCCTATCCTAGCACCTCACCGCTGCTCACGGCTTACAAACGAGAGCAGGATTTACACCAAGGGGGCAATCTGGCTTTAGCAAAACACCTGCAGAGCGGACGCCTGGAAGTGGGGAGCATAATGCATTTGAACCCCTCTTTCCCTCGTAATATCTCACGTTGAGAGCAGCCCAACCCCTTTCATCCCAGGGCTCCTCGCAGACTTTGACACTAAGCTGGATTTGGGAATCATCTGTGTTTGCTCAACTAAACAGTCTCTTTGTTTCACAAACCAAAATCTGTGAAGCCAACCCTGGATTTATGCTTTTCCGCATGTGTTTGGACTCCAAGGGCCTTTTAATGGAAGCCGGTGTCCACCCTGAAGCCCGGGGACTCGAGGTGAGAGGAAGAATTACACAGCCATCTGGAGCAGCTCAGCATCGACAAACTGGCTCCCCCTGCCTGTTGATCAAAGACAAAAATGCTGGAGGGGAAGGGAAACCAACCAACCGGCCCTAGTCATCATGGTGTGTCCCAAGGCCTAACAGAGCTCTGAGATGCTATCAAAAATCACGCCTGAGCCCATTCCAAGTCTAACTACATCAGATTCCGAGCTTCAGATAGACAAAGATCTAATCTGCTTGCATGAGGCCCAGAGCGGAAACCGAGAGCTAAAAGATTGATCTACAGACTATAGTTAATATCCAGTATTCTGGATAACTCAGTGGTTATTCAGTAACTATCCAGTAGACGTGGAGGTTAACCACCAAATTGGAATGCTGGATATTACCATTTGCTGATTACCAAATTACTATTTACCATTGGTTACTGGATAATCAAACCAGTCTGGACAGGGAGGGAGTTAAAAAAAATAAATCAAACAGTAATGAAAAGTTAATGCAGGAAACAATAATGTGGTTAACTGGATAACCAGCGGATCCCAAACTGGATCTGCCCGCTCTGCAGTAAACCATCTGACCAGATACAGCGATACCCAACTGGATACTCGTTTTCAGCTCTATTGAGGATTTGTCTCGCTCTCTCCTTACCTCACTCCCTCTACACCTTACCTCTAGGGATGGGACCCAGGGGGAATTGCGGTTTGGGATTTTGTAGTTTAGGTTCCTTATGAATTTTGGATCTTGTTTCAGTTTCAAACCGCAATGGAAAAAAAAGTGAAACTGGGGCAATGCAAAAAAAACGCGAACCAAAATCAATGCAAAAGAACCGAAACGCCTGAACCGAAAAAAATCCAAAATTTTGCATTATTCCAAAACGGCCATTTGGGGGCAATTTTGGTTTTATCCAAAACAGAAATTCCCATCCTAGCTGCCACCTCTTGCGGTTTGACCCCAAGACTCCCAGAAATAGCGAGAGCCAAAACTAGTACCCACAAAAACGGGAATCCCATTCAGAGCTGCAGTCCCCAACCGGACATACTGAAATCATGGATTAATCCATACTCGGTTAGTGCCTGAGGGGCCACCCAAGCTCCCCATTTACCATTGTTCATTGCAAAAATTCTGGTGCTGATTCTCCAACTTCCAGCACCAATTTTTCAACCTTCCTGTACTGATTCATCGTTTTACCCATCGGTAAATCGGTAAATCGGTAACAGTAATACACTGCGTTTTCAGGTAATTGGTGGCCCAATCAGGACTTAACAAGCCTGGCATAGTACTCCAAATTACAGGTGCAGCAGGGCCAAGCCTACTTCTAACAGACCCTTTCAATACTGCGGGGAATGTAGCTTGTGGCCCTGCAGCACTGACAGTCCCTGTTGTACGTTCGCAGTTTGGTCCCAATCCTGGGAAAACAATGTGCGCTAAGGGCGCTTGAGAGTCTGTCCTCCCCCTCCCCCCCCACAGCCAGCCCGGCCTACCAACGTCGTTGACCAGTCGACTGTTCATACAGAAACACAGTCAAGTCCAAGGGAGTTTATCAAGGCCCTCTTTGGGCTAATGCCAAACTAGCTTCCACCTATGAGGTTCTGGTAGGCTGCTCCGTTTAGTAGCTCCGTCAGTTTCTGATCCTCCAGGAACTCCTTGGGCAGCCTTGGGCCCTTGGCAAACAGCTCTCGTGGCTGGGCTCAGCTCCTTTTCAAGGCCCTTCCCCCGACTGAGATCGGAGTCCTTTTGTACCCACACGGCTCTGGCGTCTCTCAGCCTGATTGGTGCTCATCGCTGTCCTCCAAACTGCGCACCTGCTCCATTTCTAACGCCAACCCCTGGTGAGATCCTGTTCCAAGTGGTAGCACCTGCTGATGGATCACTGCTACTAAATCTAAACTCTCTTACATTCGGTATTACCCACAGGGAACAAATGAGTTACCCCATTTCAGTTCTCAACCAAAACAGGATACCCAGAGCCAAATCACAAGAAGCGGCAACATAAGAACATAGTCAGTGCCAGACTGGGTCAGGCCAATGGTCCATCTAGCCCAGCATCCTGTCTCCGACAGTGGCCAATCACGGTGGCTTGGGAGAAGCACCCAACAGGTCACAATGCGGGATCCATTCCCTGTTGTTTTCCCCCAGCTCCCATCATGTTCCCTGATCCTGTCTGGCTAATAGCTGCTAATGGACCGATCTTCCAGAAACTTGTCCAAACCTCTTTTAAACTCAGCTATAGTACCAGCCCTTACCCCAGCCTCTGGCAGTAGATTCCACAACCCAATTATACGCTGAGTGAAAAAATATTGTCTTTTATTTGTTTTAAACTTGCCACCCATGAGTTTCATGGAGTGTCCCCTAGTTCTAGTACTAGCTGAGAGGGTAAATAACTGCTCCTTGTTTATTAGTTCCACACCACTCATGATTTTATAGACCTCTATCATATCTCCTCTCAGTCGTCTCTTCTCCAAACTGAAGAGCCCCAACCTACCAAGCCTCTCCTCATACGGGAGCCCTTCCATGCCCTTGATCATTTTTGTTGCCCTTCTCTGTACCTTTTCTAGTTCAGCTATGTCTTTTTTGAGATGGGGCGACCAGAACTGCACACAATATTCGAGGTGCGGTCGCACCATTGATTTGTATAGAGGCATTATGACATCCTCAGTTTTATTCTCTATCCCCTTCCGAATAATTCCTAACATTCTGTTTGCTTTTTTGACTGCTGCTGCGCACTGCGCTGTGGATTTCATTGTATTGTCCACAACCACCCCCAGATCCTTTTCCTGAGTGGTAACTCCTAGCTTAGTACCCAGCATTGTGTACGCATAGTTTGGATTATTTTTCCCTACGTGCATCACTTTGCACTTGTCCACATTAAATCTCATTTGCCATTTAGATGCCCAGGCACCCAGTGTCGTAAGATCCTGTTGCAGTTCCTCACAGTCTGCTCGTGTTTTAACTACCTTGAATAACTTGGTGTCGTCTGCAAATTTGATCACCTCACTCTTAACACCCTTTTCCAAATCATTAATGAATACATTAAACAGCACCGGTCCCAATACAGATCCCTGAGGCACACCACTTTTTACATCTCTCCATTGTGAAAACTGACCATTTAGTCCTACCCTTTGCTTTCTATCTTTTAACCAGTTTCTGATCCATAGTAAGACACTACCTCCTATCCCATGACTTTTTAATTTTCTCAAGAGTCTCTCATGAGGGACCTTATCAAATGCTTTCTGGAAATCCAGGTACACTATATCTACTGGGTCTCCCTTGTCCACATGCTTATTTACACCCTCAAAGAATTCCAACAGGTTAGTGAGGCATGACTTACCTTTACTAAATCCGTGTTGACTCTTCCCCATTAAGCCATGTTTGTCAACATGCCCTGTAATTCTGTCCTTAATGATGGTTTCCACCATTTTGCCCGGCACAGACGTCAAGCTTACTGGTCTGTAGTTTCCAGGATCGCCTCTGGATCCCTTTTTAAATATCGGGGTTACATTTGCCACCCTCCAGTCCTCGGGTACAGTGGCAGATTTTAGTGACAGGTTACAAATTACTAACAGTAGGTCTGCGATTTCATATTTGAGTTCCTTCAGAACTCTGGGGTGAATGCCATCTGGCCCTGGTGACTTGTTAGTATTCAGTTTGTCAATTTGCCCTAGAACATCCTCCAACGTCACATTGATTTGTAACAGCTCTTCCAATTCCTCGCCCACAAAGCAAGGATCCGGCGTGGGTACCTCCCCAAAATCCTCCGCAGTGAAGACCGACGCAAAGAACTCATTCAGCTTCTCTGCAATGTCCTTATCCTCCCTGAGCGCCCCTTTTACTCCCTTGTCATCTAATGGCCCAACTGACTCCCTAGCAGGCTTCTTGCTTCTGATGTATTTGAAAAAGTTTTTGTTGCTTGTTTTTGCCTCTTTTAGCAAGCGCCCTTCAAAATCTCTCTTGGCCTGCCTTATTAACACTTTACATTTACGTTGCCAGTGTTTATGCTCTTTTGTATTATTTTCATTGGGACTAGCCTTCCATTTCTTAAAGGATGCCTTTTCGGCTCCAATAGCCTCCTTCACCTCCACATTTAGCCACCGTGGAAGACGTTTGGTCTGCCTGCTTCCTTTTTTAACTTGCGGGATGCATTTAATCTGAGCTTCCAGAAGGGAGCTTTTAAACAGCCTCCGCGCCTCTTGCAAACTTGTAGCCCTTGCAACTGGGCTTTTTAGTTTATTTTTAACTAGGTTCCTCATTTTGTCCTAGTCTCCCTACTCACCTCTCTTCCTCCATGTCTTACTTGGCCCCGCCTGCCTAGTCTCTTGACCCCTGCTACACACTTGACCAGGCCTTTGGATCACCATTTTGGACTTATTATTTATTTTTATTTTATTTTATTTTAGGCATTTGAAACCTGCCCGTCCTGCCACCGGCAGCTCTGGGGGGCGCACAATATAAAACATTAACATTAAAACAACTTTTAAAATAAACAACAGCGGGAGGTATAAAAAATCCCCAACCACCCACTACCCTAACCCATTCCCGCCCACCCTACCCATCCCCACCCCCCGAAAGCCAGGCGAAACAGCCACGTCTTGCAACAACGTCGAAACGAGGGGTGATCCGGGGGCAAATGGGCCTCCACCGGCAGGGAGTTCCACGGCCGTGGGGCAGCCACCAAGAAGGCCCTCCCCATCGTGGCCCCCCGGCAGACTGGGGGGACCTCCAGGAGAGCACCCCCCGATGACCACAGGGGCCGGTCCAGCAAATAGGTTGGGCCGAGGCCGTTTAGACCTTCATACTTAATTATGAAGACCCACGACTGAACCCCACAAGCAGGGCCCCGACACTAACTCCCTCTTTCCATTCCCCACGACTGCGATCCTGACAGATTGCTTGTTTCTCTCTCCCCGCAACCCACCTCCTTCAACCTGCCTGTGCTTCAAGAGGGCAAACTTGCCTACTCTGATTTGCACCCATGTGGATCATTTGCAGAAACTCCTTCCATCTTAGCTGAGCTCGGCAGGATGATGGATGGCATTTCTGTACGAGGCTGGGACATGAATGGCAAAGAGAGAGAGCTTCAAAGTCAACTGTCTCGGCGCCACATGAGCCAGCAGCCGGGCTCCAAGAGCTGCTCACCTGCTTGTGTTGGAGAGTCCCGACACACAGCTGATCACAGAGCTCTCCTTCCGTGGCAGAGTCTTGGGCACGTCTGCCTCATCAGCCCTAGGACTGGGTTGAGACGAACGTGCCTAGCCACTCTGGGCTTCCTGGCTCTTCAATAATTCACACCCTGTTCATTATCACAGACTCCTTCCCAATATGAATTTTAAAAACCGAAAACCCAGAATTCCAGGGCATGAACGTGGACTGGAGGAGCATAACAATAGGGAGGAGGCCTCTTTGAAGTGTGGCAGGAGCAAGTGGAAAGTTTGAGGAACTGGGAGAAATGATCGACACTGGCAACGCGAAAGAGCCTCCTCACAAGAAGAGGAGGTAGCGGAGAGGCTTCAACGGCTTGCAGACCTAGAGGCCCCATTTCGCGGCCTTGCCTTGCCTTGCAAGGGGAGACGTGTTGCTAATGCATTAATTATACAGTGTTCTTCAAAGGACTTTGCAGAAGAACAAGCTAATCAGTTCCCACTTGCAAAGAAGGCAAGTTAGTATCCCTTTCAGCCAAAACAAAGCCAAAGGTTTGAGCAGGGGGGTGTCAGGGACGAGTGCAATAGGCCTCCATTGGTCTGTTGTTACTCTAAACCACCATGGGAGCCAATAGCCTCACATGGAAAGTGTTTCTGCATTATTGGCCAACACAGTGGGGACAGACAGAACCGTCGACTTCGGAACAAAAAGGCACGAGTCTCTACAGCCAAGCTGAACCTCTCTAGCCTGCAGCCACCCTAGAACAAACTCGTATACCAGAAGTGCGCAAACTGTGACTCTAGAGCCACGTGCAGCTCTTGGGCTAAGAAAACGTTGCCCGCCTGTCATAGATCCTCCCTAGATCAGGCACTAATGGGGACACATGACCAGCACTTCATGTTAGGGGTGATTCAAAATAACGGTTCCATTTTCACGTATCGGAATCCTGGTCAAAAAAGTAAATAATTAAATTTAAAACGGCCATTTGTACCAGGCCGTATTGCACTGTCTATATCCAAAATGGCCATGCCGGCACTGCCACCGTTTTGGGCATGGGCAACACCATTGTGCATGTGCAAAACGGCCCCGTTATTTCATTCAGTCCCATCAGAAATCGGCACAAACGATTGGACCAATCATTCATTCCAATTTCGATCGGACCAAACAAAACACCCAGTTCCGATTGAAATCGGAATTCATTCCCACCTCACGTAGCTTTTGTTTTTTGCAGCTGTCACTCCCTTTCCCTGGGGTCAAAATTCTCTACTGAAACACAAAGCCGCTCCCCAGAGTAAGCAACTGAGGGTATGACCCGGTTGAGTTGAGGGGCAGTAACTTCTAGCTGAACTCACTGAGAACAATAATGCTGGGAGATGGAACAAAACCCTTCACATTAGGGAATTTTCCCACTGACCACCGGCCCCTTAAGAGCAATGAGATTGGGTCAGTGCTGACCCCACAGAACACTGAACTGTGACTTGCAAGGATATTAGTACCACTTAGCTCGTCTGTCTGTCTTTCTAATTATTATTATTATTGTTATTATTATTACTATTATTATTAAGCATTTATATAGCACCAGCAATGTACCTGGCACTTTACAATTGTAAGAGAGAGACACGGTCCCTGCCCCAGCGGGGTTACAATCTAAGAGAGACAAGGGGTTGGGAGACGCAGGGTGGGGGAAACAATACATGAACTCGTCAGGTCTGAGGTGCACGTGCTTGGCTTAGTCACAGAGGTGTAGTTACTCATTTAATGTTACACAAGATAACATTACAGATATCTGTCTGTCTGTCTAATCATCATCTTCACTGCAGTATCTTCTGCATCTACCGCCTGTCTTCCACAGCATGTGCTTCCCCTGAACCCCCGTGTTCTGCTCCCTCCTTCCCGACCTTCAAATCCTTCCTAAAATCTTACCTCTTCCATCAGGCTTCCCCTAGCTCCTCACCGGCTCCCATAGACTCCTTGCTTACAGCTGTTTTGCCCCAGGATCCCCCACTACTGCTGTAACAAAGCAAAGCCTCTGCCCCTGCAACGTCACCATTTCCCGAAAGTCTCCCTGACTCTCCCTCTCTTCCCCTCCCTTGTATCACCTTTTCCTTCTCCATTCGAACTTGCAAACCACTTGGGACGGGGACTTGTCTCATCACAGCTGTTCAGTTTCAGACACATTGCTGGGGCTATTTTGATGATGATGATGATGATGATGATGATGATGATATTCCATTAATTTGATGTATGCTATGAGAAACCTTTGGCACGTTTTCTGAGAGGCCCAGTGTCCACCAAGGGGAAATACCTTTGCTTTAACGAAAGCCCCAGGCTGGCATCTAGTTTTGCCCGGCGTGCGATGCAGCGGCCCAGAATCCGGCCAGCCGGCCGGCTGTGTGAACCCTAACCCTGTCCTTCGCTCTGTTGCAGTGGGTCGCGATGCTTTGCGACCCCATTTCAAGACTTAAATAGAGCCCTGTGACCCCGGACAGCGGCTAGATTTTGCAAAGGCTGTTGAATGCCAGTTGGGATCGGGATCTCAGCCACGGAGGGTGAAAAGAGACATGACACTAACCACCCGTTAACCACCCTTGGTGGTTATTTATGCATGTTGCAGGGCTGTATTGGTGCCCTATGCAGCCCTGAAACATGCATAAATGACCACCAAGGGTGGTTAAAGGGTGGTTAGCGTCATGTCTCTTTTCACCCAGACAGTGTTGGAGGAAAAGAGGCTGGACAGGTGTCTGTCAGGGATGTAGTAGCTGTCATCATCCTGCAGACCCTCAATGTCCCTTCCAACGCTAGATTCTCTGGCCCCACTTGGGGAGCATAGTCAGGGCCAGACTGGGTCAGAGCAATACTCCATCAAGCCCAAATTCCTGTCTCCGACATTGGCAGCTTCAGGGAACTATGCAACCGGTCAGAGCAGAGCGATCCATTTCCTGATCTTCATATCATCGAATGTCTGAGTTGGAAGGTATCCCAGGGGTTCATCTTGTCCAACTCCCCCTGCTTGGCTGCAGGAGGACGGCAGCGACAACATCCTCGACAGGCGACTGTGTTTGAAAACCTCCAGTGACGAAGCCTACGACCTCCCTAGGCAACTTGCCTATTGCCGCACCGCCCTGACTGGTAGGATCGTTTCCCCTGATATATAACTGAAATCTACTTCCTGCTGCGTTGGCTCAAGTGTTTCTATCGGAGCAGAAGAATCCTAATGCCCCAGCAGGAAGAGCCTCCCCTGTGCACCTTTCCTTCCACCTGGTTCTTGCAACCAGGGAGGATTCTCACTTCCGGTTCTCTCGGGTGGGAGAGCTGCTGCATCTTCCATCAGAGCTCATGGACCTGCTCCACCATTTTCTCCTAACTGGGGAATCTGTAGGGATGTGGGAACGCAGTTCGGACGTTCGGAGTTCGGCCCGAACTCGGCCTGTTCGGACGACCGAACCGAACTTCCGAACCAAACGCTCAAACATCCGAAAAGTTCGGATGAGTTCGGGGGCGGGAAAAACATGACTTTGGTCAGGAAAAACATGACTGGAAGGGGGAGGCAGCTGAGGAGCAGACTCCCTAGCATCAGGGGTGGAAACCAGGGGTGGTTTCAGGGCCAAAAATACTGATACTGAAAAAAAATTGGTTTCGGTTTCAGTACCGATAGCACTTTTTTGAATGTTCGGCCGAACCGAACTCCGCCAAACCAAACAGCCGAACCCGAACTCGGGTTTCGAACCGAACGTCCGAACGGCGTTCTGTTCGCCCATCCCTACGGCTGCTTTCACACAAGAACGGTGTCTCCTGAAATCTTCTTGTTCCCATGATCTCCCTGCGGTCTTAAAATTGCACGTTTTATTTTCTAAGACACTCTTCTCACAAAACGTGTCTCTTGCACATTTTTTGCTCCACATATTTTCCATTGACGGCACTAATCACGGGATCTACCATTCTCACAAATGCAAGTTGTATGCAATTTTCATTCTCCCCCTTCTGAGCCTTCTGCCCAACTGACCTCAGAGTGGGGTTGAAATCCACAAGCCAGCAGCAGATTGAAATTAACGAGCTGGTGTCAGAGCTGGGTGAAATTAACAAGCCAGCTGAAATTAACTAGCCGCCGGGAATGCATCGCGGCTCTGTCCTGCTGTTTTTCACACCTGCTATCCCGCAATTGTAATACTGAAAGGTATTCCCACGCTCCCACGCTCCCAGTTTTGCGCAACCGTAACACACATCACTGTCTAAGAGTAGGATTTCGAAACCTAGCCATGCACTAGCACTCAAAGCAGAATCCGCGGAACAAACACAGAATCGTGCACGCACACGTGCAACTTGTGGGAGCAAATTACAATCCTGCAACTAGCATCTCATGTGAAAGCTGCCTGAGAGTGTGTTCTTCTGTCACATGAAGGTGCCGGTTTCACATGCAGGCCAGTGGCCACGGCTTGGACACCTGAGGGTTTCCCCAGTGAGCCAAAGGGACTGGGTTTATGATCGCCATTTGAGATATCCATCCCGCCATGAGACTAAAATAACCCCCAGGCCCAGGAAAATTAGAAGGCCCCACTGTGTCACGATCTTTCCTGTGTTCCACTGTCCACATGCTGACACTCTTGGGGAGCCTGGCCCTGTGCTGAGGGTCCATTAGGCCTGAGTATTGAAGTGAGGCCTCCTAGACCTCCTGTTGGCCTAGGCCTCACTTCGGTACTCAGGCCTCACTAGAGTTGCCACCTCCCCAGGTTTCTCTCAGAGTCTTCAGGCTCTGTGGGAAACCCCAATTTCTCCAGGTCTGCCAGGGTTTACCTGACGATTACCTCAGAGATATTTTAGCCCCATTGCCTGCCCCCTTTTTTGCATGCCATGGGCCCCCTGCAGAGTGTCATCAAAACACTCCATAAGGATTGGGCAAAAGGCGGACAGCCTTTGGGATGGAACCCTACGACAGGGGCATGATGGTCCCTTTGTCCACCCTGACCGATGTGGGTGAAAGCCCAGAGGATGGTGGTGACTAGGAATGGGACTCCGGAACCATTTTCAGTTTCAGGGTTTTTTTGTTTCGGTTCTCTGAGAATTTTGGTTCTCATTTTGGTTTTTTTGCATTTTAAAAAACTGAGGGGGGGAATTAATGCAAAAAAAAGAAAAGAAAAATGAGGGGAAATGAAACTGAAATGAGAACCGAAATTTCGAATAGAACTGAAATAACCATTTTCAAGTTGTTTCGGTTCTATCTGAAACCAAAATTCCCATTCGTAGTGGTGACCTAGGCCTCAGGTGGGCACTTCTGTTCAGGAACGAATTTCCATGCAAAGCCTCTCTTAGACGCTCTGCGTAGGGTGACTTTCTCCAGCAAGGCAGCGTTGGGAAGATGGCCTCTCTCTCTCTCTTTCTCACTGGCCCTTTCCCTCTCCTGTGTCTTGTTTCTTTGAACAGTAAAGCCGGACCCTCCAGAGAACGTGGTGGCGAAGCCGGTCCCCAACAACCCTCGGCGGCTGGAGGTGACGTGGCAAAACCCTTCCTCGTGGCCTGACCCTGATTCCTTCCCGCTCAAATTTTTCCTGAGGTACCGCCCGCTCATCATTGACCAGTGGCAACACGTAAGTGAGCTCCGACTGCCTCCCCCATCGGGGGGGGGGGATGGGGAAAGGTCTTTGTGTTGTACAGACCGAATCAGGTGGGCTGCCCTGGATCACCGCACGGGCATGGATGTGGGCCTGGATCACCTCACAGGCAGGGGCGTAGCTACCACGGAGTGAGGGCAAGCTCCTGAACCGGAACCTCAGGCTCTGAGGGTTTGCTGCTGTTCCGGGGGGGGGGGCGTGCTGGGAGCCAGGGTGGGGCCACCTTCATGAGTAAGACCTGCCCCCCAGGAGACCCCCCCCATCCCAGATGAGCCGGGGACCGAGCCGACCACAGCCAGGCTACCCCCTTCTTCATGGCGGACCTCCCAGGAATCACCTCATGGGCCTAAGAGTCTGAGTAAAGGCTCCAGGATACGGCCTATCATTTGGGAAAGGCCTTGGGATTACTGGGGCGTTTATTACTGTTGGAGCAACATTGCTGCCTGTTAATCAGCCTGCAGAGACAACCCCCTTTGATCAGGGCCTTTAATGGAGCTCAGCAAACTTCCCTTTAGTTTTCCTGAGCAAACATATTTCCTTTAATCTGTCTGAGCGAACAGAAAACAAGGGCAGGCATCGCTTGCTTTCTTCCAAGTCCCATCCTGCTTCCAAGCGCCCTCCTGGTGCTCTTTCTCCTCTCTGCAGTCGAACGTAGGGAAGATAGATCCATTTTGCTCTACAGAAACCTCGTCCAGGAAGACGTAAAAACGCATTTCACATATAAATGTCACAGCATTTAAATGTGAGCCAGCACGATAGATTGTGAACGGGAGATAAACTATCTCCTGCCGTAATACACCGCGCTGTCAGTGACATGGGAATTACCTCAGCGTTATTGTGTTTTTACTTTACTTCTTGTTTCTTTGGGGGGTGGGGGAAGAATTGTTGGCGGAGACGTTCTTGGCAGCTCATGGACAGAAATCTCCCGGTGAGCTGGCGCTCTCAGAAAGCTCTCTCCGCACGCCCCCAGTCCAGTTCCAGTCTAGCAATACATAGCCAGTTAGGCTGGCTACACTGACTTCCAGTAGCGCTCTGGGCACAATTCAGGGGGCTGGGGCTGGCCCCAACGTATCTGAAGGGCCGCTTCCTTCCCCTGTGTTCTGCTGGAGTCCTGAAGAACAGCTGGATGTGCCGTCGGAAAGTTCCAGGGGTGCGCCAAGTCCGCGTACGACAAGAGCACACAAAGACGTGTTCTTGGTGGCCGCTCCATAGCTCTGGAATCGAGCTGCTTCCAAAGGGCCATTCGTTTTTCACAGAACGGTTCCACGAAAACGGAACGGCTGCCAGAATTCCGGTCAGGATTCCGATCCACCTATTTGCACATGCACAAAAGGCTAGAGTTTTTTCCTGATCATTTTAATCAGAATTCCGATTGGAATTTCATCCGATCCGAATTCCGATCAAACCAATCAAAAAGCCAATTTCTGTCAAAACCAGAAACCGGGCGGAATTCCCGTTTCAGCCTTACTCTGGCGGCGCTCCCTTCTCCTGAAGGTCCACCAAGGTCCAAACCTCAGCATTTTCTAGTGGTGATGTAAGACTCGTTTTACTTAGCCAGGCATTTGATGGGTGGAGACAGGGTTTGTGACAGGGCTTAGTTTTTAAAGAGACTTTTATATTTTCTATATTTTTATATTGTTGTTAAAGGCTAGGAAACAAAAGAGTAGGACTGAATTGTCAGTTTTCACAGCGGAGAGAAGTAACTAGTGGAGTGTCCCAGGGATCTGTACTGGGGCTGGTGTTGTGGGATGTATTCATTAATGATCTGGAAAGGGGGGTATGTTCCAGACTGGGTCAGACCAATGGTCCATCCAGCACAGCCTCCCCCTCTCTGACAGTGGACACTTTCATTTGCGTCGGAGAAGGGCACACCAGGTCAGTAATCCATTCCCTGCTCTCCACGTCCAACCCTAACACTCAGAGCTTACATCTGCCGTCCAACTTGACTCATAGCGTTTATCGACCAACCATATTCCGTATGGGAGGGAGGAAGAGGGAGCTTTGGAAGATGATCTTTGTGACGAGGCGACTTGCTAACAGAGAAGGGACCCAAACTGAGCATTTGGTTCATGTGGATTTGTTAGAGCTTTGGTTGCTGTTGCTACGAATTTTGGATTCACCTGCCGTGGGAGTAATTATAGAGGACGCATCTCCCCACAAATTCCCTCCCTCCCCACCGTTCAAGGGAGAGCTTATATGGGTCAGCATCCCCCACAAATTGTAGCCCTAAATTATTCCCGTGTCCCCTGCTGTTCCAAGGCAGCCCCGTCACGAATCCCACGACGTACACCGATGACTGTGCCGGTCTTGCCGTGGATCTAGTGTGACTGGCCGAATTCAAGGAGAAGAGGGGGCCAAGGGGAAGTTGGGTCCTTCCTGGGAAGAGGCAAACAAGACTCAGGCAGGTCCGAGGCTGGCTCAGTCAGACGGGAGACATGACTGAGCTGTTTCCTGCCACCTCTCGATAGGGGTTTGTTGACAGGAGGAGAGGCAGGGCCAAGAAACCTACAAGGCTCAGTTGGCAGGCTGGGTTCGTCCTGACACAGAGGAGGTCAAGGCCAGTAGCGCAGCTGGGTTGGGTTACTGGAGAAGTCCTTGGGGGGTAGGTCCGTTCATGGTGATTAGCCAAGTAGGTTAAGGGACGTAACCTTTGACTTTCGGGGGCTGGAAGTGAGCAGCAGGAAACGGATGCCCCACTGCGACCTGTTGGGGACTTCTCTGAAGCCAGGGCCAGACTTAGGGGCAGGCAACATAGGCACCAGATATTTTGGGGAGGGGCAGCAGATTTTGGGGGGTTGGGGACTTCTGCTCTCCGCCTGCGCCCACCCAGTCATGGTGCCACTCCCCCCACCACGGCACTGCCCCGCCCGCAGTCAGGGGGAGGGGGACCCCATCCATCCCCACCTGGAGAAGTCCCATTCCACCCTGGAGCCACCCACCAATAGGGATGGGTGAACAGAACCGAGTTCGTAAATTCGGTTCGGTACGAAAATCGAGTTCAGTTCGAAAGTTCGGTTCGGTCGACCGAACTATTCGAGTTCAGTCCGAACTCTGGACTTCTGAACCGCGTTCGCACATCCCTACCCACCAGTGCGCTCTGCGATGGTGCTGAGCGTGAGGAGGAAGAGACTCTACTTCTGTGCTGGGCACCACCATTGTCTCCCTCCCTGCCCCAGACAGCAGCCCGTGCACGTACCAGAGCTCCGGGGCGGGGGGAGCCTGAGTTGCCAAGGGGCCTGTCTGAAGCGACCAAGATTGGCCGCTGTTGGAGACAGGAAGCTGGGCTGTATGGACCATTGCTCTGACCCGGTACGGATCGTAGCAGCAGACCCGGATCGTAGCAGCAGACGTGGCTAATTGAAAGAGACTCGCGTCCTAGCGTTTCAGTTGCAAATTGTGTGTTTGAATTCTAGCACGTTTGTGTCTTTGCCATTTGGTTCTCTCTTATTTCACGCCCCTGGGTGTGAAATAAAACTCATCAGCCGCAAGCGCCTTGATTCAGCGCTGGCTGATGGGTCTCTGGGGGATGGGGTTTGAAACTGAGTATCTGGGCACTGCTCCAGGGGTAACATTTCCACACGTGATCGGCGGTGAATCGCTCTGGGGCAGGCGTTGGCATGGTCCGTAGCCCTGGAGCAGCGAGGGCCCCACAAGGCACTAGCCCCAGAGAGCGGCCAATCTGCCCTGATGTTTGGCCAATCAAGCCCCAAAATCTGATGCAAAAAAATTCTTGTGTGGAAAGTTTCCAACCCTTCTCCCTGGCGCCCAAGGTTGGGACGGCCAGTGCGGCGGATTTCGGCGCGCTGGTTTCTCTGTCATTCCCTCTCCATCGGCGGCAGAGAGGAAACCTTGCTCCCAGGCAGGAACTGCTTTTTCAAGACGGCAGATTGTGAGCGACAGGGGTGGCATTTTCCAGGCGTTCAACAGGGCCAGGAGGCAGCGAAAAACCCGCTCACATTTGAGGATAATTTACTCAGCGACTGAATAAGCCTCCGGCCTGTTTATTCGACTGGCTGGCCGGTGAAAGATAGGATTTGTGAGTAATTTGAAGTAAAATGCTATTATTCATTGGATAAATGATTTGTGATGAATAATTCAGCTGGCTCCTCTGCTCTTTAAAGTACGATTGTGATGATAGCACAGTTCTGTCAGCCCTGGGCATCAACATCTCCTCCCAGTCCTGCCCTGTCCCCCGCAACTCTGTCAAACACAGCCCTGCCGCTGCCCCTCAATCCCAACCCCCCGTTCTATCCTAGATCTGAGCTCCCCAAACACAGCCCTGCCGCTGCCCCTCAATCCCAACCCCCCGTTCTATCCTAGTTCTGAGCTCCCCAAACACAGCCCTGCCGCTGCCCCTCAATCCCAAACCCCCGTTCTATCCTAGTTCTATCCCAGATATCCAGTTGGCATCCATGCCCCCAATCACATCGTCACATCTTTATTATTTCCATTGTTATGTACGACATCCATAGCTCCAGCAATGGGCCTGGTGCAGGACAATCGTGATGAGAGGCAGGCCCTGCCCCTAGGGGCTTACAGTCTAACATGGACTAAGGGAGGGGGTAACTAACTACCCTTCCTCCCCCCATCGCCCACCTAACTTAGACAGGCCTGCTAGTTGCATCCACCGCCGTGCGCCTTCGTGAAGCCAATGAAAACTATATTGAGTATTGAAATTGAATAAATTAAACAAAATACTGAAAGGCGATAAATCTCCATTCCGGGGGTGAAGCAGTGAGCAGTGCTGATGTCCGTGTTCCTTCCAGCAGGGGCGGGTGAATTTGCCGAATTCATCAAACAAGCACCCACCACCCACGGACACGGCCTGTCCGATCTTCAATCCATTACCTGGTTTTCACCATTTTGCTTCGTTCCTTTCAGCCATTGCTAGACTTTACCATTCATTTCCTCCCCTCATTTTCATTCTTCCTCACAAAAAACAAACGGGAAACAGGAAACAAATTAAACAAAATTGCAACAACAAAAATATGAAATCGGTTGCTTGAACGTTTTGTCAAATGTCATTCGTGTCAACGACAACCTGCCTCAAAATTGTGGGACTGAGGGGAGGGACATGAGCGGTTATACTTCTCCTCATTTCACCTCGAACTAAAGGCCGTCGATTCAGCGCTGCAGTCGATTCCCTTGTGGTGTGTTTGCAAAGTCGGGATTCACGTTCTTGCAGGGTCAGGGCCAGAGAAATCCATGGGGGGGGGGGGGTGTTCGAGGCGCTAGGTCAATTTCCAGCCCCAATGGGTCAAAAGCAAAGCCAGTCCAGGGGGTAGGGGTACAGGGCGAGGGCCAGGTGACGGTGTTGGGTTGGCAGATGGGGTGGCTGAGTTCGGTGAGGAGACTAGCTCAGCTCGATGGGAGGCTCGGCTGGGCTGCGCCAGACCAAGCTGAAACAGTCTTTATTTATTTATTTATTTTATTTTACACATTTATACCCCGCCCCTCCTGCAACGCAGCTCGGGGCGGCGTCCAACAATAAAACAATAAAATACAATAAAATTCATTTAAAACAATCAAATATTAAATATTAAACATTAAAACAGGGCTGGACAGGTAAAAACAAATGGGTAGGGGACTAAAATCCTCCCTCCCCACCCTCCCTCCCAAAGGCCTGGGCAAACAGCCAGGTCTTACAGTTCCGCCGAAATGTTAAAAGGCTTGGGGCCAGGCGAGCTTCCTC
>QEPC01005668.1:1563643-1573659 GCA_003113815.1 Sphenodon punctatus | reverse complement strand
GCCTCCCCGGCCCCCCCCCCCCCCCCCGGCCCCCCCAGCCCGGCGCCCCCTCCTCGGGGGCCCCCCCCCCAGCCCCTGCGCCCCATGGCGGGGCGGTCTCTGCTCTGGTGCCCCCCCCAGCCCCTGCGCCCCATGGCCGGGCGGTCCCTGCTCTGGTGCCCCCCCCAGCCCCTGCGCCCCATGGCCGGGCAGTCCCTGCTCTGGAGCCCCCTGGCTGCGTGTGAGCTCTGACCCAGGCTGCTCTGAGTCTCAGCAGTTCCCGGCTCTGGGCTCCAGCTGCTGTTTCTTGGCCCACGGCCAGCGACTCGGGCCCCAATTAGCCGGGAAGCCTCAGCGCTGGCAGCTGTTGGCTCGGAGGGCAGCGCGGGAGCTGCTTTTTGCTCTCCGCACGGGGCTCCCAGAGGGCACTGGGACTGGAAACCGCTCCCAGGAAGGTCACGGATCCAGCTGCCAAGGGGGGAAGCTGTCCGCCCGCCCCTGTGCACTGGGGCCTCGCACATCTGGACAGGCCTGGGAACGGGCGGGGGAAGCGGATGCAGCCAGTCCTGTGACATCAGAGCTGCACAGATGATGTCAGAGAGCCTGACCAAGTGCAGCTGGTGATGTCAGAGCCCATGAGTCGCTACACTGATGACATCACACAATCATTCTGAGGTCATAAAGCTGTGACACAGAATGCTGCAGAAATCAAAGCTCATTGGGTGCCGCGCTGATGACATCACAAGCTCTGTGTCACGGCGGAGGCCATCATAAACCCGTGGTGATGTCACTGTCTCCGGCGCGGATGCCAGGAGACTCCTCCGGCAGGTTTTGGCACTCACTTTGGGTGACAGGGGTGCACACACCCCTCAACACAGTTATGCCCCCCCAGACCCTCATCTTGGCACAGGTAAGGGCTCATTCCCAGACTTGGGGGGGGGTTGCTGTGATAGCAAATTTAGAGGCCAGATGAGCAATTCAGGGGTGGGGGCTGAACAATTCCGCGGAGCTTTGTACCCGTCTCCTCTGCCTGGAAAGGCACGCGGGGGGGGGGGAGTGACACCCTGCTAACGTCTTCATTTTATGGAACGGGGAGACATCCCACCCCAAACCCACTGGAAACCAGGGCCAGCAGCAGATCCCCAGTAAGGGGGGCGGGGGGCTAGCGGGGTCTGCAGGAAGCCCAGGCAGGACCTGAGTGGGGCTATTGGGATTTTTAACACCATAATAAAGAATAGGGCTGATGCGGCAGCAGCTTTTACCGCGCCGCAATTCCGTTCCGCCATTTCGGAACTGCCCGCGCCACTTTTCTGTGGATATTCCGCTAATTCCGCCGGAATTCTGCAAATCGCGGAATTGTGGAAAAATTGCGGAAATCGCGGAAAACCGCTATTCCGCTATTTTTTGGCGCTGGCGGAATTGCGGAAATCGCGAAAATGTCATGTTTCCACGATTCCACTAAGTTGCGGAATTAAATAAGCGGAACCGCGGAACCGCGGAATGAAACCGCGGAATGAAAGCCTCTGCCATGCCGTTCCACTAATTGCGGAAACACTGTTTCCGCCGGAAATAGCTACCGCTGCGATATTCCGCTACAGCCCTAATAAAGAAACTAAAAGTGAAATTGGGAGGGGGTGTGTGTAATTGTAACCCCAGTTTCTATTTAGATTTTGAGAAACATGGATTTCAAGAGGATTTGGGGGTTTCTGCTCCTTTGTTTTTTTTGGGGGGGGGGAGTTGGGGGGTTTGTTGCCTTTTTTAGCAACTGCAATTAAACGGTTTTGTAAATTTTAAAAAAAGAGTGTTACTGTTTGGGGAAACAAGCAATTTCTCCTCCGGGAAGAGCCTTGCCAGCTGGTTCTGGGGCCGGGGAGAGGGTTTCGGTGGGAGGATGCTTCCCTCTGCTGGATGGTCGCAGTAGCACAGGGCCAAGAGAAGATGCTCGTTGTTACTTTCCTTGGCGTAACTTTGAGCTCAACGCCATTGACGTCAATGGGTGCAGGATCACAGCTTTATGCTCCTGTTGCTGAAGATGCAGATTTCCCCTTGGTCACTCTTCGCCGGTCGGCTCTGGGGACAGCTCCCCCCCCCCCCCAAAATCCCAGTAAAACAGCCTCCAGACCCTCTTGCCCTGCAAATTAAACCGCTCACATTCCCCCACACCCTGTTCCTGCCACTCGCCTCTCCCCGAGCAGAGAACTCCGGAAAACAGTTTGTCGGAAAGTCCAAAGTGGCAGAGACGACCTGGACCTCCCCCCCCCGCTCCCCCCTGCCCCGCTCTCAAAGTTAGACGGGATGCACCCCTGCCCTCGAAGCTTATGCCAAGGGCCAGCCCCCTCTCACGGTTCGACACTGACACTCCCATAGAGCAGTCCGCGCGAGGGGGCCACCCTAGTTACACCCAGGGTTACACCTAGTTACACCCCACTGAATGCAGCAGCCGCGACAGAATGATGCCAGGGCCAGAAGCCACGGTGAGGGGCTGGGCTGAGCAGGGTAACCAGGAACCACCCAGGAGGCTGCAGGGGTCTGCGGTGATGGGGGCGAGAGCCAGGCAGGGATGAAGCGGGTTAGAACCAGAGAATGGGGGGTGGGGGTGGAGTTCGGGGTTAGGGTGGGCAGATATGCTCTGCGCCCTGCAACCTGTATTTCTAATAAGTGTCCTCTAAAATGTGCCTATCTGACTGCCCTATTCAGGGCAGCTGTGAACATTTCCAGGAACAGCTGCGCCCTTTTCAATTCGAATCCCAACCAAAAGTAAAATATATCGTTTGTAAAAGACACAGCCATGAGCCTGCACAAAACGAGGCCCAGGCCATGCCCCTCGGCCATGGCTGCCAGCCTCCCCCAAAATGGCGGGCGTCGTGGCGACGACGCCCTTTTGCACGTGGGCAAGAGCTCGTGTCCTTGTTTATTTACTTGTTTGTTTTGTTGAATATTTTGTCCGGACGAAACCGATTCCGGTTTTCACTCAAAACGGGCAAACCAGCCCATCCCAATCGGGAATTGGAACCAGCGAATTTCAAGTTCACGTCACATTGGAAGGTAACTCCAGGGTCACCTTAGTCCCAGCCCCTGCTCCAAAGCCGGCTCTCCTCTCCCTCCCTGCGGCACCGTGAACGGAGGTCAACCCGCTGGGGTTTCCCCAACCGCCCAGACAGCCTCCTCCATCACCGACCGGTCTCCCAGCCAGGAGGCTTTCCCCAGTATCGCTTTGAAATCTCCGTGGCTGCAATTTCAGCCCGTTGGCTCTTGTTCTGGCTTCTGCGACTGCGAGAACAAAGGTGGTTCACGGTCCTTTTTGTGCCAATCTTTTTCGATATTTGAAATCTGCCTCCCCTTAATCTCCTTTTCTCTAGGCCAAACATCCCCAGTTCTTTCAGCCTTTCCCCCTAGGGCTCGTCCTCCAGCCCCTTGATTACCTTAGTTGCTCTGCTCGGCGTTTTCTCCCGTTTGTTCCTGCCTCTCTGCCCTGGCCCTGTGCAGGGAAGCTGGGGGCGGAGGGGCCAGACCACGGCTCTACACTGTTTTGCTCATCCCCGTTTTGTTGTTACCCCCCACCCCTCTGCAGAGACGACGACCACCAGCACCTCGTCCTTCGCGGCGCCCCCCACCACAAAGATCTGTGACCAGAACGTAGCCGACGGCAACGGCGCCGTGACGGCGGTCTCCTGGGAGGCTGGGCTGGTACTGACGGCATTCAGCATCCTCCTTATTTAGTGAGTCTCCTCTCTCCCCGCTCCTTCGCTCCCTCCAGAGCTGCAGGCAGGCAGGCAGGCACCAGGCTGCCCAAGGGGGAATCCCACGGAGCAGGATTGGGGCAGATGTTCTCACAGCGGGCGTTTTTTAAAGGAGCTGCTACCCGGCACGGCCGCACCCAGGAGCCTCTCCTCTGACCCCCTGCCTGAAGGTGGAGCAGGGAGATGCACCCACCCGTGGCCACTCAGCGCACTGCCAAAAAATCCGGAGCATGCCGTGCGGGGCAGGCCAAGAAAACGCGTGCCAACGGGCGCCCCCGCATCCCCTTCTCATAGGAACTGGGGCGGCAGATCCGTCTGCCACTCAGGGGCATTGTGGGTGGGGGGCGGGGCCTTTGCAAGTCACAGGAACTGGCCGCAAGCTCCCACCTGGGTCGTGTCAATGTCAAAGGCCAGTCCAGCGCCCTTCCCCCAGTCACATTTTGGAATAGCCAACTAGCATCTCCGAAGCCACTGAAGCTGCTGCTGTCGGAGACAGGATGCTGGGCTGGATGGACCATTGGTCTAACCCAGTACGGCACGGACTTATGTTCTCTCTGTGGACTAGATGTCCCCTCAAGATCCCTTTCAGTGAAATCAAGCCTCTGCTGCCCTGAGCCCCTTGGAGTTGAAGAAGCCATAAGAACATAGTCAGTGACAGACTGGGTCAGATCAATGGTCCATCCAGCCCAGCATCCTGTCTCCGACAGTGTCACAGTCAGTGCCAGACTGGGTCAGAGCAATGGTCCATCCAGCCCAGCATCCTGTCTCCGACAGTGTCACAGTCAGTGCCAGACTGGGTCAGATCAATGGTCCATCCAGCCCAGCATCCTGTCTCTGACAGTGTCACAGTCAGTGCCAGACTGAGTCAGAGCAATGGTCCATCCAAGCCAGCGTCCTGTCTCCGACAGTGTCACAGTCAGTGCCAGACTGGGTCAGATCAATGCTCCGTCCAGCCCAGCGTCCTGTCTCCGACAGTGTCACAGTCAGTGCCAGACTGGGTCAGATCAATGGTCCATCCAGCCCAGTGTCCTGTCTCCGACAGTGGCCATTCTTGGCTGCTTTGGAGAAATACCCAGCAGGTCACTATGGGCGATCCATTCCCTGTTGTTCACTCCCATGCTCAACAGTCAAGGTTACACCCCCAACCAATGTGACTAATAGCCATTTAGGGCCTAGCCTCTAAGAATTTATCCAGTCCCTTTTCAAACCCAGTTATGCTACTGGCCTTCACCATATCCCCTGACCATGAGTTCCACAGGTTAATTGTCTTTCTCCCTTGCCTGTAGATTGCCACCTCGGAGCCGCATTGGAATCCATCTTCTCTTCTATTTTGCACATAGTACGGAAGACGGATCACATTTCTCTTCATCGCTTCACTTTCTACAAGGACAAAACTGCCCAGACCCAGAGACTCCGCAACTCTCTCTCGCCCACCACAAAAGAGGGACGGAGACAGGAGCTCTGCCCCCCCCCTCCCCTGCCCCTCAGACAGAGAGATGTGGGTCCAGGGTGCGGCGCTGCCGGAGCGGACAAGAGATCAGATCATACAGCTAAACCGCCACGCCAAAGATGCTACTCTGCATTCCCGTTGTGCGCAAACCAGAAGCGGAGCGAGCGGGTGGGGGGCCAAGGGGGTGCCCCTCCCAGCTCTTAGGGAAGGGACTGAGGAGACTTCGGCCAGAGGAGGAAGTCACTGAGCGGCTCAGCGGCGCCGTCCGTCGAGGGGGACATTGGGGCCACCCCAAGACTGGGGCATCGGGGAAAGGAAGGCGGCTCTTGTTTTTTAACAGGGATAAAATGGAATTAAACAACAACAGCAAATGACAAGAAATCCCCCCCTCCACCCATCACGTAGCCCCCCCCCTTCTGAAATCGGCGAGGCCCCCGGCTGTCTCTGTTTTTAACCATGCCTGTTCCATTTATACAGGACACACCCTGATTTCTGTATCCGTCTTATTATCAGGAAAAGGAATCTACGTAATGGAACCTCCCTCCCTCCTCCTCCTCCTCCTCCTCGCCAAACCCTCTTCCGTCCCCCCCCCTTCCTCGCAGGTCCTGTTTTGTACGACAGTTGCCCCCACCCCGACCTCACCCCGCCCCCCCCCCAGTTCCAAGTGCAGTATTTAATACCGTACGTCCTAGTATTCCAAATGTTAACATGCTGTATTTGAATTTTTTATAGATGTATATTAAAAAAAAAAAACACCAAAAAAACACAAAACACACACACACACACGCACACACACACACCCCTGCAGCACACACACACACACACACACACACACATCTGCAGCACACACACACACACAGCGCGCGCACACACACACACATCTGCAGCACACACACACCTGCAGCGTGCGCGCACACACCCACACACCCCTGCAGCACACACACACACACACACACAGCGCGCACACCGAGAGCCCAGGAGACAGGCTGCTCTGCTCATTAAACGTGACCATTTCATGATGATTTTGGTGAGGCGGGGATTCTTTGCCCTTCCTAGAGGGGAGCAACACGACGGCGCAGGGAGGCCAGCGAGCAGGGTCTGCAGCGACCCACGTGCCTCTCGGCCAGCTGCTTCCAGGATGACCTGGGGCTGGACTGGCAACCGTCTCTCTCTCTGCAGAAATGGGGGTGGTGCCCTCTCCGCTGCCCAGGAGTGCCACTATAATGATTATTGATCAAGCAATGTGCCTGGTGCTGTACAATCAGTAGCTGGAGGCAGGTCCCTGCCCCAAGGGGCTTACAGTCTAGAACGGGGAAGAGACGGGAGACGAAGCGACGGGGGGAACCTCGGGAGAGACAAGGAGACGTTCATGAAACTGAGGCGAAGTCGCGGGTGCATGGGCTGAGCCTGAAGGAATCTGAGGGAAGGAGGGAAGACACCAGCCACCTCTGCTGAGGGGAAGATGGGGGTAGGAGTTTCGCTCCCCTCATCTCACAAGGAGTGGGGGGGGGGTCAATGGTGCAGAATTTGGATATGAATGAACCCCCCACACCCACCCCTCCTGGACATGGAGTGGCCTCCCTCAAAGAAATTGCCAGAGTTTGCCCGAATTCTAGCTGGAGAGGCTCTTGGGTTCTAGATCCCTCTGGGGCTTGCAGGGGCCCTTGATCCAGCAAGCTTTCTAGAGCAGGGGTGGGGAACCTTTTTGCTCCTGGGGTCTGCTCTGAAGAACCGGATCCAGAGGTCACATCCAGGAACTGGAAAGGGGCCGCATAAAAACTAGCCACAGAAGGCCGCATTTGGATGCCCGAGAGTCCCCCGTTCCAGAGCCACGAGAAGCTCCACGGGTTCCGGACACTGAGTTCTTTGTGGGTTCGAGCGCTGCTGTGGTTCTAGAGCTGTAGAATCATCGTCGGTTCCAGAGTCTCTGGGAGGCCTAGAGCTGTAGAGGTTCCAGAGTCTAGCTCTAGAGCAGGGGCTCTATGCCTGGCAGGCACTAAAACACCCTTGCACACACTAGAGGGGCCAGCTAGGCAAATTTTGAAGGAACGTATGAAAAATACATGTTGCAGGGCACTTAGAGTGCTAATGCAGGCCCTGCAAGCTGTATTTTTATACGTGTTCCTTAAAACTTTGCCTAGTTGTGGGGCCCCTTAGTAAGACAAACCCGCACAGGGGGAAGGTACATCCTGGTGGTGGCGGATTCCCCGGAGGCAGTGGCAGTGCCCTCCATTGAGGCGGACGCTAGGGCAATGAGCATCTTCAGCAGGGCTGGGTTCCCAAGCGAGGTCCTCGCAGACCCAGGGTCCGGTTTCATAGCTACCCTCCATGGGGAGTCATGGAAGCGCTCCAGGTTCTCCGTCACCTCCCCCAGCGCTCGGAAAGGGGGGCTTTCAATGGGCTCCCCCAAGTCTGGCTTACTGCTGAGGAGACGCACACACGCACTCAAGGGGTCAGGCGCGTCTCAAAGAGCAGGGGCCAATTCTGTTACTAGCAGCCTCCTGGGGGTGGTAAGGGAGCGCTCACCTGGGGATTGAGGCCTGGTGTAATGATGCCGGTCGCTTGCAAACCTCCATCCTGCTTGAGGTCTCTCCCCCCGAGGTTCCCAAGCGCAAGCTCAGAACCGGGAAAACCCCCAAACTTCAGAGTCGTATTAAAAAACCGAGAGAGAGAAAAAAAGAATCGAACAAAACAAGCCAATTTTATTGCATTCCAGACTTTTTGGAGAAGCAGCTGGCGGGCTCTGGGACAAAGCAGTGCACACAAAGCAGCCTGGAGAGCAAGGGAGAGGAGGGTCGGGGAAAGCAAATTCACCCAGCATGGCATGCATTTCCCAGTGGGACTCCTTGCTGCAGGGGGAGGGGCAAAGCTGAGCAAAATTTCAAATGAGCCTCGGTGTTTTTGAGGCCAGACGGTATCTCTGGAGTAGGAAGAGCTCGCGCAGCCGGAGCTGGGAGACGTGATGTAATGACGGCTGAAACAGGTCCCCGATTCGGTGTCTGTGGGGAGACCTGCATTTTCGGGGGCCATTTAGGGGATCGGAATCAAAACCCAAGTACTGATCGAGTACTCGAAACATTGAAATTTTGGTTACCAATTTTTCAAGAATCTGAAATTACCCCCAAACCCCAAATAATCCCCACCCCCAAAAAAAATCTGGGGATGAAATTGGGATGAAAATTGGTATTTCAGTGTACCGGTTGTCTGTATTTCAGGTGTCCAATAGAAAATTGGTTCAGGTATCAAAAATATCCTGGAATATTCAGTTTGATTCGGGTAGATACGTATTTTTGGGTGCTTGTTTCAGCTTCACACTTGCACAAGCACACACCCACATGCCCACTCGTGTGCATGCACACACACAACACAAGTGCACTCACACAGATGCACACTCATGCGTGCACACACACTCGTGTACACAGACACGCACGCTCATGCACGCACACACCCACATGAACGCACACATACACTCGCACACTCATGCATGCACACATACACTCGTGTACACAGACACACACATGGACGCTCACACACACACACACATGCACACACACCCACATGCACACTCATGCACATTTCAAATCTTAGGGCCCAGGGTGAGACTCCGAGGTAGCGACCGCTCCCTCCAAACCTTGCTGCTAGTGGGGACAGCGGCCTGGGGGTGGGGGTAGGGTTTGCATGGCAAAATTTGGGGTGACAGTAACTCAGTCTGAGCAGCTGTCTGTCCCCCTTTGCCCCTCGCTCCTCAAGCCACCGTTGCCTTCCTGGGAGCAGATCCCATAGACCCCCATCTGTCTGTCCAGGGCAGGGGTTCCTCTAGGGGCTGCCAGGGTGACGGACAGGCGGAGACAGGGATGCGGGGCAGGGTGCCTAGAAAGGCTGATTTGTGCCGCTGTTGGACACAGCGGTGCCAGTGCAGGACACGGTGCAGACAGGGCACCCACTGGGGGCTCTTGTGCAAGTGTTGCGTTGAGTCCTGCTAAGTGACTAGCTAGTTACCCCCCTTTTTACACCGGCACGTCGGTGGGGCCGGCTGAAGGCCTGAGGGTCGGAGGACAAAATGGGGTGTGGGGGTGTCACTGCCCCCAGCGCAATCAGCCCCTGGCTCCATCTCCCCCCACCCCCGTCCTCCCTCCACCGCGGCCCAAGCTCTTCCTCCTCCTGCCCCGGCTGCGTTTGTGCCTCGCCTGCTAGAGGAGGCCAGATGTTCAGGCCGGGCTCTCCTCTGCGCAGAGGGGACGAGCTCCCAGCATCCTTTGCAGACTCCATTGCGCACTCCTGCCTCCCACCGAACTCCACTAAAATGTTAATGGGCAATAAAACCCCGTCCAAGGGCCCCTAATGAACTCTTAATGCCCTTCCCGGGCCTTGCTCCCACTGCTGCAGGGGGAGTTTAATGGGGGATCTGGATAGGAGAGGGGCCCCCCCCTTGCCCTGCTCAGCTGGATGGGGTCACTGAGGTGACCGCTCTGCATAGCCCCAGACACACACACACGCACCCCTTCCCAAGCGAGGTGCAGGCCGCGTCATAAGGCTTTTCTCTGCCTTCGACATCTCCTTCCAGGAAATGGGTTGGGATGGGGGGGTGCCTTCTCCCACTCTGTGTTGCTCCCCCCAATACCCCCATTGCAATGGGGTGTGCCCTGGCGGAGAGCGGGCAGGATCCAGCTGCAAATAGGGACAGGGGGCCAACTCTTGCAGTTTGACCCCGAGACGCCCATAGGCCACAATGGGAGGCTGATTTGGCTGGCTGCTCCGAGAGGCGGTGGGGGAGCTTATGAGTGACCCCAAGGAAAGGAGGGTCCAGACCATGGATCTGTCCCCGATCCTTCTGCCCCCCCCCCCCC
>QEPC01005668.1:1536405-1555625 GCA_003113815.1 Sphenodon punctatus | reverse complement strand
TCCCCCCCCCCCCCCCGGGAGACGCGCTGGCTGGAGGGGGGCGCTCCCTCCCTCCTCGCGAGGGGGCACTTCGGGCGCTGCAGACAATTAGCAGGCTGCCTGTGGCCTCCTCGTCTGCTGTTTAATGTCCCATTACCCAACAACATGCCTTCATCATTTATTAATGTGTCATTAGTGTTGAAAACATCTGGTAATTAATTATGCACTAATTATAGATTCACAGCCCTCAAAGGCTGGGTGATTTATAACAGCAGATGTCTGGCGAGGGGAGGGGGGGCAAAGGGAAAAGACGTCTAATGGGAAAGCATTCTCAGTAACGTCTGCCCGGAACTCGGCCTGCCGGACCCCGAGCTGCCTCGTCTCCTGGCCAGAGGTCATAGGTCGTGCAGCAGCTGCTCTACGGTGTCGCGGGCCGATGCTCCCTCAAGCCCGGGCCCCCATCGCGGACAGGCCCAGCAGAATCCTAGCGCTGGAAGGTAATGAGGGGCATTCGAACCAGGGCCGCTGCTCGGCGCAGGATCTGCCAGACCGGAATTTCCTGAGGTTCCGCTTAGCTCTCTCTGGCTGCAGCTTGTCCCCACGGCCTCCTGTCCTCCCCTCCCAGAGCAAGAGAGAACAGTCTTTCAAATAGTTAACATATCCCCCCCCTTAGTCTACTCTTCTCCAACCCAAAGCCTTCAACCTCTCCCCCCTGCCGGCTCATGCTCAGTCAGCGGTCTGAAACGACTCCGTCATACTGGGGAAGCCACCTGTGGAGCAATCCATCCCCAGCCAGTTTCTCCTAGTTTCTGAAAGCCCCAGAGAGTTACGGAATCCCTGAGCCATCCTGGCTAATTACTGTTCATGCTCCTCCCCTCCCCCATGACTTCTTGTTTTGGCCCATTTATACTATTGGCCTCACAACTTCATGTGGCAGTGAGTTCCACAGGTCAAGCCTGTGTTGGGTGTAAAAGCAACTTCCTGTGGATCGTTTTCCACTTAATTCCATTAGACGTCCCGAAGGCCGCTTTTATACATGACAAAAATAGGTTCTTATAAATGCTCGAGATAATACCAGGTCTTATAAATGCTGGGGTTTTGTCGTGTGTGAACGCACTATTCCCCTTTTATGCAGCGAGATCTCGCAGCCTTGTAAGAGGCCACTTTTAGACGCGCGCCGCCTGCTGGCACCGTGGCTTGTAAAATTGCCGCGGGCAGCTTTTAGATGCACCATATTTCCGGTCGCACATTCTTTAACAGCGCAAATTGAATACCTCGATATCACATCTGGTGGGTCTTGCAAGGCTGCAAGATCTCGCTGCATCAAAAGTGGGGAACAGCGTGTTCACACATGACAAAACTCCAGCATTTATAACGCCCGGTATTATCAAGCACTTATGAACCCATTTTTGTCATGGGTAAAAGCGGCCTTAGTTCTTGTGACAAACAGCTCTTTGATCCCATTCTCTCCTCCACTCCTGATCTTAGAGCAGGGGTGGGGAACGGCCGACCCACCCATCAAACCTGGCTCTCGATTGTTTTTTCTGTGACCCCTTTCCACTTCCTGAATCTGACCCCCTGAATCCAGCCCCTCTCCTCAAGCCCTGGCAGACTGGACTCTGGGGAAGGGAGCGGAGAGGAGGGCCTGCCCCCAAGGAGAGGGGACAGATCCAGGGCACTGAGTGATCCCCATGATTTGGATGCTCCCTTTCCTTTCCCCCCCCCCATCCTGGGCCCACCCTTTAAGCAGCCCTGCCCCCCAATTCCTCGGCAGCCCACAGCGCTTCTCCTCGTTTTCAAAGTGCCCCCCCTCCACAAAAGCGAAGGTCCCCTATCCTGCCCTAGAGACTCTACCGTATCGCTGCTTATCCGCCTGCTTTCTAAGCAGACGAGCCCTCGGGTTCCCATCAACCCCTCCATGGAAGCGGCTCCGGACTTCAGATCTTTTGTCCGGTTCCATTGACTTCCTTTGGCGGTGGGGCAGCCCCAGAGCAGCACACGTTACCCTCGGAGAGGGCGCCCTATAGATCTACACCGTTCTAGAGGGACGTTTCATAGGAGCAGAGAATGTCCGTGTTGGACGGGACCTCGAGAGGTCATCTAGTCCAACCCCCTGCTTGGAGGCAGGGGGACGACAGCGACCACCTCCCTGAAAGGTAACTGTTCAGCCTGTTTGTGAAAAAACCCCAATGATGGCGAGCATCCCCGGGCAGCTTGTCCCATGGTCGCACCACGGCTCTGATCGTTAGGAAGTTTTTCCTCACATCTAACTGAAATCTCCTGCCTGTCACTTGAGACCCTTGTTCCTAGTCCTGCCCCCCTGGAGCCCGGCAGAACAGCTCCGTGCCCTCTTCTTGTGGGGGGGGGCAGCCCTTTGGATATTTGGAGCCTGCCATCATGTCTCCCCTTAAACTTCTCTTTGCTAGATTAAACACATCCAGTTCCTTCATCCTTCCTGAATAAGACTTGTTTGCCAGTCTGCTCCCACACGTCTGGACCTGCTCCAGTATGTCAGTGTCCCTCTTAAAATAAAGTGCCCAGAAGTGGACAGACTCCTCCAGGCGCGGGGTCTGTCCCGAGCTAAGAGTGTGGTGGGATTGTCGCTTCCGCTGAGATTTAAGCAGCTAGAACCACTGCTCAGCTGGGAATGGAGGCGCTAGATGCCCGGGTGAGGGGCAGTCTGACTGGTGAGGGAACCTGGGAGCAGCTCGTAGGGGGCATCCCCCGTGCAGGGCACGCTCTGTCGAGCTCTCCGGAAAGTAGCGGGGATGGACGCAGCATGCTCTGCCACCGATATCGCCTCCGGCGAGCTCTCCAGACTGTGACCCCGGAGGCTGCAGCAAATCCTGTGCTTAGCAGAATAAATCCAGACAGGGAGAAAGAGGGGTGAAAAGTCGTGCTTGAAAGCAGGGAAACCCACCAAACCTGCACTCGCGAACAGAGACTGGCGACTCGCGTAATAACAACTCCCCGTTCGCCCGGCGCTGTTTCGCATTCCTGGCTTGGTGATTTCAGGCCTGTCCGCGTTTCAGTTACGTCACTTGGGCAATGACTGAAAACGACAAAACCAGAATATCCAAATGGGCAGAATGGCCAAGCCAAAACCCTCTGGGAAAATGAGAAAACTGAAACGAAATGCCTGAAATATCAGATGGGTGAGCACCTGAGTTCAGCCATGGATATGTGTCCGAAACAGAGAATTAATCGTTTTACTCGATTCCGCGCCGGTCAGAGCTCATCTGGAGTCCTGTGTCCAGCTCTGGGCACCGCGTTTTAAGAAGGACATTAGCAAATTGTAAAGGGTTCCAAGGAGGGCGACAAAGAGGGTCAGGGGTCTGGAAACCAAGTCCTGTGAGGAAAGGATGAAGGAGCTGGGTGTGTTTAGCCTGGAGAAGAGAAGACTAAGGGGAGACATGAGAGCCATATTCAACTGCCTGAAGGGCTGTCACAGAGAAGATGGAGCAGACTCATTCTCTGTTGCTCCCGAGGGCAGGACTAGAACCCATGGGCTCAAATGACAAGGAAGCAGATTTCGGCGAAACGTTAGGACGAACCTCCTAACAGTAAGAGCTGTTGGACAGTGGAACAGACGCTGCCTAGGGCAGGGGTGGACTCTCTCCTTTGCTGGACGTTTTCAAACAGAGGCTGGACAGACATCCGTCAGGGATGCTGTCGCTGTGGATTTCCTGCATTGAGCAGGGGGTTCGACTAGATGTCCTCTGAGGTCCCTTCCAGTTCTAAGATTCTGATTCTATAACATGAAGAATACCCCCAATTATTTTGTCATTAGTAATTATAATTGTTGTTATTGTTGTTATGGTTTATTATTATTAATTAATCCAGCCCCAGCAATGTGCCTTGTACTGAAACGTCCTGATTAGGGAGAGGTCCCTGCCCTGAGGAGTTTACAATCTCGCGTGGGGAAAGGGCGGGGGCAGAAGTGGGAGGGGCACATAGGGAGACATTCCCGAGAATAATAATCCCGCTCCTATTTCAGTACCAATGACCTGGGCCTCGTATAACGGGGAACACTCCAAGCTGGAATCCCTCTTCCTATTGGAAGGCAGCAGCACACACACACACACACACACACACCATCCCTAGACATTCAGACCTTACTAACGTGCCAAGAGCTGGGGCAGGGGATGTGGGACAGGTCAGCACTGGGGCCAGGATTGGCTTGGGGGCTTGGAAGAAGGAACGGTTTCCTGACTGCAAGATTTCAGCACACTGAAGTGAGAGTGGGTCAGATACCAGGGGAACTCCCTGCCTCATGGCCAACCTTCCTCAGCAATCCCAACTGTGCCTTCTCCATCCCACACAGCCTCCCCCAACCCTTGTCCCCGGACCCTAGTAACAAAGGGGCAGGTGGGCTCCCACCATCCAATGGGGCCTCCCCCCCCCCCCCCCCNCCCCCCCCCCCCCCGTGTGTGCCGCCCAGGGGCACCAGCCAAGCAATTATCTCTCTTCCCTCCTTCCTTCACAAGAAGGAACATTCATTTGGGCTCCTGCCACTCAGTTTATCTAATGGTCTCGGTGATTGATTCCTTTATTTATAAGCCAGTTCCGCTGTCTGGGCGGCGAGGCCGTGGGCCCTGATGGATGGGCGGCTGGCAGGCAGTGATGGGGGGGGGGGCTGGGGGACCAGCTAGGGCAGGGAAGGAAGGCACCCCAGACATGCTCTCTCCTCTCGCTTGTCTGTTTACATGGGGCCCGGAGAGGATGCCGCACGACACTAATTGCTAGGAAAATGCAGAGAGCTAATTAAGCGCTGTGCATGCGGGGAGCTAACGAGATGGAGCCAAACCCATTAAAGCAGGAGGCAGCGGAGAAGCACCAAGGGCAGGTAGGAAAAGCTCCGAGCAGTCCCAAGCAGCCCCCAGCGGAGGGGCTCCCGGCCCTGGAGCCTCTCTGGGATGCACAGTCTGTAGTGGGGCCAGACCTCCCCTTTAAAAGAGGACGCTTATGGAAAACACACGTTGCAGGGTTGCACTGGTTCCAGCGCGGCCCTGCACCATGTATTTTCCATAAGCATCCTCTCTTAAAGGGGAGGTCTGGCCCCCGTAACAGTCCGTAGTGCGGCAAGAGTTAAAGAGGCTTCCAGCCCAGACCGTGCATTGATTCTGGCTGGAGCGGAGCGGAGTTAAAGGCCCTGGTGGATCTCCCGAGACCCCCCAAAACTGATGAACTCATCAGCTCCTCCATCAACCCCTCTGCCAGCGATTGACAAACAAAGCCTTCAGCCAAGGCCGCGGGGGTCATTGATATTGTGAAGGCTGGAAAACCGATTTGGGGTTTGTTCTGTCTGGCTGACACCCGAACTCACCTCCAGACCAGCCGTGACTCCGTTTTCCCATCTGCAAATCAATCTCCATCAGCCTCTGCTGCTCTCCTCCAGAGCGCACCAGTCCACCTGTCCATCCTCTCTTACCCAAAATCTCCTCCGTTCCCCCTTCCCTGTCTCCCCTCCCCATGGCTTTAGATTGTAAGCCCTCGGGCAGGGACCGTGTCTATCTTATTCTTTGTAAAGCACCAGGTGCATTGCTGGCGCTATATAAATGCTAATAATAATAATAATAATAATAATTAATAAATAATAATAAAAAAGGGTCAGGCCTGCTCCAGTATTGAACCAAAGAACCCTCCCACCCCCTTCCCCGCAAGTTCTAGCAAACGCACACACACCCCAGCCTATTAATAAGTGAATGTTTTTAAAGAAGCATTTAAGCTTCAGCCAGGTCATTACAGTGGCTCAGAGCGTGGGTGAAAGTTTCAGAAAAGAAACAAAGGCTAATGCAATGGGTAACTTGCCCCGTCTTCTTGCCCTAAACCCACCGTCTCAACTCCAAAGAGTTGGGCGCAGTCCTTGGAAGGCTCCTGCCCTCCCATATTCCCAAAGCAGCGTCTCCCATCGTGCGGCTCTGAAAGGGCCCTTGGACTCGTTGTTCTTGTGCTGTGGAAAGATTTGTTCTCTCTCCACCTTTGGGAAGTGACCAGAACCCCAAGTAAGAGCCAATGAGGGCAATGGGGGTTCGAGGGCTGACGGTTTGAAAGAGGAGCAGGCCTCGGAAGAAAGCCAAGGGGGAAAGGGGGAGGATTAGGGCAAAGAGGAAGCCCAACCTCCCGGCCCTAGACAGGTGGGGCCTAGAACACCGAGCCTCTGCCAGGGAAAGGAGGTAGGAGAAGGAAGGTGACGGTCCGGAGGCTGCAGCTGGTGCAGAATGCGGCGGCCCGTCTCCTTACGGGGACGGGTCGCCGTGAGCACATTACACCGGTGCTCCGGTCTCTACACTGGCTGCCTGTTGCCTACCGGGCCCGATTCAAGGTGTTGGTGTTGACCTATAAAGCCCTACACAGCCTGGGTCCCTCTGACCTGCAGGATCGCCTAATGCCCCGGGTTCTGGAACGGCCACTGCGGTCCATCGGGGGCACCCACTTGGAGGATCCCCATGTTCAGCGGTGGGGAACCACATTGGAGAGGGCGTTCTCAGTCAGCGCCTCGAGTGTGAAATGCCCTCCCAGCAGAGGCTTCTTTGACCCAGAACCTTCCCTCCACCAGGCGTCAACATAAAACTTGCCTGTTCCACCAGGCGTTTGAGGAGGGAGACGGGGAGACGGGGAGGGGGGTGTTGGGTTGGGGGGGAAATGACTGCTTTTATTGAATTTTTAGTTTTTATGTTGCAGATTTTATTTTGTGTTTTTATATTGTACACAGGAGGGGGCGGGATAGTACACTGTAAAAATAAATAAATAAATAAATACTGCACCAGTACGCTGTGAAACTCACTGCTGCAGGATACTGTGAGGCCAACAGTATAACCAGGTTCCAAAAAGCACTGGCCAAGTTCATGGGGGATCAGTCCCTCAATGGTTACCGACTGGGATGGGCAGCTGGGTTCTTGCGTTCAGCCTGGAGCAGGCAGACCCTGCTCGCCTAGTTTTTAAGGCCTTGTCTCCAATGCCCAGACTGAGAGAGGCTGCTCTTCTTCTCCCGTGTGTGGCAGGGCTAGTGGGAGGGGGACAGGCCCTTAGATGCCACAGCTGCTGCTCCCAGCCGGCCGGCCAGTCGGCCCCCGCAAAGGCAGCCGTGGGCAGCCAGAGAAGGGGGAATGGAGCTGAAGGGAGACAGGTGCATACGTTCCTGATTCAGTCAATGAGGCAACAGCTTCCCCATGCAGCACCACAGCCTTTCTCTGGGGTGTGTGCAGCCTGGGCCAGGGGGCTCAGGAAATGCCCAGTGGGGAGATACTCCGGTGTGCCGTAGCGTGCAAGGGGCCCAAGAGTGCAAGGTAGAGCTGGAACTAGCCAACCCGGTGAATCTGGACAATCCCAACTAAAACCAATGACTCAGGCACTGAATGGGGGGCCCCAAACATTCCCCTCCTGTGGTCCTTCGATCGTGCTGGTGTTGAAGAAATCAGGACACACTCTGTGTATGGAAGGAATCTATCAGAGAAACTTTATTTATTTATCTAACAGCTGTTAGGAGGGTCCTATAGAACTAGAGTTCCTCCTTAGCCAGAATCAAAAACACTTTTTATAGACTTTTCAGGTTACAGGCAAAGAGGCATTTCTTATCAGTTAGAAAACCAGTTTGGAGCAGTGTTAGACACAGAACTGCTACACAGACGGCTTATATTAGAGAAGAACATCTTCAAGGCTAGTAAAAACAAACTCTTACAGAAAGTAAAAAACAAGCTTGCATATATGTGTGAAGGGCAATCTTTATCTATTGCAATTAGCTGTAATGAGTACATGGAGCATTGTAAGAGCTCAGCTCCATGTACTCATTGTTGAAATCGGTGCACAAACCAACAGGGGGAGAAACCTCGGAAGTGAGGAAAGTGTGAAACCCAGTTAATGAATCGGAATTGTGTCAACGCAGCGACTTGACTGACCCGTGAGCAAGGCTGTTTGTTCGGGTTGCCGGAAACCTGTCCAAACCCAGAAACGTTTCCTAGAACACAGCTTGGAGGAAGGGACCTGGGGGCAGAGAGGAGGACAAGGAGGATGAGGCTGAGGCTAGAAAGAAAGCCTGAGAGTGAGGGGGAGGAGCAGAGAGGCTTGGGAGAACCCCACCCCCCGGGGAGAAGTATCAGGCGTAAGAGGGCTCTTTAATCCAGTGGGGGAGGCTGAACGAGCAGCAGTGTCCGCGAGTTACAGCCGGACTCACCTTTAGAAATCAAGCCCCTTGTGTTTTCCAGCACAAGGGATTAACCATTAGGAATGGCTGCCCCAGGAGGGGGCAATTCTGCAAGTCAGGGCTGGGTGCTCCCCTAAAAGAGACGCTTTATTTATCCAGGTTCAGGCAAACGGGATGGGTTTCCCCAGCCTGGCCTAATGTGTCTAACAGTCGGGGCAGCATCTCCTCGTGCTCACAGCCTGCTGAATGGGGTCAGCCACAAGAGGGTGTCTTGGACCAGGACAAAGAGGGATCTGGTATAATCAAAATCAAACATTTTTCTGAAAAACTAATTTCTATCAAATGTTGCCATAAGATTCTGCCAAATGACTGTGTCTTATTTTGGGAGAAAGGGTGCTTTTGGGGGGGGGGGGTTGAAAGCCAAAATGTACCCAAAATTGAAAAATACCTTGGTTTTGTTTGCATATCCAAATTTCTCCAAGGCTGAAGATCGGTACGGACTTTGCAAAGCAAACTACGCGGCCTTCAGCACCGACGAGAAAAGAGAAACAGTGCTAATGATTTCAAAGGACACAAATCTGAATTTGGGGGGGGGGGATATTTGTTAAGGGAATAACTCTTTGCACAGGATTGATCAATCCAAATCCCACTGCTCCAGGGCATGGAGGGGCGGGGAGAGTGGGTCAATAAAAAATTATTATTAAGCATTTATATAGCACAAGCAAAGCACTTGGCACTTTACAATTGTGATAAATGGAGGCAGGTCCCTGCCCAGTGGGACTTACAGTCTAAGATGAACAAAGGTGAAAAGACAGGGCGAGAGAGAGAGACATATATTCCCATTTTACAGATGGGGAACTGAGGCTGAGACTTGCCCAAGGCCCCCCATGGAGTTAATGGCCAGAGCAGGATTCAACCCCTGGCTTCCAAGAGCCAAGTCCAGCACCGTCCCCACTAGGCCGCACTGGAAAACATTGACATGAATGACATTGAAAGAGCAATGTAGAGAAAGTAGGGTTGGCCATGTTGGTCCCAACTATCAGCAATAGAGACTCTGGCCACTTTTACCCGTGGTGCTTAGAAGCACCTCTGGGGCCCCGTATTCAAATGGAAAGCCGCGCGGCAAGTGTTTAGACGCTCCCTGCGCTACCGGAAGTGCGTGTCCCCATTCTCTTCAGCAGTGGCAGCTGCGGGCGCGGGGCTTTCAAAGAGGTGCATTCTATAGACCTGAAAATAACCCAGGAAAAGGATCTGGAGCATTCTGCCAATCCTCCTCCGGGACAATGTGCACAAGGATACGCTCACTCTCTCACTCACACTCACACACAAAGAAAGACAAAAATAACGCTCCAGGGCCCGGAAAGGTCCCCAGGTGGAGAGAGACTGAATCGACCTCCAGAGAGGCAGGATAAAAAGAGGCTGGGAGCAAAGTCTGTGCCGCAAGGAACAGTGCAAAGGAGGAGTCAGATCGGGGGCCTGCTCTTCCCATCGCAGCACACAGACAAAGGGATGTCGAGACAGCAAATTCCAAGCAGATCAAGCAAATAGTATTCCCCATCCCCCTGCCCCTGGTCCAGTTCACCTGTGGAACTCCCTGTCACTGGAAGTGGATGAGGTCAGGAGTTTAGGATGGGTGGGCCAGGAGTCTCCAGCGCTATCGCTGCCAGGGCTACCACGAGATTGGGATGGACCCCGGTGCAGGAGATGAAATGAGCTCCTCGTCGTGCCCTCACGTGAGACGTACACAAATTCGACATGCACTACGGGCCCGGCTGCAGCGGTGCCTGCACCTGCCGCAGCGACACCCCTGATCGCTGCTCTCAGGGGAATGAAGCCTCTTACTCCAGGACGGCAGCCTAACTCTGAGGAGTCAGGGGGAGGGGGCATTCCCGACCGAGGGCAAACTCCTGCCAAGTCTGAATTCTCTCTCGGAGACAGGCATGTTGCCACCAACAGAAGCTGGTCCCTGAGTCTCAGCAGGGCTAGGAGCTGGGCAGCGGGAGGAAGGAAAGGGAAGAAGGGCTGCTCTCTGGGAAGCTGAGGCACAGCTGCGTTGGGGGCATTCTGCTCATCCCACATTATGAGTCGCATCACGGAGCCCAGGCAGCTCAGGGCCGACTCTCTGCCTCTGCAGCCTCTCGCTCTCATCTTTCCTCTTAAGAAGCAGGTAAATCATTTCTCTCAGCATCTCTCCCCCCCCCTTCTGGGGTGGTGAAAGAGAATTTATCCCCCTGGTTCTGGCTGTCAGGGCGACCTCTGCTTGGGAGAGGAAAGGTGCGATTGATCAGCCGGCCTTGTATATCGCCGAGCGAGGCCTGCGCTAACGGGGGGGAGGGGGAACCGCCCGCCACTCCGGCTCATCAGACGCTGAGCTCTTTCTCCCCAGCAGCTACTTGCAGCGCATCACCAGGACGCACGGCCAGATCTAAGAGAAGCGCAGGCCTCTTCAAGGGGTGGGGCCGTTCCACCGAGGGTTGCCACCTACGTGCAGGCCCTGCAACATGTATTTTTCATAAGTGTTCCTTAAAAATGTGCCATGGGGTCCGCCCTAGCTCCACCCAGCACAACAGCTTCAAAACGTTTCATCGCAAGGAAACTTGAGTAACAATTGTCCGTCCCAACGTCTACATTGTTTTCCGGGGAAATATTCGATTTCTCCCCCCCCAGGGAATTTCATAGAGGTGAAAGAGACCATGAAAATCACCCAGTCCAACCCCCTGCTTGGAGGCAGGAGGGCGACAGCTACAAGGTCCCCGACAGGGGGCTGTTCAGCCTCTTTGTGAAAACCTCCCGCGACAGAGCGAGTCTGCGACACCCCCCCAGGCACCTTGTTTCATTGCTGCGCGGCTCTTAGTGTTATCCTGATATCTGACCAAACTCTCCCTGCCTGTAATCAAGGCCTTTGTTTCTAGTCCTGACCCCTGTAGCCCGGCAGAACAGCACCGTGGGGGGCAGCCCTAGATATTTGAAGACTGCTGTCACATCGGCCCTTAATCTCCTCTTCGCTAGACTAAACATCCCCAGTTCCTCATCAGACTGGCTTTCCAGACTTCCAGCATCTTTGTCGCTCGCCTCTGAACCTGCTCCAGTTTGTTAATTTCCTGCCCCAAACTGGACACAGTTCTCCAGCTGGGCTCTGACCAGCGCCAAATAGAGTGGGATTTATTATTTCCGCTGACTTGAAGGCAATACTTCTCTTAATGCAGCTTAAAATTGTATTATCAATTGCATTTTGTAAATCTTTCCAAATTTTGCCCCCCAAACCCCAAAGAAAAACAAATACCCTCCCTGGAAACGTCCAAGATGTTGAAATATTGACCCTTCCCAGCTGATATTTTTCCCCCATTAAATGTCACGAGCATCCAGATCATGTCAAAACACCAACATTTGCAAGGAAACATGAAAACGTTCATGACGCGGGGATTTCCCTCAGTCACAGCCTGGGGTAGGCTTCCCCCCCGATTGTGCTAACGTCTGGCGGGTGCATTCGGCGTGATGGTGGCACTCAGTGTGGTAAAGATCAGGAAACCAACATACGTGTTACATGCATGCGCGTAAATAGGTTCTCTGTGTTAACATTATATGCCCATGTCGGGCGTCATAGAATTCAAAACTGAGAGAGGAATATAAACCATTACGAAATATGGAATGGAAACTTTGTATGAAAGAGACAGGAAATGAGAGTAGATTGTGAGCTTGTAACGGAGGGGAAAGTCCAAAGAGACTGTGATCGCCGAAAGCAGGCAGTCACACTGTCAAAGGCCACATTCACACCTGCGGCCGGCCCTGCACAGATTTTGGCTCCGGGAGAAACTACGAGAGCCAAAACCTGCACAGAGTTCGGCCGGTGTGAAAGCCCCCCTGCGTGGCTTTACCAGCGATCATTTCCCTGCTTTGGACTCGTCCGGGTGATCTCTAGCAAAGCTGGGGGGGGGGGGGGGGTGGCTTTCACACCGGCCAAACTCTGCGCAGATTTTGGCTTGCGGGAGTCAAAATCCACGCACCGCCACAGGTGTGAATGCATTCTGAGAGGGACAGGCACAATCCGCAAAACCGATTAACAACTCCGTGGGGGTGTCAGGGCCAAAGACATTGTGGAAAACGCTAGAAGAACTGAGGAGTATTTAAAGAGCCAACACCAGACAAAAGAGAGAGATTCCTTCTGCCATCTTGACTTGCAACCAAGCAAGAAGCTCATGCCCTGATCCGGTACCATCAAAGCCAAGAGAAAAGGACTTTGAAACAGAACGGACTACTGCCGAGATTAGATTTTAGCTTAGGACACACTAGTATGGTAGTTTTGTGTTCTCTTTTCTGTTTCTTTGATTTACTGCACTCTGAGCACAATCTTGCATTATACTTTAGTCTTGATTCTTGAATTAAACTTCTCTTAACTAAGCCTGGTGTGCTTATATAAGTGGATTCCTGACATTGGAGTGACCCAGTTTGGCGGAGATTCTGAGTTAGAAACTCGGACAAATCTAGTGTGTATTTCTGGGCTTTGGGCGGCTCGGAGGTAAAGGTGACCGAGGCCCTTTTCAAACGGGTCGTGGTGGGTGAGGGGATGAGTGTGCGCTGGTGGCAGGCGGATGTGCGCCCGTTCCCACAGGTGCATGCCCACCTCCACGCACGGAGCAATGGGCACTGACGCCGGTTGCTCCGTGCATGCACCCCAATTCGCTGCCGGCGGCGTTCCCACAGGCACCCCCCACCGCCACCGTCGGCAACCTGCCGCATTCCTATGGATGCCCCCACCCACACATGTGGGGGGGGGCACCCATTTGAAAAGGACCAGAGAGAGAGCGCTACCACTTATGGACTGGAACGGTTCTGGAGAGAGCTGGTTCAGTCGATTCCGTAGCTGGGGAAACGGAGTCACAGCTGGCTTAGAGTGGGGCAGAGAGAGCCCAATCCCGTCACCCCCGAGTTAACCGTGCCGCCGTCACGTCCGAAAACACCCAATGTAGATCTCAGTTAGTGATCAGGAAAAACATCTTGCCGGTAGGAAGCAGCCACCCAGGGAGGTGGTGGGAGCTCCCTCCTTGGATGTTCTCAACAACCTTCTGGACAAGCCCCTGAGTGTCTGGGACGCGGCCGGCGGAGGAGATCCTGTCTCGGAGCATGGGATGGACTAGCTGAGCCTTGATTGGGATTAAAACTTGTTGAGTCTTCAGTCCTCCCTAACGTAGCTGCCTTTGCAGCTGGGGGCTCGCTCTGGGGGCACCGCGGAGCTCAGGCCCGGCCGGTCACCAGACACCAAAGTCTAGATCGGATTCGGTGGCAAGGCCAGGCCTGCTCTCCCCCCTCCCAGCACACCCCGTGCGAGGAGCCAAGCCCCAGCGCCATCACACCCTGACTCTGTGCTCCCTCCCAGCCCTCGCTGCGGTCCCCGGCACCAACACAGGGGGCCTTGCGATGACTCCCGCCATCGGCACCCAACAACGTGTCAGCCAGGAGCGAGAGAGCAGCGGGGGGGTCTGGAGACCTCACTGAAAGCCAGCACAGGGAGAGGAGAAGCAGAGCCCCAGCTGGGGCACGTCAGCATGAAAGCCAGGGATTTATGGAGCAGAGCTGGGGGTGCGGCCCATTGGCGCCAAAAGCAGCTTGCACAACCCGCGACCCCATTCCCTGCTCCAACAGCCCCCAGAACTCTCCGAGGTGCGACCGATGAGGGCTGCCGATGCAGGAACCGCGCTCTGGAACGACTCAGTTATCCGAATGCACCTGCAGGCCTGGAACAAAGGGTCTCGTGGCCCATCTTGCCTCTTGCACTGGGCCCGGCTCGCAGCGAGCTGGGAAACCCCTGGAACAGCTGGCAACCCAGCCCCATCGTGCAGAGGACTGGACACCGCTCTGGTGCCACCTGCTGGGCTAATCATAGAATTGCAGAGTCTCTGACAGGACCCCAGGGGTCACCTAGTCTGACCCCTGCTCCAAGGCAGGAGATCCTCTGCCAACAGCATCAAACACAGAGACTCAGAGACTCATCCAGTCGGGTTTGGGGGCAAAAGATCCTACAACCTGCCTGGACAGCGTATTCCATTGCCCAACACAGTTCTTACAGTTAGGAAGTTTTTCCTGATATTTAACCGAAATCTCCCTGGCTGCAGTTGAAGCCCATTCCCTCTTGTTGCATGTTCTATGACAGGGAAGAACCTGAGCTCTCGCATCCTCATGAATGTCGCTTCCCTTGTCTCTCCCTCTGTTCCCCCTTCCCTGTCTCCCCTCCCCCTGTCTTTAGATTGTGAGCTCTCGGGCAGGGACCGTGTCTATCTTATTTTTTGTAAAGCGCCAGGTACATCGCTGGTGCTATATAAATGCTAATAAAATAAAATAAAATAAAATAAAATAATAATAATAATAATAATAATAATAATAATAGTAATAATAATAACATTCACCATCTTTTTTTTGGAGGAAGCCTTTTAGATATTCGAAAATCACTCTCGTGTCCCCCTTCGACCTCTTTTCTCTAGGCTAAACACACCCTATAATCCTTTCAGCCTTTCCTCATCTGGCCTGCCCACCTCCCGCCCCTTTATTACCTTGGTTGTTCCCCTGAGGATCTTCTCCAGCTAGTCTACATCCATCTTGACGTGCGGTGCCCAGAACTGGATCCCAGTCTCCAGGGGAGCTCTCACCAGCATAAAGCGCCCCCACGGCCTCCGGCATCTTGATGACGACGCACCTGTGAATGCTGCCCAAAATGCCACCCCTCGGTGTGGAACTCACTTCCATGTCTCTCTCCGTTCCTCCCTCCTTACCTTTCAAAAAACCCTGAAAACATATTTATTCTCTAAGGTGCTTTTAGGAATGGATCCACTGCTGGTTCCTTTCATTGTTCTCTCTCCTCCCTTTTTTCCCCTACCCCATTTTAAAGATTTGAATAACTACCCAGTTTAAAATCTTTTAATAACAACTGTTTTAAACTGTTTTAAATTTCCTTGTATTTATATTGTTTTAACTGTTTTAATGTACTTTTGTAAAGCACTTTGAGTGCCGTGTAAGGCAGGGGGTGCTGTATAAATAAAATGTATTATTAATTATTAATTATTATTATTAGTATTATAAAATGGCCTTGGCGGCGACAGCATCCCATTGCTGACTCTTGTTTCGGTGATGCGCCACCAGAACCCTTCTCTGCCGTGCCTCGCTGGATATCGGTGCTAGCCACCTGGATTTTCCGTTCCTATCTGCAGTACTTTCCACCGGCCTTTGTTAAATCTCATTTCTTCCAGTCCAGCTCTCTGGTTTCTCGAGATTGTTCTGGATTCGAATCCTGTCCTCCCAAGGGCTCACCCCGCTGGGCTCCCGGTACTCTTCAGTCCTGACCCACAGGTCCCTGCTTCCTGTCCGCCCCTGTCCTCCGAGCTCTGTTGATGTCCCCGGCCCGGCTCTCCACAGCAGCCTTAGCCCTGGTCTCTCTCTGGCTGAGGTAGAAGCCGGCAATATTGTAGGCGGGGAGGAGGCTGCTGCTGCTACCAGGCCAGACCTGGGACTGGATTTATTTGGGGGGGATTCTCAAATCGGAGCCCCAGCTGCGTCCCGCATGGGCTCCATGGGCCCCTGATCCTGGCTCAGGGCTGCACTCTCTCTCCACAGCCTCATCCGTCCTGCCGGCAACTCACCCTTCTGCCTGGCGAGGGAATCTGTGCCCCCAGCTGTCCAAGCGAGAGCTGTCTATCACCGCCCTTCTCTCGGCATCCCCTGCTGCTGCTGCTGCTGCAAGCCCCAGTCGACTCCCCTCACCTCAGAGCAGCTCCACTGCCTGGGAGCAGCAGTTCCTGGGATCTGAGCCACACGCCGTAGGCCCCGATCCTCCCTCCAGGTGCTGTGCCAGGGCGGCTCCTCTAGGGACAGGGCTGCACGCTCCCAGAGCGGGAGGATTCCCTGCCCAGGGCACAGCCCCTCTGCCAGCCTGCACCAAGAAACCGTCGCTCAGGGAGCTCAGAGGCCTTGGCGTTGCAAAACCACAAGGGGGGCAGCGCCACCTGCCTGTCCCACAGCTGATCTGGCATTAATTATTAATTATTATTATTATTATTATTATTAGCATTTGTATAGCGCTAGCTGTGTACCTGGTGCTTTACAGAACAATGAGATAGACGCGGTCCCTGCCTATGGCTCACAATCTAATAGACACGGAGGGGGAGACAAGGAGAGGGGACATAGCGAGAGACAAGGGATAATGCCAGATTTATACTGGTGTAACGGCAGAGCCTGGGCCATTGTCTCTAAGCTGCACGCGATACGGTCGCCCCTCCCTCACACACACACACACACACACACACACACACACACACACACACACACAATGAGGGCTTTTCGACGGACGGCAGCGCTGCATCTGCCCGCTTCACCCCCAGATTGGCCAGCCCATCAGTCCAGGGCATCCCAGAGCCTTGCCGGTGGAGCGGGCCAGCCAAACCCAGCGCATCAGTCTGAAATGGAGCTGCCGTCGTTCATCCGTTGGGCGGACCCAGATCGCAGCTCCACAGACGGCTGGCTGTTGCCCTAGCCAGCGTGAACTAGTTGTGGGCACCGGCCCTAGCGCGTCAGTCACCCCCAAAATCCATGGTGCAGGAGGCACCACCCGGGCGGACCACGGCCTGGGGAAATGGCATGGTCCATCTAGAGTGGACCCAGGTGGGGGGGTAGGGGGGAAGCCCAGAGCAGCTCCAGCCGGGGGCGACCAGCCTCCACGTCCATCGAAAAGCCCCCAGAGTGTAAACGACATGACATTAGCCGCCCGGCAGCGACATTTCTGCAGGTGTGCTCTGCTCGCACCTTCTGGGCGGCCAATGCTCCAACATCCAAGCTGGGGGAGGAGTCAGCGGCCACCCGGGATGCTGCGGTAGAGCCGCTCGGCTCCTGCCATTTGTGGCCGTGGCTAGAGGGACCCAGACAGCGGGCACTCCTCCCCAGCCGGCCCCTCACAGCCCCAAGAAGCAGCAGCAAAAGGACCAGCGGGGAGCAGGCCGCGGTGGGGAGGAGGTGGCGGCTCTGCGGATGTGCCACGGGCAGCTCCCCCCGATGTTCTCTGCGCTCCTGTCCGGAGACAGCGGTGCTCCTGCTGCCACCTCCCCAAAGTGGAGCAGGGAGAGGAGGGAGAAGCCCCTGTGGGGAACAGACCCAAGCTGTGGATCCTCGCCCCCCTGCACGTAACTGTCGTCACACCGACGTGCAAGAGGCCTCCATGCAGCAGGGAGCTGACACCTCCAGCAGCCGGTTCCGAGACTCACCGCAGCAGCCTGACACGGAGAAAAATCCTGCCCCCTAGCAGGTGGGACAGCGCCCACTCGCCTGTGGGGGGACACGGTCACGTCTCTTTAAACCCACACTCTCTTGCACCGGTGCACACTCCTCCAGGTCACCGAGGGTCAGACTTTGTGCAAACGCCCAGCCTTCAGCATCCCCTGTCCCTGTCCTTGCTCCCTAGTGGGCCCCAGGGGGCCCGCTCACCTGAGAACCCGGGCAGAGCAGGAGAGGGAGCTCCCGGCAGGGCCCCCTGCAAGAGGGGAGAGCAGGGTCAGTGACAGTGCAGGGCGGCTAGGAGTCCAGACTGTATCCCAGAGGTGAGTTTTGCTCTGTCTCACAAGGGCCGTGTTGCTCCTGGGGTTTGACATGTCCTGACTGATTTCCAGTTACCTGGTGCAAACATGTGTCTCCCCCCCCCACCCCCGGGCTGGGCCCAGAACCCTTCGCACAAGGGTCTTCCACCGTGTCAGCCTCCACCCCCCACTCCAGAGCCTGCTTTCTGCTGTCAGCGTGCCCCTTTGTGGTCAAGAAACCCTCTGCGGCTTGGAACCAAACACCATGACACAGCAAGGGTGGGTGCTTTCTCTGGGGTGTACAGCCTCAATTGGGCAGGCGTTATATACAGACTGGATGACAGCCAGTGTGGGGCAAGCAACAGTTCAGGTCTCACCTTAGCCATGAACTCATTGGGTCTCTTTGGGCCAGTCACAGATCTCTCCGCCTAACCTACCTCGCAGGGTTGTTGTGAGGATTAAGAGTTGAGTTACTTACGCCTGAGGAAGGCCCCTGTGAGGTCCAAAAACTTGCACATTTCCACTAACAATAGTTGGTCCAATAAAAGATATCATTCAAACTACTTTGTCACCACCTTAGTTAGTCAGTGTTACAGTTAATAAGCTAAAGAATTGTAAGTCAGCCTGAGCCTAAGGGACAGACAAAAAGTCTTCCACGGTGGCTAAATGGGGAGGTGAAGGAGGCTATTGGAGCCGAACAGGCATCCTTTAAGAAATGGAAGGCTAGTCCCAATGAAAATAATACAAAAGAGCATAAACACTGGTAACGTAAATGTAAAGTGTTAATCAGGCAGGTCGAGAGAGATTTTGAAGGGAGGTTTGCTAAAGAGGCAAAAACAAGCAACAAAAACCTTTTCAAATGCATCAGAAGCAAGAAGGCTGCTAGGGAGTCAGTTGGGCCATTAGATGACAAGGGAGTAAAAGGGACGCTCAGGGAGGATAAGGACGTTGCAGAGAAGCTGAATGAGTTCTTTGCGTCGGTCTTCACTGCAGAGGATTTTGGGGCGGTACCCACGCCGGATCCTTGCTTTGTGGGCGAGGAATTGGAAGAGCTGTTACAAATCAATGTGACATTGGAGGATGTTCTAGGGCAAATTGACAAACTGAATACTAACAAGTCACCAGGGCCAGGTGGCATTCGCCCCAGAGTTCTGAAGGAACTCAAATATGGAATCGAAGACCTACTGTTAGTCATTTGTAACCTGTCACTAAACTCTGCCACTGCACCCGAGGACTGGAGGGTGGCAAATGTAACCCCGATATTTAAAAAGGAATCCAGAGACGATCCTGGAAACTACAGATCAGTAAGCTTGATGTCTGTGCCAGGCAAAATGGTGGAAACCATGATAAAGGACAGAATTACAGGGCATGTTGACAAACATGGCTTAATGGGGAAGAGTCAACACAGATTTAGTAAAGGTAAGTCATGCCTCACTAACCTGTTGGAATCTTTGAGGGTGTAAATAAGCATGTGGACAAGGGAGACCCAGTAGATATAGTGTACCTGGATTTCCAGAAAGCACTGGATAAGGTCCCTCATGAGAGAC
>QEPC01005668.1:1512038-1531710 GCA_003113815.1 Sphenodon punctatus | reverse complement strand
CCCGCCTGGCCCCGAACCTCCCCTCTTTCCAAAGACAATGGACATTTTTTCACACACGTTAACGTTCCGGATTTTTCAGTCTTCTGGGTTTACAAGTCCACAAGTAATTTCCAGATTCATTTTTCACACACACACACACACACACACACACACACACACACACACACACGCTGCCCTGAGACAGTTCCTGGATGAATTCTTCACACAAACACCACCCTGAGGCAGCCTAAAGTAGCCGCAGCTGTAGACGTGAAGGGCTGCCATGGAAACCAAGTGGCCACAGCTGCCTGGGGCAAAGCAGTTTACCAGGAGAACCTTTTACACACAAAAGTTCTGGGAGAAGTTCTACGCAGAAGTTCAAAGAGCCGGATGTTTAAGATCTGGGTGAGTGATTTAGACACACAGAAAATTTAGGATGTAACAGCAAACGTGCAGGAGAAATGTGTGTGTAAACACACCCAGATAAGACCTGGCTATTCTGTGAGGCCTTTGCTGAGGGAGACAGGTGATGGATGTTTTGGGGGGTAGTTAGGAGGGGGGGGCTTTTAATCTCCGCCTTGGAGTATGTTTTATACTGTTGTTTGATATAGTGATGTTTTATACCGATATTTGTTATTCTTTATTTATTGTGTTATTTATGATTATTATATTATATTTTGATGTTTTTAATATGTTGTGAGCTGCCCCGAACTGCTGTGACTGGAGGGGGTGGCAAAAAAAATAAATCAAAGAAAATAAACATGCCCTTAACAAAAAAACAAAAAAAAAAATGTAAAAAGGTATTTCCCCTTTTGACTCTCTGACAGTCACGGGGGCAACTTAGCTCTGTCCTTTTGGCAGAATTGCGTTGTATACAACAGAGTGAATAACGCTATCTACACTGACTGGCAACAGTTTATTATTTGATTTATTTTAAACAGTTGTTACGGCATCCCGGGGCCACGTACAATTCAATAAAACATTCATGAAAATAACAATTTTTAAAAACTCTTCCGGAGGCCGGGCCAAACCTTTTTATTTGGAAAAGCATTTGGTGGCAGGGAGAGTTGGGGTGTGGTTGGGTTTCTGGGTAGGGGGTGGGCTTGGGGTAGCGTTGCAAGGTGGGTTGGGTGTGAGAAATGGGGAGATGGTTTTGGGGGGGTTGAGGGGGGGCTGGGGGCTTTGGGGTTGACTTTGTATTCTACTGTTTTTATGGATTGTTGCTACCTACGCTGTAAGACACCCGTTGCCTTTTTCAGAGAAGGGCAGGATAAAAATTTAAATAAATAAGCAAAATAAATAAACAGCAATATGTCAGGAAAGCAACAGCAAGAGTTAATACCCACACATCCAATATTATAACCACCAAAATCTGTATAATATCCACCAAATAATATCCAAAGATCTGATTTATTAACTATCCATATAATATCCAAATAACACCAAATAATGTATTTTGAAGTTGGCAAATACGATCCAAATAATATCCACAGCAAAAATGAGCATGCATTGCACACACACATCCAATATTATAACAAGCAAAGACCGGGATAGTATGCACAAATCCAAATGAACACGATCAACAAATTGGGGTGGGAGTGGTTTGGGGTGGGGGGGGGTTGGTTTAGCAGTTAGGGGATGTGTGTTAACGGTGAAAGGGAAGGGGGTGGGGGAGGGGTGCAATAGCAAAAATGTGGGGTAGGGTTGGGGGTTGTGAAGTGCTGCTGCAGGAGTGCGGTGAGGGCAAGGCTACACAAAAGAATCAGTTTTGGTGTTGGAGGAGAGAGCTCAAGGGGGGAGGGGGAACAGTGGGGCGAAGGGGATGCTCCTGCCCCCTGGCAGGGGCTGCCCTGAAGCAGCTGGGTGCTGAGCAGTGGGGTGGGCTTCACACAAAAGACTGATTCCAGTAGAGAATCTACTTTGGTTTGGGGTGGGGGGGGCGAAGGGGGGTGTATAAAGCAAAAGTAAACATCCACCCAAAATGAGGACTGTCCGGCGTGGACTCACCGCCGAACGCACGAGCAGGAGCAAGGGACAACGTGGAGGCAGACTCTGCCCTCAGCATCAACCCTGGAAGAGGATAACCAGCCAGGAATTTCCCCCCTCGTGGCACCTGGCTGATATCACCGGATTTACTAGGACCAGGTAGTTAGAACAATATTTATTTTGCTTTGTTTATTTGTTATATTGATTAGCCGCCCCCTCATGCCTACGGCCGGGGTGTGTGTGTGTAACCGCTACTTCCCAGTGCTGCCTGCTTCGTATTCTTAGAAGGTTCTTCAAATGCAAACCGGGCCATGAATACCTCGGCAACGGCAAGCATCTGCCCATTCAACGCTGGGCAGAGGAACAAAGGTGGCCCAGGGCGCACGGATTGGAAAGAGGCAGGCTCTCTAGCCCGACTCACAGGCATGAAATTCAATCATCGCAGCCCTGTTCAAAATACAGATTTGGAGGGGCCCAAGCAGAGTAAAAGGGCCCTTTATTGGAGGGAATTCATAAGGGCTGCGGGGGAATTTCCCCTGCACTTTATACGTTAAAGATGCCCCGTGAAGCAGAACAAAGTCTTTGCTACCCCCAGGCTCCCCTCTGCCTAGCCTACCCCTGCAGATCTAACTACTCCCCTGCCCCTGCTACTAGACCAGGGCCCCCCCACGGCTCCCAGCCACTGCCCAGAGGGGCTACTTCATCCCCCCACCCCCTTGCCAGTAGCCTGCTCCTTACTGACTGGGATCTCCACTTTTAACCCAGCCAGCTTTTGGTCACCTGACCCTGGCTGCCACCCCGCTGATGTAATTAGCCCTAATTAGGGGCTGGGTCAATTGGCTTCTCTAATAGGTTAATTGCCTTCCCAGGGGGCACCAGGTGACCAGCGGGAGGTGCTGGTGAGCCACAGGCATGGCGTACTGCCTACTTGCCTAACATTTCATCTGCTGAAGCGGGATGTAAGCCCCGCCCCCTCAGCCAATAAGCCCCACCCCCTCAGCCAGTAAGCTCCACCCCTTCATGCACTCACACACACACACACGCATAAGCCCATACCCACTCACTCTCACACACACACTTTCGCTCACACATTTTCACTAGGGCAACGCACTCAGGCTTGGAAAACGCAAATAAATACAAAAGTCCTTTCGAGCTTCCATATTCAAACCACAAATACTGCCCTCCAGTTTCAGGGTCTGTGTCCCCGTGTTTCGTGCCTCTCAATCTTCACTTCTCCTTGGATGTTTTTCCCTGTCGCTCTCGCAGTCTGAGCTTCTTCCAAGTGTCACGGTGTGCCGTGCTGGGGGGACGGGGGTGGCGTTCAGCCCCAACGAGGCTGAGCTAGAGGAGCACGGAGGGTGAGTTGGATTTAGGGTTTTGCTTTTGATCTTGGAAGGCTTGGGGGCCTGGTTGCTTCTGCAGAGAGCGGGACCCAGATCCTCATGTGGAGTGAATGACACGACTGAGCCAGACCCTCCTGCCTGGGGTGAGATGAGGGTGTGGGAGGGATCTCCCTGCCTGAGGCGTTGGAGCGCGGTGATTCCAGGGGCCTTCACTCTTTATTGTAGAGTTATCACCTGAGCGTGTGCACGCGCACACGCACACATCCCCTCACACACACTCGGAGGCTGTGCTGACAGACTGCACCCTCTCTGCTTCTACCAGATTTTTCCCTGTTAAAAAGTCCCAACATTTTGAGACACAAAACTCACAAAAGCCGACACAGAATCAGAAATACAAATTTGGCCCCCTTGCACATCCTTAACTTTTACACACTTTCACTCTCTCACACCGGTCTCTTACCTGGCACAGAGGATTGTGGGAGGCACGGTAGCTCCAGGGATGGCGACGGGGGACAGATGGACAGACGGACACAGTGGTGCCCTCTGGTGGGATTGTTGGGAAGAATGGCCTGATCCTGCAAAGGCCTGTCCACAGGCCCCTGGGCTTCTCCCTCGTGTCAGGTCTCTCACTCCCCGTTTGACAGCTGCAGCCCTTGCTCGGACGCGCTGTGTTTATGCAGCAGGCAGGAGCGTTTCCCGAGTTTTTAGGACACTGCAATTTTGCAGCCCGCCTTGGAGCCCATAGGGCGTAGCACCGCGGGGACAGGCATAATCCACCTCGTATTCTCCTGGCTGCATTGCGATGCTCCGTGGGCTCGTATTGCTTTTATAGCAGTCAACACAAAACAATGAACTACACAATAAAATCCCCCGGCTCCTGATTCCTGGCACCCAGGGCACAATCGGGGCCCCTGGCCTTTGGGCTCTACGGGAACCGGAATGGATCCAGCATCCTTCATCCCTGCAGGCTCTGAGTCCAAGCAGATGCCCGATTCACTAGCCTTGCAGACTAATTGCAGGAGATCAGTTTATCAAAATTATTAATTACTATCATTGCATAGGGCTTGGCATTGAACGAATATTAATTCATCTGTACTAAGAAAGCCTCTCAGAACAGAAACACACCTTCCCCCCCCCCCCCCCCCACACACACCCGGCTTCTTCTTTGCCAAATAATCTCCTAGATGGAGACCCTTTCTCTGCCCTGGGAACGGCACCAAGCCGTCATAGCGCTCGCTTTGCTTCTGTTGACCTCGCGCTGCGCAGGAGAAACCGCAGCTTGGACCAACGCATGCCCTTCACAGGAGCAGGGCAAAGGCAGAATCCCACGTGTCAGGACCACGGAGCCTCTTGCAGACTCAGAGGGAAAAGAAAGAACCTGTTACTTTTAAAAACCAACCTCGGAAAATAACTGGAGTCTTTCTCTTCCCCCTTCCTTCAACCCTTCTCCTTCCTCCTGCCCAACGTCATCTCTTTAACACCCCGCTGCCAGCAAACCTCTCAGACCCATTTAGCCAATGGGCATTGGCTAAATTCAAAAGTGGCTCACGGTGAGGAAAACATTTCCAAACGCTGAGTCTGAGGAGGTATTGTTGGCCTCATTTTAATTAGCCCCTGGATAAAGCCACCTCACATTTTTGCTTAGTGTTAAACCATTTTGCTGGGGACTGCTGCAGCATTAGCAGTGTGGCTGGGTAGCTAGGATGCTGCAGCAGGAGTAGCAGTATGGCTGGGTAGCTACGAACTAGGATTCTGCAGCAGCATTACCAGTATGGCTGGATAGCTACTAACTAGAGTAGTATAAGTTAGGGACCTTATGACAAAATTTAATCGAGAATCATTAATGACCCTTATCAAATGATAGAGGTCATTCATCATGATCTTTATAAATTTCATGACCCTGGAAATTTTTTTAAAGGATAAAAGTGTGAGTCATGTAATAGGAATGTTGACCTTTTGATGAACTTTTTAGGAGTTAGATTTTTTTTAAACTTTAATGGGTCTGAAAAATGTAGAGGAATGTTGATGTAAAAAACAGAGGTTGGTAAAAAAAAGTATGTTTGTTCTTAAACTTTATTCAGTTTTAATCAACATGGAATGTGTGCAAAGTAAAAGCAACAACAAGAAAACATTTTTTTCATTTAAGCAAATATACAAAGAGTGAAGGAAAGCCTCACTTACCCCCCTACCCAGTGTCCGGGCGGTGCTAAGAGCGAAGAAGTAAAAAGATGAATTTTGATATAAAAATACAAGGTATCGGCAGAGTCCGGGAGATGCTGCTTCTTCGGCGGTTCTCTATGGAACGGCTCCTTTCTGTTGGCCGACTTTAACGCTGAGCCAAACAGAAGGGGCGATGTCACAACGCTATGGGGTGAGTGTGCAATCAGAAGCGAGTGATGTCACATAATTCAGTTCGTCAGGGGAGCCAATCAGAAAGGAGGGCCGTTTGAATTTTGTGTTTGAGCCAATCAGGAAAGTCTTCGGTAAAACGTGCGGGGGTTTAAACGTATAAAAAGAGTCCTTTTGTCAGAGACTTTTTAACAACAGTCATGGAAGCTCCCAAGACCCCAAGTGAAGCTGAGATTCCAGAGTTTCCACCCTTTGCGCCGGGTCATTTATTGTATCGAAGACTGTACAGATGCTGTGATGCCTGTACGATACCCCAGCCTTCTTTTGATTCAGAGGATGAGGATAAGGAAAATAGCCCGAACGGGGTACGCTGAGTTCTGATGAAGGAAATCAGACAAAGGGCTGGGAATCCAAGCGAATCGGTAAGTGGACGTAGCATGGGGTAGCGTCACGTGATATGCGACACTGTTTTAATAATCTAAAGGGGGCATCTGTTTTGTACTAACAGGAGCCTTTGTACGTGCCGATGTCTGCAAAGGATGATGACGATGACGATGACGATGACGATGACGATGACGATGACGATGACGATGACAATGACAATGACAATGACAATGACAATGACGTCTATGTGGAGATGGATTGAGCTGTAAAGAGTAAGCCCAACAAAGATGGAGTCGTGTCTGGGAAGTGCGAGGACATGAATGCTGATGAAAATTGTGTGGAAATAGACGGCCCGGGAACATCAGGGCCCGGAAAAGACCAATTTGATCATCACAGATGATTCGGATGATGAGAAGAGTCAGTTATCAGCGACACAGCCGGAAAATAAGGTACGTTGCTGAGTAAGAGGGCATGGGATATAGGTCCATTTTAAACAAACACCCTGATTAAGTGCCCCCGAGTTTGTTTATATTTTAGGAAAAAGAGGCCACAGGCAATTGTATCCCGCCAAGGAAGAAGACCAGGGATTCTGATGAGGAGGCAGAGAGGGTTGTGGTAAACATTTGAGAAGGAGGGAAGGTAGATTTTGACAATGAGTGAGAGTCTAAAATTATTTTTTATTTTTTATTTTGAGTCTTTTGAAGATTCTTCATCAGACGATGATGAAGACCCCTCTTTGAACCTCTTGTGCACATGCTGTTTCTGTGTAAACAGGAAGGATGTTCAAAAGATTGACAAAAGTACGGGAGATATTTGGGCGGAATCTGAAGGCGCTATTACAACCCATATAGTTAAGGCTGTGATTATATGTGTAGCATGTGAATGTGCGAGGCTGGAATTGATGGATTATTTCAAATATGAATATGTATTTTATAGGAGTAGAGCACAATGTCAGGGATACAGTTGCTTGTACCGGGACATGAATGAATCAGAGTTTCAGATCCATGTGGCGGCGGTTAACCTAAGTCTCAACAAGATTCTTGGTATAGTGGTGGCTGTGGGGTACAAACTAGGAAAACTCCATTTGACTATAAAACATATACGTGAGGCGGCATGGTTGCTAAGAAAGTTAGAGCTAACTAAGCACAAGATAGCCCTGATGACAGAGTTGTGTGGTACCATACCCTATGAAATTATGGTAACGGTATGTAGAAGGGCAAGAAGGTACGATTGAGAGGATGTATATGTCTTTGGCGGTAGTAAGGATAGGGAGCATGAAATAAGACCCAGCAAAATCATATTAGATTTTGATTAGGAGACCCCCAACAAATGAACTGAATCATTATACCGTGATTAGAATTATACGTTTTTTTCCAGAATCGGCTCTAGGGCATGAGTTCAGTCCTACAAAGGATACATCTCGACATATCAGATTGTTCAGGCAGTGACAGTAAAAATTATTCAGCTTTGCTGGAAGCAGCAGCTTCACGATAATTGTCCGGCCTGTGTTATAGATCACCCCAGCCAACGACGTCACGAACGCATGTTTTGGGAGGATGAGGAGCCTACGCGACAGCTTAAAATGATCTGTTCTAAATTGAGTATGATGATGATTGTAAATGTCATAGTGGTTGTGGGGTACAAGCTGAAGAGACTGTATTTGAGCAGAAATACCCTACATGCTATAAATGACATGTTTAGGGCTTTCAAAAAGAGCAAGAACCCTGAAGATTTGAACAACACTGCTGTACGTGAGTTGTAAAATCGTAAAAGCCGATGGTACAAACATCGCAGACAACGCGAGGGTGGCCTTAGCAAACTACCCCTCAGTGTTGCTTTTTAACCAGGTGGATGTGACTTAGGGGGATCGGCTTATTAGCCAGACCAACGGTTGCTACCCGTACAGGGCAATATAGAGCTGATCCTCAACTACGGGGGAGATGCTTTAGCGACGCAATTCACCGCCGGTTTTTTTTATAAAGGTAAAGGAGGGGACCTCGAGCAAACTCTTTTGATGGAGGCAGGTAACCCTGGCTTCTGGAAGAGAGCGGACCTGACCACCCGGAGTCGAAAGATGGATTTGCTGGGACCTTTGCACTGTGATTTGTTTTTTCAAGAAAAGCTGCTTCTCAACAGAGTGGACGTTAAGATCAAGCTCATGCGAAGCAAGGACGCCTTTTGCCTGACGAGTGGCAATGTAAATGAAAATTACAAATGAAAATTACGAAGTGCAGAGCCTTTCGGCCTCGTTGTTTGTGAAAAGGGTAAAAATCACACCAGGTATGCATTTGGAACACGCTGAAGCCCTTTTGACCTCCAACGCCAAGTACCTCATAGACCGCGTGGGGCTGAAAGTGTTTAGCATCCCCATACGCAGCAGAGTCTGTAATCAAGAAAACGTGTTTTGGGGCCAAATTCCCAAACAGGTCGTGCTCAGGTTTATTGACACGGATGCCCAGAGCGGCATCTATGCAAAGAATCCATTTAATTTTAAGCACAACCACGCTAATTTTGTGGCCCTATATATCGACGGAGAACAAGTCCCCGCTAAGCCCTTGCAGCCTGATTATGAGAGCAGCCATTACATGCGAGAGTATATGCAGCTGGTCCAGGCAAGCGGAAAAAAACATGAAAGATCAGCCATTTTTATTTGGTTGTGAGGAGTTTAACAGCAACTACACGCTGTACGCCTTCGATCTGACTCCTGACCAGGAATGCACGGATCATTACTCCCTAGTGAGAACCGGAAATCTGAGAGTGGAAATTTGTTTCACCAGAGCCCTTGCGGAAACCATCAACATGATCGTTTATGCTGCTTTTGATAACATGATCGAGATAAATCACACGAGAAGCGTGCTATTTGATTATATGTAACGATGAACACGGATCAGATAACATGGGCCTTGTTGAAGAACCCGGACTTTTTAGGCATTTTCCCCAGCAACATGCTTCCGAAGCGCCCCTTATTCAGAAGGCCGGCGGGAATCATGGCTAACACCCACCCCCACCCGTTACCCGGGGAACATTGGACGGATTTTTACTTTCCAGAACACAGACTCACCGTTTTTTTACTCCTACGGTTTTCCGCCGGACAGCCGGGTGTTTCCTAAAACTTTTGGGACTTTTTTACAGTGCAACGTGAATTAAATCATCGCAAGCCAAAGACAATTACAACACCCCAAGGCAGCAACCTGTGGCTATCACTGCATTTTTTTCTTAGAAAACAGGACTAAAGGACTCTCTTTTCATCAAATATTAGTCCTGTACACCCCCGATTTAGTGACCAATGACCGCATGGTGATTTTTAAAACCAAAAACCGGTGGGGGCGGGGCCTGTACACGGGTCAACATGCCCAGACATGTTGTTCACACTCAGAATTTTATCAATACAAAATGAAAAAACAAAATGTGTTTAAAAAAAACATTTGCCTATTATATAGGGGTATCCATTCTGGGATGGCGAACAAATTTCTTCTTCGTTGGGGGGGGGGTGTATCACTTCATTAGCTTTGTGATTTTCTAAATGTTCTCTGTGGGTCGCGTGCCCCATCACCGAGGTAGGAACGTTCAGTTCGGCCAGGGCTTTCACAAACGGTTCCCAGCCCTTAGGCATTCATTTATTAGAAGGCTCCTGAGTATGCGTGGCCCTTTTGACGAGATCCATGATATTAGACCCCGGCACGGCCTGCCCCCTGTACACAAAGGTTCCTCCCTCATCCCATGACATCACCTCTTTGTGCCGGTCCAGTTTATGGACCAAGAGCTCAGCACTTTTCTTAAGGCTGTCACCCATCATGGCCAGTACATCCGGAAGGATAGAAGGGGGTAGCGCCTCGGGGCTTGGTGGCCGTGGTCGGGGTAGCGGTTCTTTGGGGAGCTGATTGGGGGTCGGTTCCGGGAGATAGAGGTTTAGTTTACCCCGATCCGCTTTGCCCTGCTTGAAAAATACCAGATATCTCCACAGCACACGCTCGTAATGTTTCAATTTTTCATAATCGGATAAATCAGACCATTGGAGAATGGCTTTCATTTCAGAGTCCAGTCGCCGGGTGTTGGTTGTTAAAGCGGTTTCTTTGTGACCCCACAGCTGATCCATTTGCCAGCTTGGAACTAGATACATTTTTTTGGCGTGCTCCATCGCTATTTAATGATCAGACTCGCCAGTAATGGGACGGCGACATGGAGCAAGGGACCTATAAACCCCTCCGATTGCTTTGCCAGCTTCTTTTTGCTTTGTAGGGAACACCTTTTATCGCTCAGCCTTTTAATCTGGGCTCGCTTTTTTTTAAGCATCGCTATTTGATGGGGGGGCAGGGGGATGTTGCCTTTTAAGGTGTTGAGGGTGATCTCTGAAATGGCTGCTACGAGATCGTCCGACGCCGAGCACAAAATGGATTTTCTTTTCTGCGGCGGCGCGTTAGCGATCCTTTTTAAGAGCCCCCAATTTCTCTGCAGTCTGGCTGACATCCTGCTAAATGACTGGAGACGTTACGTGCCTCTATTTTTTATGGGCTTTTTAAAAAGTATACACTGTGGGCCAATCGGGAGGGAAGAGACCCGTTCTCAGCCTGTAGGCCTCTGGGCTGGTCGCGTTTAAATCCACCAGCAGGTAGCCGTAGGGCCTTTTAGTGGCATCCTCAAACACTTCTAGAAAAAAGGGGGCCTTGCTCGGGTACATTTTTGGGGGCAGAATAGCTATCTGCAGCTTGTCTCTCGGGTTCTTAAAAAGAACAAGGTATTTTGAGTTTAAGCTTATCGATCTGCTTTTTTTACCCCTGCAAAACATATTTTGAATGATATAAAGGATGGATAATTTCTGGTGGTGGACGAAGGCGGTGAATAATTTTTCTATTTCATTGTTGTCACAAGCAGACTCCATCAGATCATCCACAACAACCAAGTTTATTTTATTACGTGGAAATACGTCGTTAAAAGTTTGAGGTAAGCCCTCTACAAATTGAATATAAGGAAATTTCTCTAGCAATTCTTTATACAAAGGTTGCCAGCAGGAATAACACCACACAGTATTTCCAGGTACATGCAGTAACAATCTATGGCTATTTTCTAATACTCAATAGCCGAACGGCAGAGTATTAAAATCTTCCCTGAGATTTCTTTTTGTCGTAAATGACTCTCTGAGTCTTTTTTAGGACCCTCGTTTCTACGATCCAATGTTTTTTCAGCCTCACAATTCCGGGCTGCTGCATTGCAATAGAGTGATGGTTTTCTGCTTCAGGCTTTGAACATTAGTCCCTCACAAAGCCTTTCAAGCTCTCAAAATTGATTTTTCCCACAACTTCCAGAATTAAGGGTGATCCCTTTTACCTTCATACAGGCCTTCCCGCCCGAGAGCTTGTATCCGTAAGTCTTAGGGCCTGCGGAGACAAACAGACTATGCGTTCGCCCGTCAGAATTTCTGAGGTTAAATCCCCTAAGTAATCCCCCAAAGGTGGGTTCCAATCTCCCTCCCTGCTGTCAAAAATCACAGAATCCATGTCGTGGTACAGACACCGCTCCTGTAAACAGTCCATCAGTCTGTGCAGCTCTAACCGGGCATAAGCGGTCATAAAACACACTATGAACATGTTAATATTTGTGCTAGCTAAGCCCTGCTCTTTCGCGTATTTCCAGGTCGCAGACACGGAGTCGGAATCAATAAAATCACACGCCGACACCGTGTAATATGGAACAAACACGTACTTGAAAAGTTCATCGGGATCCGTCACTATGCTCATTTGTGACTGGTTGGGTCTTTGTCCAAATTTACCCCACCAGGGAGTTTAAACAAAGCTTCACAATTTGTCTCTTAGCGAGGTCGGAATCAATAAAATCACACGCCGACACCGTGTAATATGGAACAAACACGTACTTGAAAAGTTCATCGGGATCCGTCACTATGCTCATTTGTGACTGGTTGGGTCTTTGCCCAAATTTACCCCACCAGGGAGTTTAAACAAAGCTTCACAATTTGTCTCTTAGCGAGGTTCCCTTTAAGTTTACGGGGTCGCAAACAAACACCCTCTTTGATGTGGTACTCTTTCACATACTGTTTTTTCTTTGCGTCGTCGGTGCACCATCCGAGGTACCCTGATGCTTTCTGTTTCTGTCTGAGATGCGCGTTAATGTACTCATCAAACAGTTTGGCGGACCTACGGGGAAAGTGCCAAATTTCAAAAAACTCTGAAATCTTGTACCTTTTGTCCATGGCCTCCATCAGTTCGACGGCGCACCATGTCCCCGTTAAATCCCTCTCCTCATGAGTGTGCGTACAAGGGGCCCTTTGTCATGTTTCTGCACAGTGGGCGCACAAGGGGAACATCAGCTTGCCGTCAACCCTGAACGGGAGAACTGGAAAGTAAAGAGCCCTGGGGGGGTACACTTTAACTTTGGCTACACCAAAGTACCCTCTGAGATCCCCAAAATTATCATACACAATAGTGGGGTGCCCAATGGGATATATTTTTGTCTTGTTAACAAAAGGGTACAAGCTGGTAAAATCGTAGTAATGGATTTGCTCTCCCTGCTCCGGTTTGTAATACAAGCTTACGGCGTTGGTTCTACCCCCGTACAAGGCCTCTCTAGGGATTAAAGGCTCAGGCAGTTTTTTAAGCCTCAAAAACTCTTTCAGATCCTCACCATGGGCGAGCATCTGTTTCCACTCGCGCTCCCATAGCGTTCTTACCTCGAGACCCTGTCTTTTGAGAAATTCAATCTTAATCATGGTTCTGTTGTACAAGACCCCATACGGAGCGTTCATCAGGGTATTGAAATCATTTTCGCAGTAGCAAACACAGCACCCGTGAAAGAAACACCCTTTGTATTCAAACACAGTAGGTTTCCCTGAAATAACCGCGTACCCCGCCCAGAAAATAAGACCCCACCTTCAGCTCTCACCCCTTTAACGCGTGCCTGATGCTAACGTTTTCTTTGTACTCTACGTACATGAGCCACTGAAGGGATGGGGTGGAATATCTTTTTTGACTCGTGTGGTAATCGTCTAAGGGCATAAGAGCGATTGTGTTGGGCATCAAAAAATTAAACCTGTACATGGCCATGCAGACGAAGGCTAAAGTAATGCATTGAAAGGGATCGATGAACCTCTCCGCCACTCTCTCATCATCCGTGCCCGGGTTCGTAATCATCTGCCTCCTCGTCATCATCATGATTTCACTTCTAAAACATTTGCACGCTCTTCACAAAATTTCCACATCCATCTGGCAATAGTAACGTAATTATTTCTGAAAATCAAATGACTTATGACCCTGTGCTTGATGCCATTTCAAAAATTCCTCTTTTTCCCCGGGCATCATGTGCTCCATCCCAAAATATTTTACCTCGGGCATAGGGACTATGTAGTTCTGGTTCTCAACGGTATTGAAAAAATGTGGGAAATGACCTTTCACCCCTTCAAAACCCATGGTCCCTGGCAGCTTCCTGAGTTTCATGGGCGGAAAATTCAAAGAATCAATGCAACGAACGTTAAGGTCTTTGACCATCACGCATAAAAGTTTCCCCCCTTGCCTTATCAGACTGACCCGTATTCCTTCTTCAATGAGCTGCCTGAGGATGGAATCGGCGTCGTACGATTTTGCGTTGTGGGCCACAAACATGTATTTTGCAAAAGCCTTGTCTACGAATGTTTGAAAAAATTCTTTCAGTGTGTTCACCTACGAATTCCCACCATGTTTCAGTGTCCATATGTTGGGCAAAAATGTAATTTGGAATATGCAGCCCTGTCTCATGCATGCATTCAAAGTCACAGACGATGTACTTCTCGCTCACTTTGGGATCGTAAATGCCGCGCATATAGCATTGGTGGCTGTTTGTATTAACGCCCTTCTCTTTGCACTGGGGGCACTTTTTTGACAGACACTTGTGGAATTTTTTCTCATAGAATCCACACATATTGCACAGGGCTCTCTCTACACAGTCAATTTTACCCACGGCCGCTAACTGCCTGTGTCTCTCTAGACATGCTGGGGACCTACAAAACAGTCTGCAGGAGGGACATCTGAGCTTCGCGCCCTCTATTTCCTAACAGCCTGGCCTATCACAAGTACAACATTGATTTTTACAGCTGTGCTTAAATTTATGGCTATAGCTGCCGTAGCAGAATCGACAAAAATAAGGCTCCCCGATAAATTCTTTGATATCTGTGATACCCATGTAATGTTTGTCAAGCAATAGGAGAAACACCGTTCTACTCCTGCATTCCCCGCCCATGGAAAAAAAGGTCCAGCCCCCCTAGCATGCGTCACAACCACGATAGATACCCCCAAATGTTCTTCAAAAAGAGACACGTCTGCGCTACTAATCATTTTTGTTCCGAAAACCCCAATTCGTGATGAAGTCTTTTGGCCCCCTCGATCACCTCTCTGTCTGTCAACTTTTTAAATGATAAGAGAGATAAAACGCTCCCCACAAAACAAATGGTTGCCCCGGTTATTTAAAACTATTAAATGTTGTCTCTCTTTTTTAACAATTTTACTCTACACAATGGTCTTTAACCGTCTTGGCCCCGACCCGTCTGTTAGCCCCTTTTTGTGATTTGATTGTATGTAATATACTATGAGAATTAATATACTGGAACCAATGACCATATTTGAAAATGCATGTAACTATTGTACCAAAGCTCTGAATTATCCAGTAGGCAGGATATCTAGAAATAGCCAGGTAGGCTATGTGTGGGAAATAATCTCACATGACTTTCACAAACTCCCAACCAAACCATCATGTCTTGCAAGACCAGTGATTTACATCATATTGCTGACCAACTGCACCCAGCCTGGAACAAAGCACTGACAAGGACTAAATAAAGGTGCTTTTATGCAACGTACGCTACCCAAAACACCGAATGACAAAAAGAACACTCCTGCAGAATATCTCCTTCAGGCCTGGAGGGGAAGGAGGAGATGTTCCTGCTCAGGGAGATGCCAACTGACAAGCAGCAGCCATTCAAGCGACCATCACCCTTTTTGCACCAGAATAGATAACAAAGGCGTATCTGCTCCCTGCCTGAAGGGAGGGAAAAAGATGTCCTGTTTGATAACAGGACATCTTTTTCCCTCCCTTCAGTGCCCACCCTGACTAACAAACAAACTGCTAATATGACCATTAGCACCCAGGCTCCAGATGGATGGGAAAGGGAGATGACAGCCACACCCCGTAAGATGAATACCAACAAGCACATTGCACAATCAAGCACCCTGGAATATGCATACTAAAGAACGTCTTCTCCCCAAAACACTATAAATGACTGAAGCAGAGACCAGAACGTCGTCTCAGCGCTTGGCATCTAACTTAGTGTCCGTGGGCTGTTGACCCTTTCCGGGACCCCTCCATAGGGGGTCCTACAACTTGACCAGACCAACTCATCACCTAGCTCCTGCTCCTGACAGATGACATCCACCATTTTGAACTTTCAAGACATGTAAGACTGACTTTGGGTGTGGGATATTGTATAGCTAGGTAACTGCTGCTGGATCATTACAGACTGGGTTTTATAAATGTGTGAACAACTAAATAAATCTATAACTATGATTAAGATCCCATCTATTTGAATCTCTCGTATGTGCAAACCAGGGTGTGTGGCTCTCCCGATCCAAAGAGCTAATTCCCTATTGACACCCCGACCCGTTAGCTACGATTTCACAGTTACTTTGCAAGAGGTTGCTAACGCTGTTTAAGAAATCCACAGCGTTTCAATCTTCTAGCGGTTTTCTTTGCGTGCGAAAGGGGTTGTTTAAATTTTCGCTGTCCAGATGAAGTTGGACAAAGTCTTCCGGTTCAAGAGAAGGGTTAATCTCATCCAGTAAAGTCTGGATGGAATCGTGAATGGCACGAATAGCTTCGTTAAAAGACTTCATCCTTTCCAAATTAGCAAAACAAAATTTGTAAAAATGTTCAATGGCGTTAAAATCCCTACTGTGTCTCACCCATTGGGCGATGCATTCCATAAACACGTTCAGAGGCCCCGGGGCAGCCGCATCTAGGGCCTCTGGACTTGGAGGGTCTTGGGACTCAGGTCTTGGCGAATCAGGGGCAATCGTGTCTAGGGGTTCTGATTCTGTGTTAGTTGGAGAGGGGGGGGGTCTCCGTAACCTCATTTTTATTTTTCTAAGATTCATTTTTGTACATTTCATTTTTTTTACCAACCTTTCCCAACGCTTTTTAGATTTCCTCCCACATTCCCCCCTCCCCCCACCCACCATGTTGCTTACACACCGGTAAGCTAGTCAATCACACTGCAGCGGTGACCCCTTCAGATGTTTCTCAAGCTTTAACAGCTGAGCAAAACCCTCGGTATCATACTGAGGAAAAGGACCGTTCCGGTCGTGGACTAATTTCAAAACATGTAAAGCAAGGCTGGATTTTCTAACGTCTAACAGCCCTTTCAGAGAATTGATAGCAGCTACATAATCACGTATTTGTTTACAATGATCACTAGCCAGTTCAAAATGGTTCGTACGGTTGTGGGGGTCCTCTGGGGCGGTCACCGGGTTGTGGGGGACCACTGGGGTAACCCCACGATTGAGAGGTAACTCTGTTTCAGCACTTTCTTCCTCAGATTCTGCGGCGGCGTTGCAACAACCAGTCGCTACTGTTTGCGGTGGATGCTTCTGCAACACTGATTTGAGGTTTTTACAGGCCTCCACAGTGACTGCTTCTTGGGGCCTCTTAGGGAGTTTACTCGTGCGTTTCACGCGACGGTTGGCGCTGCTGCCTCCCGCCTCAGACGTCCCCGGTGTCGCCACTGTAATATAATAAAATAATATTAATACGACAAAAAACCCGCGTGTCCTGCCATTCTATTTGGAAAAACACTTACAGACTCTTTGCGTGTAAACCGGCTCCGCTTCACGGAATGGACGGCTTGTCACGGCCTTCACTGCCAGATGTTCAAATCCTAAAACAACACAATTTGCCTTTTAAACACCTTTTAAATAGGCGGTCTTAAAACCGTTACAAAATTCATGACCGGACAGAGTCACCGTCCGCTGCAATCTGAGTTTTTTTAAACTTCCAGTATTTTAAAAAACACCCCCCACCCCTGCACGTTTATATATATTGTTAAATACTACCTACCCGTATCGTTTTCATTTCCCTCCCACAGAACACTGAGAGCTTCTTCTAGTTGCTCATCTTCTGTCAAATCAATCCCCCCCCGGAAAAATTCTTTGTCTAAAATTATATCAGAATAAAAATACCGTTAATATAGAGCCTACAGGTTCTAATAAAACCCAGCTAAAAAACTACAGTTTAAAAAAAAAAAAAAAAACCCGCAAGAGGGCGGCATTGACTCATTCTTAAACACGCCGCCTGTTTTAAAAATCTACGTGCGCACACATATTGAAATCAAGCTGCTAAAAAGCGTGGTCGCCTCCACCCCTTTTAAAACTGCATTTTAATACAGACCCCATAGACTACGGCAACCCCCTCCCCTGCCCCTTTTAAAATAACATTTCAAATACGGCTTTCATGCAAAAAGCCCTAGATGTGCATACGCACACACATGCACACGCGCACATGCACACGCACACACACACACGCACGCGCACACACACGCACGCACGCACACACACACACGCACGCACACACATGCACACACGCACGCGCACACGCACGCACATGCACACACGCGCACACACACACACGCACGCGCACACGCACGCGCACGCACGCACGCATGCACACACACGCACACGCACACGCACACACACACACGCACACATTGAAATCAAGCTGCTTAAAAGCAGGGGCTGCCCCATCATCCCCTTCCTCGCCTTTTAAAACTGCATTTTAAAACAATCCCTTAGAGCCGGACAAAACCATCCCTTCCGCCTCCGGTTTTACGCGCCAGAACAGCCATCTCTTCCAGTTTTTGCTGTCTGTGAAGATGGAGTTCTTTGTCTGTCCCCTCTTATATCGCAGCCTTCTACTAGAAGCATCGTGTTAAAAATTAACCCTGCCCCCCCCAGCACGTCTGCTGTCTACAGGCCCCTGAGCCTAGACATTCCACGGCTGAGACGCCTGCATTTCAAACATAACAATTGCCACAAGATGACGGTGTTGCCTCATTCTTAAACACAGCTCCGGTTTTCAAGGGCTTTGAAAATGCATTTGAGAATAAATCTTTGCATTTTGGATGTGGGCGTTTCTTGGTTACGCTTGATAAATATAGTTTTACGTGTTTTTGTAGCTTTTAAGTTTCCCACACGGCTAACCGTTTACATCGCCCTGTTTTACTGCGGCCGGACAACTTGATCAACTCCCAACATCTGGTTTTTTACGTCGATGTTTTTACAACAGGGTTCGTGACCCCCAATTCCTGTGTCTGCCGGGCAGGCATGGTTGCTCTCTGATACCTAGGCAGAACTCTCTTTGGAAGAGAGACGGTAACCCGCGCCTCTGCCCCGCAGGGAAATGGTTGCCGGGCATGATGTAGACCTCTCTCCCGAGGCGGGAACATTTTTTCTGTTCCTCAAGAGGCTGCTCTGCTCGGATCTCATCGGGAGCTCCCGACACCCTTGTATTAGGGGTGGTTTTCCAGAGCTGGAAAGCCACTTTTTCTATCCTTGCTCTCACCCTTTACTTTCAAACCTACAATCCTTGCCGGCCACACAAGCCTAAACGGCGCTTCTGTTCCAAACGGTTAAGTTTTATTTTAAGCTTCTTCCTTATTTTCTAACCTAGTCTCTCTCCGGTCTTCGCGGCCCTAGGATGCTGTTGATCCTTACAACAAGCTCAGCTCACAGGCAAAGGTCAAACACAGCGCCTTGTATTTTTAAAAAGTAAAAGAATTTTGTTGAGTCAAGTTAAGCAGCCTCCGACAAAGGGACTCTTTTTATACCTTTAAACCCCCGCACATTTTACCGAAGGCTTTCCTGATTGGCTCAAACACAAAATTCAAATGGACCTCCTTTCTGATTGGCTCCCCTGATGAACCGCACAATGTGATGTCACTCGCATCTGATTGGACACTCACCCCATGGGGTTGTGACGTGGCCCTTCTGATTGGCTCTGTGATAAAGCCAGTCAAAAAAACCAAGGGAAAGGAGCCGTTCCATAGAGAACCGCCGAAGACGCAACATCTCCCGGACTCTGCCGATACCTTGTATTTTTGCATCAAAATTCATCTTTTTACTTCTTTGTTCTTAGCACCGCCCAGACACTAGATAGAGGGGTAAACGAGGTTTTTCTTCACTCTTTGTATATTTTTAAAAATTTTTAAATGTTTTCTTGTTACTTTGCACACTTTCCATGTTGACTAAAACTGAATAAAGTTTAAGAACAATTAAAATTTGGCATAATGTCCCTAATTTATACTACTGGCCTGCATTGGACTGGAGGTGGAGGGCAGCGACAGAACTGAGGAGAGCCCAGGGCTGGGAGATTGGAGACTGTGGGTGGGGACTGAGGGGCAGCGGCAGAGCTGGGGGGAGCCCAGGGCTGGGAGATTGGAGACTGTGGGTGGGGATTGAGGGGCACCGGCAGAGCTGAGCGAAGCCCAGGGCTGGGGGAGCAGGGGCTGCGGGTGGGGAGTGAGGGGCAGTGGCAGAGCTGGGGGGTGGAGTTCAGGGGTGGGAGAGCAGAGGCTGCCGGTGGGGACTGAGGGGGGACAGAGCTGGTGG
>QEPC01005668.1:1500763-1511996 GCA_003113815.1 Sphenodon punctatus | reverse complement strand
CCAGGGCTGGGGGAGCAGGGGCTGTGGGTGGAGATTGAGGGACAGCAGCAGGGCTGGGGGAGCAGGGGCTGTGGGTGGAGACTGAGGGTCAGTGGCAGAGCTGGGAGGGAGTTCAAGGCTGGGGTAGCAGGGACTGTGCGTGGGGACTGAGGGGGGGGCAGAGCTGGTGGAGCCCAGGGCTGGGGGAGCAGGGGCTGTGGGTGGAGATTGAGGAGCAGCGGCAGAGTTGGGGGGAGCCCAGGGCTGGGAGAGCAGGGGCTCAGGGTAAAGGCAGAGCTGGGGGGGAGTTCAGGGTTGGGGGGCAGGAGCTGCAGGTGGGGAGTGGCAGAGCTGGTGGAGTCCAGGGCTTGGGGAGCAGGGGCTGCGGGTGGGAATTGAGGGGCAGCGGCAGAGCAGTATGTGGCGTCTCCAGGACTGGGAGAGCAGATGAGGGCGCTGCAGGACAGGAATTAGCATGGTGAGTGCTGATGAGCATCCCAAGGCCACTCTTTTACTGCTCTCTCTGGAAATACTTCGCTAAGGCTGATGGGCTCAACAGGATTGGTTTGTATCGCAGCTAACGGGTTCAGGAGTAGGGCAGGAGTTTCCCAGGAGGAGAGGGGACCTGGGGGTGGGAAGCCCTCCAAAAACCCACTTCTGAGAGAATCCCCCGCTCTGCCCCCCACCCCCCATTGCCTGGAACAGACCCCTGTTTGCATCCTGGGGGGCAGAGCCCCCAGACCCCCAGCTTGAGCTGCCCCGTGTCCCACAAGGGCTCCATTCACGCTCCCTCTGGTTCAAACTCTCTCCGTCCTACCTGCCAAACAATGCTTAGAGTTTCCCACTGCTCCGGGGAAGAATGTTGGCCGGTGGTAATTTTCATAAATTTGCGTGCTAATTTTCATAAATTTGCATGCTAATTTTCATAAATTTGCATGCCTTGCTTTATGCAAATTTGGAAAACCCTTTAGGTTGGGCTAATAAAGAAGAGAGAGGAAGGGGGTAAGTGCAGGATAGATGGGGCAGGGGAAGGGACTGGGCACGCAGCAGGGGGTGTGGGTGGCAGCCACCCAGCCCATGCACAGAGCGGCTCCCAGGGCAAGGAGACTACTTGGCCAGCTCTCCCCAGATGCCTCACGAGGCCTCAAGGTGCTGAGTGTCCTGGGTTTCCTACCCCTTTCAGTTCTGCCTCTTGTGATCCCTCCGCTCCAACTCCCTGCAGCCCTGAGATTCGGGGCCAAACCCTCGCGACGCTGCTCCAGGCTCTGGGGCCCGGGGAACCCTGCAGTCTCCTCATCTTGAGTTTGTTCTGGGGCTCACCCTTTGCTGCAGCTCGGAGGAGTCTCTGGATCTGCAGGGGGGGAGGGCTGGAGAATCCGCCCCCTCCCTGGCTCAGGGGTGAATAAATCCCCTGCCCTGAGAAACACAGGGGCCTGGTTCCTAACAGGGATGTTCCCAGGTCACTGTAACTCCCAGCTGCCGGTGCCGGGTCTTGTCCAGACCGTAGAGCAATTAGGAGCCCGGGGCTCTCTGGGAAGGGGATTAGACCCCAGCATCAACCTCTCCCAGAGAATCCAAACAGCCCACTCTCCTGGAGTCAGGCAGCCCTCGTCAGCCTGGCACTGGAGCTGTGGCCGGGGGCCGGGTCTGTGCCCATTGTGAGTGGCTGTGGCTGGGTTCAGAGCACAGGAACACAGCAGGTCTTGTTTCCCTCACCTCTGTGCAGCGAAAGCAGAGAGCTGCCTGCCCTCCAGCGCTCTGGGCCCAGCAGGCAGAGAGCTGAGTGCCGTCCCCCTGGAGCTGGTGGTGTGCCCTCTAATTACCCATGGCCAGTGACACAGGCCGACCGCGGCAGGAAAGAACTCACCGCCGCAGGCTCCGCAAACAAGGCCACCGACCAAAGACAGACTGGAGGGAACCCCCTTCGCTGCCAGAGAGCAAGCCCGGTGTCAGTGCCGCGCTGGGGGCGGCAGGAGACTCGCCCTGGCTGGAGGCAGAGAAGCACGGCAGCGGCACTAGTAGTGACATGGCAGTGGGCACGTCCTGGAAAGGAGGTTCAGGCTCGGGGGCTGCATGCACTCAGATCAGAAAATGGTTAATAATGAGACTAATCCTTGAATTTGCTTGGCAGATGAGAGGAGCCTGGCTGGTTCCAGCCCTGTCTCCAAGCCCGCTTGCTGTCCCTTTGTCGGCTGTTTTCAAACAGAGGCTGGATGGCTCGTCCGTCAGGGAAGCTGTAGATTTCCTGCACTGAGCGGGGGTTGGACTAGATGGCCTCTGAGACCCCTTCAAACTCTATGGCCCATTTCAAATGGATGCTCCCTCCCCCCCGCACACGTGTGTGTGTGGGGACGTCTGTTCGAACACCATGGCAGGTACAGGGGAGAGGAGTGGGTATCCATGGGAATGTCGTGGCCGGTGGATGGGGGTGCGTGCTCCACCCATCCGCAACGCGCGGAGCAACGAGCGCCAATGCCAGACGCTCCGTGCTCCAATGCCAGACACTCCGTGCGCCAATGCAAGACACTCCGTGCTCCAACGCAAGACGCTCCGTGCTCCAACGCAAGACGCTCCGTGCTCCAAGTGCCAGACGCTCCATGCTCCAAGTGCCAGACGTTCCGTGCTCCAAGTGCCAGACGCTCCGTGCGGCAATGCCAGATGCTCCGTGCGCCAATGTCAGACGCTCCGTACTCCAATGTCAGACGCTCCGTGCGCCAATGCCAGACGCTCCGTGCTCCAATGCCAGACGCTCCGTGTTCCAATGCCAGACGCTCCGTACTCCAATGCAAGACGCTCCGTGTTCCAATGCCAGACGCTCCGTGCTCCAATGCCGGACGCTCCGTGCTCCAATGCAGGACGCTCCGTGCTCCAATGCCAGACGCTCCGTGCTCCAATGCCAGACGCTCTGTGCGTGGAGATGGGGAGGGGTTCTGTGGGAACACACTCCCACGCACCGCCCACCCACCGTGCCACCCCCCCATTCCCCCCCCACGCACCCGTTAGAAACGGCCCTATGATTCTACCCTTTGTGACAGCGGTCATCCAACCTCTTCTGCCCGCTGATTTGCATACCCGGAGTCTATTGGCTGGGACAGAGGCGTGGGAAGGGTGCGGCGCACAGGTCACGAGTCCTCATGTGAGCCGGTTATTGACACCTGCCACCGATGTCGAGCCCAGGGGAACGCAGGGGAACGCAGTGGGCTCTGTAGCAAGACTCTAGCGCGAGGGGCTGGCTATGAAGAGAAGAGGCATCTCCCAGTTCCTGCCCCTTGGCCCCATTCGCCCCAGGCCCCTCGGCAGACATGCCAGCCAGTTCATGCCAGTCCTGATGCCAGTCGTGCCAGTCTCCGTGACAGTGGCCAAGGCCAGCCAAACCCCTTTCCCCAAGCAGCCCCCGGCATGGTCTGTCCAAGGCAGGCAGGCTCTGTGGAGAGAATGCCAATGGTTTTACAGGGGGCGGGCGGGCGGCCCAGGGAGATTTATGCCCACGGTACAGAGACATCGCGCTGAGCCGCTTTACAGCCTGCTTTACGGCTCTGTCAGACTCAGGCTCGGTGCAGAGCAGCGAAGCTGGCTTTCTCTGCCAAACCAGGCACTCCGGCAGCCTCCCCCCGATGCAGAAATATTCCCTGCCCAGAGCCCGGGCACCGCACCGCTGCCACCCAGCCACATCCTCCTCCTGCCTGGAGCCCAGGGACCCAGACGTGGCAGCGCACAGAGGTAACTCTCCTGCGGGGAGACTGCTGGGGCGGGGTGAGGCGCTGTGCCCTGCTGCCCCCATGCCCGCTAGCGGGGTCAGTGCTCCTCCCCGCTCACTCGCTGCCGCTGGCAAACATCCAGGGAGCACTGCACTCCGATCCCAGGGCTGGGGGGATGCCACGCCCCCCCAAACCCCTAGTAGCTGCAGCTTCTCCCCCTGTTGCTTCTCTTTCCTCCCTCTGACCCCCCCCCCACCTTCCCACTGCTCCCCCAGAGCCTCCCCCAGCTCCCTCCTCTATTCACCCCCCCAGAAAACCCACAGCTTCCCCCCTTTCCTCTGGGCCATGCCAGGCTCCCCTCTTGCACTAACCCCCCAGTTCCTGTATGCCTTCCTGGGAGTGGGGAAGAGGGGGGCCACCCAGGCACATTTGTAAGGAACACATGAAAAATACATGTATCGGGGCCCTCACTGGTGCCAATGCAGGCCCTGCAACATGTATTTTTCATAAATGTTCCTTTAAAATGTGCCTCTGTGGCCAGAGCCGCCCTGGGCTGACAACTCTCAAGTTCAAATTGGCAGCAGAGAGAGAGGCCTCTCTTGAGTGGCCTAGGAGTGCCCAGAGGGAGAGCGGGCTGCCCCTAAAAGCTGGGGGCAGGGGGGGGGAAGAGTCGAGTCTCTGAGCAGCTTCCAAACTGGGGGAAACGATCCCCTCTCGCCCTCCTTATCCTCATAGCTACCCCTCCCCCCCCACAAATTTCTCTGCCCCACCCGGAGCTTGAGCTCAGCCGCAGACAGGACCTGGGGATCCAGAGCAGGCAGTGACTCTGTCCTGAGCTGAGTCCCAGCCCTGGGCCCTGCCCCCCATGCACTAATTAAGCAATGTCACCGCTTTTAAATCTGTGACGGCGGGGGACAGAGACTTTCCTGGCTCTCTGGGGATTTGCAGGATCAGCCCCCAGAGTGGGGAAGTGCTTGCAGGGTCAGGGCCGTTGGAAGTTTCCGCACGCAGGGCTAACTGGCTGGAGCGGGGGGAAATGCAGGGGGGCCAGCTGAGGGTACGGTTGCAACCGAGGCACATTTTTAAGGAACACTTATGAGAAATGCATGTTGCAGGGTGCCGATGTAGGCCTTGCAACATGTATTTTTCATGCGTTCCTTAACATTTGTATAGGTGGCAGCCCGAGCCGGGGAGACAAGGCTATACAAGCGTGAGGCTGCCAGAGGGAGGCTGCAATGCAGGTTTGGGGTTCGCTCTATCCAGCTGTCACCCCAACTCGCCTCCAGACCGGCCTTGCCTCAGTTTCCCCACTTATAGTTTGCCTCCGCCGCCACTCTTCCCCAGACTCTGCCAGTTCAAGGGCCAACCCTCCATCGCCTGAATCCCGGTCGCATGAAATAAAAGTAGGTATTGAGACCAAGAGCCACCCCCAGATTCTGAGCCCAGGTTTGGGAAACACACGGACGCCGGATTCATGAATTCTAACCAGGTTCCAAAGAGCTCAGACAGAAGCTGCACATGGGGAAAAAACCAAACCCATAAACTTAACGCAAACGTGAGTATTTCTAACTCTGCTCACCCCCGTAGCGCTAGCATTATGATCTCAGACTTGGCCTCTTTTGGGGAAGCTGCTTCCCCTTCACGTGGACAGGTCCATTAACGGCGATTAGCCACGTAGATTGAGAGGCTGTAACCTCTGACTGTCCAGGGTTGGGAGGGAACAACACCCCATTGGGGCCTGTTGGGGACTTCGCCCGCTCTCGGAGATAGGATGCTGGGTTTGACGGACCATTGGTCTGACCCAGTCTGGCGCTAACTCTGTTCTTACAGTCCTCACCCCAAAACGTCTCCTGTGCCTAAGTTTTAAAGGGCTTTCAGTTGTTTTGACAACCAGAACTTACCTTTATTCTCTCCCCGAGGCTTATCAGGGCCGGGTAGTTAATAAGTCTTACCGAGGGATTTCACCGTGTTTTCCTGTGCTGTTGCAGGCCATGAGCAGTTATCTGTGTCCCATGCATGCACGTTGGATACGCTTCCAGGCCTGCTCCATAACGTCTAACTATTGCCAATATTAAAAAAGGTTTGGACAGGTTTCTGGAAAGATAGTTCCATTGGCAGCTTTTAGCCAGATAGGATTGGGCAACAAAACCCTTTACTGTCAGGAGCCTGGGGATGACCCGCAGGGAATGGATAGCATGGTGACCTGCTGGGTGCTTCTCCCAGGCCCCCGGGACTGGCCACTCTCGGAGACAGGATGCTGGGCTCGATGGACCGTTGGTCTGACCCAGTATGGCACTGATTATGTTCTTAATATTATTCCTGCACTCCTGTGTCGAACGTTTGGTCCAGATCACACCGACACCAAACACAGCTATAATTCATACACACCTTGCGGAGGTACCGAAACGTTGGGTTTCCAGAGAACACGGGCTAACCTTGTTTCCCTAGCCGACGGGTCCCGTTCATAACGCCCAACACATGGCCACAGAGACGGAGCTGGGAGACGTTGGGACCAGACAGCGCTGGGGAAGAGGCTCTCGCCTCAAGCTGCCCCTGAAGTTAGCCCGCTGGAGCGGAGAGTGTCCAAGGCACAGGATGGGGCTGGGGGAGAAGGCCAAATTGGTAACTCAGCTCCCAGCTTGTGGACGAGTCTGGTTGCTTTGCACCTGGGATCAGCACAGAGCAGGCCTGGGGGCCGCGGCTCCCTTCCCCGACTGACGAAGTGGATTTGTTCTCCATGGCTACGGAGCAGAGAGAGGCGAGGAGGGAATTGGCCTGTAGAGAGGCAGATCTCAGCCTGGCAGGGCAGCTCCCCGGCTGCAAGGAAAGTGGGGGACGTGGAGGAGGCTGGGGCCTCAGCCTGGGAGTAAAATCCTCTCTCGCGCGGCCTTGGTATTGAGGCCGGGCTCAGTCCCTTTAGTGAACTGGAAAGTCTCTAGTTCGTGGTTGTGCAGCCTCTCCTGCAAGCTGCTTCCTCCTTGCTGGTCAAGATGGAAGAGAGAGTGTAGAGATCCTGTGTCTTCCTTTCTTTGCAGGGGGCTCAGGTCACTTCCTCCCTCCTGCTCCTTTTGTTATTGAGCTGGTTGCAGACCCCACCTGGGCGTTACCTTTGCAACAAAATGCTCATTCTGCCTGACAATGTTTTCTCTGTCCCCCCACCCTGCCAAACCAGTTCAGCAGGGTGGTAAGGCTCACAATCTTCACCTTTAGCTGTCCTTCTTAGTAGCCAAGTTTACCCCCAGTACCCCAAATTCTGTGTCCCATTACCCCAAATGCTTGTGTTGCCCCCTTTCCCCCATGACAGAGGCCTCCCCCAGGTGTGCTACCAGAGACCCTCCAGGATCCTGGGCAGAGGCCTCACCCAGGCGTGCTGAGACCCTCCAGGATCCCCGGCAAAGACCTCCCCCAGGCGTGCTATCAGAGATCTTGAATGATAGATGCCAGGGATTGAATTTGGGACCGTATACTACCCCCTGAGCCACGGCCCACCCTGGGATTAGACACGGAGGGGCTCCCAGAGGAAGGAAGCTCAACCGGATCCCCTCCTAGCCATCTTACAAAGAGACCCAGGGCGCTGGGACTCCTGGGAGCCCCTTTGCTTCGGCCTTTTGTGATCCTGCCCTAGTGTCAGACCCTGGGTGCCCCAAACCCTGTTCCCCGCCAGCCTCTTGCTCACAGACACACACATGGGTTGCCTCTTGCAGGGTCACTGGGCACACGGCCGGGCTGCCAGTCAGTACCGTGGTGCATTGTGACCCCTCGTGCCTGGGGGCTGCGGAACTGGACCGGGTGGACCCCTGGCTGGGGACACTCATGGAAAATACCTGTTGCAGGGCTTGCACTGGCCCCAATACAGGCCCCGCAAGATGCATTTCTCATAAGTGTTCCTTAAAGATTCACGTAGGCGGCCGCCCTAGTTTCAAACGGATTCTTAGTTCATCCTTACAAGGGACAGCCCTCCCCTGGATTCGGCCCCGGGGGCGAGCTGGGGCGGGAGGGCGTTTCATCAAACAGCCTCGGCCAGAAGAGATTTGCAGGATTCCAATTAAAAATCTCTCCTGATTGTTTAAGTTAAGTCTCATGATTCTGGAGCCCAGGGATGTTGGCTGGGGTTGAAATGCTTGACCCGCTCTGGCAACAATGGGGGGGGGGGTGCAAGGAAGGGCCCTCTTCTTCCTTTTAGCCCCCAATCCCCTCCCAGAGAGATGGGGGGGCATCTGTCTGGAATCCCTGCCCCTCTCTTGCAATAATGGGGGGGGGGGTCTGTTCAGTCTAGGTTGCGGTGGGGGGGCGGGGTCCCGCTTCCATTCAGCCCCCAGAGAAATGTTGACTGTTGCTGACATTTCTGATCCTCTCTTGAAATAATGGGGGGGGGGCTGTTAAGTCTGGGTTGAAGGGGAGTTGCCCCCGCCCCGAGAAGGGGGACGCTGCCCCCCCCCTACTCCGCACATCCCCCATCTGCCTGGCTCCAGTGGCAGGAAGTTCCCCAGCCCCCGCGGGAGCCCGCGGGCTGCCAGCCCCGCTCGGAGCGGCCAGGGAGACAGGAAGCGTCCCGGATTGGCAGCGGGATGCGCCAATTGCGCTGCCGCCGCCGAGCGACTGACTCCTCCACTCGCCCGGCTGGAGGCTCCGCTCCATGGAGTGGCTGGACGGCTAGCGGAGCAGCCTGCCCCGGGGCAGGGCGCGGGGAAGGTAGGAGGCGGCCGGGAGGGGAGCTGGGGTAGGACTGGAGCCCCCCCATGGAAAGGGACAGACATTCCCTCGGGAAACTTTCCCCCCATTGCGGAGCAGGGGCAGAGCTGGCAGGATCCCCCCCCCCCAGCCAGCCAGCCCCACAAGTTCGGACAAGGCAGATTGGGGGGCGGTTCCCGGGGCCCGCAGCGACGTTCGGTATCTCTGAACCCCAAAGCCCCACTCAGAATCACAGTTCCCCAGAGCCCCATAAATCAGACCCACCCCCAGCTCCATAGAGACCCCAGGACAGACCCCGCCCCCCAACTCCATAGAACAGACCCACACATCCAGCGCCCCAGAGAGCCGACCCCCCCACCCCCGCTCCATAGAGCCCCATACACAGACCGCTCCCTAGTGCCATCTGAGATACTGTGCTCCCTCCTGCCCCCCAGCCAGACCCCGCAATGACAGACCCCCACAGCAGGCAGACTCTGCAGCTAACTGGAGTCGCTGACTCTCCCCACATCTCAGCATCTTCCCCAGCCCACCGGGGGCCCGGGGCCCTCTCCGTCCCCTCTGATCCCACAGCCCAGCTCGCCTCCTGGGAGAAAGCAGCCCTCCCCCCTCCCGGCAGCTGCAGCACAACTTTTATGGCCAGAGAAGACAAATAGGCTGCTCTCTGTGCAAGATGCGGGGGGGAGGGAGCAAGGCAGGGTGGCTGCCCCCCTCCCGCCTGCTCTGAGGCTCTGGGGTGGGGGGGGGGAGAGAGCCCCCATGTGCCCCTGCCCCGCCCCCGGGGCTCAGGGGAGGTCGCTGTACGGAAGGGGCATTGCAGAGACAAGAGCAGCTTTGTGGGCTTCAGGGGCTTCTGCTCTTTCACAGAAGGGACCTCTAGGGTCTCCTGCCCAGGGGTCTGCCCTGCCTTTTCCTGAACACCTCCAGGAAGGGGAGATTCTCCGGCACCCCCCCCCCCCCTCTGCATTCCTGTAGTTGCTCCCCCGCTTCCCTGTCGTGTCTTCAGTAGCAACGGGGAGTAAATGTGTGGCCCCCCCAGTGTGTGTGTGTGCACTAGGAACCCCCAATGAGAGCCAGACAGAGGCTGGAAGGGGTTTAATTCCCTTGGGGGGGGGGGCGCGCAGGGCACCCAGGGACCCTTCCCTCCCGCAGGCGAAGCAGCACAAGAACCAGCAGTTACAGCTGGAAAAAATCCCAATCAAAACCCCCCCCCCCCCCCTTTGGGCAATTAGCCACTGGGCCAGGCTGCCCAGGACAGGCTGGGTTCCCAGACGGGATCCCTCCTATAGCCCGAGCCTTGTGAGTGGGTGGATCCAGCACGACCCAGAGGGGGTCCCCCCCCCCCAGGCTGGGATGATCCCAGGGGTCCCGTCCACAAATGCAGCGTTTGCCCATTGCTCGGAACCGGCCTGCCCCAGGGTTTCTTCTGCCCCATTGCATTGATTGGGGGCGGAGGCCCAGCTAGGAGCTTGAGGCCCTGGTATTTCCTGGGAGCTGGGGGGGGGGGGGTTACTGCCCCCCAGCCATAACGAGTGAAATCCGTTTCTGGAGATCTGACGGATGCTGCATTTACTGCGCCGCGGGGTGTTACTTGGGGGAGTTACTGCACTTGTTCTGTTTTAATGTCGGTTAAGCAATCCCGCGCTTCTAACTCGGAGAGGGGCTGAGCTTGGGGGGCCTGGTTCAATTGTACCCTCCATCCCCCCCGTTCTCATCCGGCATGATCGTCGCTGCACGTCGGAGGACGATTCGACCAGCCCCTCCTCCCCCATCCTGCACGCTGCAGGGCTAAGCACGCCGCCTGGCAGTGCGCAGACAGACAGACAGACGGGACAGTCCTTGCCCCGCAAAGGCCCCATGCACCAGCAGATAGAACAGACAGACAGACGCCACTTCTGGCCGGCTCCTGTGGGCTGGCGAGGGGGCTTTGAGCAGGGAACGTGGCTTCGTGCGTCTTTCTGAGCGGCGTCTTGTGGGTGTCCGATAGGAAGCAGCCGGCTGCCCATCCCAGAACCCCCCAGGAAGGGGAGAGGGGCCGGCCAGAGACTCAAGGCGCATCCAGCTGCGTTATTGTTTACAAATCCAGTGCCTGCCACAGAGGCCTGATCAGAGAGAGCTCCCTGCCCCGAGGAGCCTACAATCCAGGATGGAACAGGGCGAGGAGACGAGAGAGGGCATGCCAGGGGGGCCGCAATCGGCCACCCTTTGGGCCCCACAGAGGGGGCTCTCGAGGGGGAGGGGACCCCAGGGGCCTAGCATTTTATCTTCATTCTGGGCTGTGCGTATTCCAAGGCCGGCTTTGGGTGCGTCTGCTTAGCTTAGTTACAGGGGGACGAGGCGTGTCTGCACCCCCAGCCTCCGCCCCTGTTGAATAGCTGCTGCGGGATGAGCGCCGTTTACTCCTTGTTAAGTGAAATCGTCTCTGTGTTTGATGCAACTGAAATGGGGTGGGGGGGGTCAGGGTGACTGGAAATCTTAGCAACAGCATTTTCAGTGGAAATGGGATGGGGGCAAAATGGGATTTGTCAGGACTGGAGAGAAGGAGACTGGCATACAAGGGGGCTTACTGATCAAGATTGTGGGGAGGGCAATGTTGAAACTCAGGGGACTGAGGGGCAGCGGCAGAGCTGGGGGGAGCCGGGGGAGCAGGAGCTGCAGTTTGGGATTGAGGGGCAGCGGCAGAGCTGGGGGAGCTCAGAGCAGGGGCTATGGGTGGGGATTGAGGGGCAGAGGCAGAGCTGGGGGAGCAGGGGCTGTGGGTGGGGATTGAGGGGCAGCAGCAGAACTGGGGGGAGCCCAGGGTTGGGGGAGCAGGAGCTGCAGGTGGGGATTGAGGGGCAGAGGCAGGGCTGGGGGGAGCCCAGGGC
>QEPC01005668.1:1485589-1498250 GCA_003113815.1 Sphenodon punctatus | reverse complement strand
CCAGGGGAGCAGGGGCTGCGGGTGGGGATTGAGAGGCAGCGACAGAGCTGGGGGGAGCCCAGGGGAGCAGGGGCTGCGGGTGGGGATTGAGAGGCAGCGACAGAGCTGGGGGGAGCCCAGGGGAGCAGGGGCTGCGGGTGGGGATTGAGAGGCAGCGACAGAGCTGGGGGGAGCCCAGGGGAGCAGGGGCTGCGGGTGGGGATTGAGAGGCAGCGACAGAGCTGGGGGGAGCCCAGGGGAGCAGGGGCTGCGGGTGGGGATTGAGAGGCAGCGACAGAGCTGGGGGGAGCCCAGGGGAGCAGGGGCTGCGGGTGGGGATTGAGAGGCAGCGACAGAGCTGGGGGGAGCCCAGGGGAGCAGGGGCTGCGGGTGGGGATTGAGAGGCAGCGACAGAGCTGGGGGGAGCCCAGGGGAGCAGGGGCTGCGGGTGGGGATTGAGAGGCAGCGACAGAGCTGGGGGGAGCCCAGGGGAGCAGGGGCTGCGGGTGGGGATTGAGGGGCAGCGGCAGAGCTGGGGGGAGCCCAGGGCTGGGGGAGCAGGGGTTGCGGGTGGGGATTGAGGGGCAGTGGCAGGGCTGGGGGTCATGACTGAGGGGTATAGGTCTCTGTGGGTCGCTTACACAGCCCTGCTCAGAGCTGGGGAAATTCTGCTCTTTCCCGTTCTCTGGAAACTCTAGCCGGGTGAAATAGCCATGCAGATAATTTCTGATAAGCAACTTTTTCCTCTGTCCTAATAAAAGCCAGTGGCCGCGGCAGCTGCTGGGGCGGTCTGTGGCGCGGTAATGAAAGATGAATGAATGAGTCACGGCGTTGTGTCGGGCCTGGGCCCAGAGACTTGGAAACTGCACGAGTTTCCCCTTTGCAGCTCGTGGCCTGATCGGAAGCGGCGCCGTTGCGATTTACTGCTCGCCCGCCTGCCCTCTGTGTCCCTGGGGCTGCAGGGACTCGCCTCGGACGGGAGCCGTTCCAGACCCTGAATCGTTGCTGTTGCCCGTCTCTGCACCGTTTCTGATTTGACTCTATTGTTGAGACGGGGCGACCAGAACGGCACCCGCTGTTCCGGGGGCGGCCGCGTCATATTGAGGCACAATGAAATATTCTCTTTGATTCTCGATCCCTTTTACGAATAATTCCTAACGTTCCGTTTGCTTTTCCGACGGCCGCCGCCGCCGCGCACCGAGCTGAGGATTTCAATGCGTTTCCGCAGTGACTCCCGAGTTCCGTTTCTCGAGCGCTGATTCCTAATTTAGAATCCAGCGTCGTCTGCATAAAGTCTGAGTTATTTTTCCCGACGTGCATCTCTTTGCTCTTGTCCACGTTCAATTTCATCTGCTGTTTAGATGCCCAGGCACCCAGTCTCGCAAGATCCTCCTGCAATTCCTTCTCAGTCCGCTCGGGTTTTAACGACCTTGAATCACTTGGTGTCGTCCGCACGTTGGATCGCCTCACTCTTCCCTCCCTTCTCCAGATGGTTAACGAATACGTTAAACGGCAGCAGTCCAGATCCCCGCGGGACCCCGCGATCTACCGCTCCCCCCTGTGAACGCTTAGTCCTACTCTTTGCTTTCTCTCCTTTAACCGGTTACCGATCCGCGACAGGAGATGGGGGTGGCTGGGCTGGGCGGGGCTGGGCTGGGCGGGGCGCTGGGCCCCTCTTTAGCCACTGGAAACTCAGGGAAGTGTGCGCCGCCGCGTGTGCATCCAGACCCGCACACCCAGCCAGCCACGGAGTAACCCCTGGGCTTGCTCTCACAGACACAGACACAGACGGACGTGTCTTCAGGAGCCCCTCGATTCGCAGACGCAAGTCGTTCCTCCATGGGGAAAACCCCTCGCAGGGACGTTTCCGACTGGCTCCCACCACCCGCGTCCACTCCTCCCCGTTCCTCCGCGCTCCGCCTTCCCCTTCCCTCTGGAGACACGTCCAGGCTCAGCGGCTCATTCGCGTGGGGCCTGGTTTAGTTCTACAGACCTGGGGGCGTGGATTGAATTTGGATTGAGATGAGCCTCCCCTGGGAAGGTCTCATTCACCCTAGGGCAACGCGGCCCCGTGGGTTCGGGGGGCACCTAGGCACGTTTCTAAGGAACCCTTATGAACAATGCATGTTGCAGGGCCCTAGGTGCCCATGCAGGCCCTGCAACATGGATTTTTTCATAAGTGCTCCTTTAAAATGTGCCTAAGTGGCCCCCCTGCCAGGGGCTTCCTGGCACAAATAGGCCGAGAATCGCGTCGGGGGGGGGGGGGGTCACGTTGATTTTTTTTAACTGTTATTTTTTTTTAGAAAGTTCTAACCTTCCTGTAACCATGGCTACCAGCGAAGGCTGGGTATTCTCCATCGAGGTCCTTGTCTTCCTTCCTCTCTCTCTTTCTCTGATGGGAAACCAGAAACCCTTCCTCGCTCCATTCCAGTTTGCCTCCCATTCCTGCCCCCCAAACGCCCCAGGAGTTTGCCCTCTCTAGTTTCTATTTGGCGGGGGGGACGGGAGGAATCGAAAGTTTCCAAAACATAAACAAATCCTCATTTTTTAGCAGGAACCCCTTCCTGGTTCGGGAGCAGCTTTCGTGGCAGTTCTCAGGCAAGATGGCGTCTGGCGTTGGGTGTCCCCGGCCGCTGACGCTGGCCTGGGGGGGTCTAACGAAAAGCCAGACTGCGTCGGTCGGAGAGACGGGCTGCATCTGCGGCTCCCCCAATGGGACCAGTCATGGCTACGGCAGAATGGACTTTGCTCTCTGCCGGGGCCGCGGATTGCCGGTTCCCACAAGGTCGCTGGAAGCCACTGCCCCCAGCCTTGTGCATCCGCAGTGAGATGGGCCCAGGCTGCGGGCAGCTCCAGCGAGCCCACGGGACCCCCTGCAGACGGTTGCTCTGCCCCATCTCCCATCCGTCCCGCGCTGGGGCACAAGAGAGAGTCTCCGGTTCCTGCCCCATGTGTTCCTCTGTCTCCGACGAGACGGCCGTACAGTAGTTCAGCCCATCCCTCCGATTGCAACACCAGCTTCTGCTGATGAGAACGTGCCGAGTTTTCGGGCCCCTTCCCCACGGCAGGGAAGCGCAGCATGGAGCGAGGCTTTCATTGGACCACATTTGCATGTCTCTCCGGCCAACCAATAGCAGCTGCTCTGGCATTACGCAGGCTTAGAAGTCCAAGGGCCCATCAAAGGCCTCGGGCCAATCTCAGCCTTTGTTACAGACCGGGCCGCTTGGCTCCGTTCATCCTTCTCCAAAGCGTTTGATCAGGAGCTTTAAAATCCTGAGAACTGGGATCTTGGCTCTCGTGAGGGTGAGGAACTGGGCAGATGCTCCCACCAGGGGTCACTTGCAGCCAGCGGAAAGGTCTGTCCCCTGGGCTGTGCACTCAGGAAGCTGGGGGAGCTGGTCCTCGTGGCACCTTCTGGCCCCAAAGACGATGGAAGCCTGACTTTGCTAGGAGGGGAATTGGGGCTTTGGGACCAGGGAAAGCTCCGGGAAGCAGGCCGAGCGAGTTGGGAGACCTTGGAAGAGTCAATCCAGATTGCTCCAAACAAGCTGCAAAGATCACGGCGGAGAGTTCATTGGAAACAGCTGCTCCGTGGCGCTGGGAGCACATGCCAGTGAGCCGCTCGGCCGCGGCGAGGCGGGAGAGGAGGATGCCAAGAGGTCGCTGCACAAAGGCTGGGGGAGCAGCCATCAGTCCCTGCGGGCCTGGGCAATCGGGGCTCCCTGGCCAGGAAGAGACGGTGTAAGAGAGGGGAAGGGGACGGAGCCTCCGGGCCTTGGACCAGCCTTCTGGCTCCACATTGATTCCCAAAAGTTTCTCCCCCACCCTCATCCGCAGAGTATCTTGGCGTGGAAGGGCCCTTGCGGGTCAGCTAGTCCCACCCCCGGCTTGGAGGCGGGAGACTGACAGCGACAGCATCCCTGACGCGTGACTCTCCGGCCTCTCTTTGGTAACCTCCAGCGATGGAAACTCTACGACTCTCCGCGTGGCCGCCCAGCTCCTACAGTTAGGAAGGTTTTCCTGATATCTGACCGAAATCTCCTGCCCGTAACTTGAGCCCGTTGTTCCTCATCCCGGCCCCTGGAGCCCGGCAGAACAGCTCCGTGCCCTCTTCTAGGGGGGCAGCCCTTCAGATACTTGGAGACTGCCATCATGTCTCCTCTTTGCGTGGCTAAACGTGCCCAGTTCTTTCAAGCTTTCCTCATAAAACTTGCTTTCCAGACGCTTGGTCATCTTCGCCGCCCACCGCTGAACCCGCCCCAGTTTGTCAATGTTAAAACGAGGTGTCAGAACCGGGACACAGTTCCTCCTGCGTCCTGGGAACCACGCACGGGTTAATCCTGCCCAAAATGGCGCTTGGCCTTTCTGCAGCAGCGTCCGTTGCTGACTCGCATTCGGTTGACGATCCACCGGAATCAGCAGCAGTGCATGTCGGTGTGTCCATGATGGTGAGGGGAGAGCCGCCGGGTTCCCGCAGACAGCTCTCCGGATCCTCAGCCGAGCTGAACAAAGTGTTCCCTCCCGCGCACCAACATGCCTCGTCTTCCGTTCCCTCCGCTCTGCCCCGGGCCTGCTCCCTGCAGAACCAGACGCTGCAGCTGCTGCCCCCGTTGCTTGCTCTCTGGGCGAGGGGCCCACCTCCCCAGAAGGCCTGGCTGGCACGGTCTCTTCCCCTGGACGTGACTGGCATGCTCGGTTGGCTCTAATCCTGCTTCAGAGCCGCCTGGTTAAATCCCCGAGGTAGCCTCTGCCCTCGCCCGCGAGCTCCGAACCCCCTGGAATCCTGCATGAAAGAAGAGGGCAGAGACGGGGGGCCTCGCTGGGCTGCAGCGGGATACATCGTTGGTTTAAAAAGCCCTTCTGCCAGCGGGAAGCAGCGCGGCCCCCGGCACGGCAGTTAGCTGCCCACAGATCCGCTCTGAGAAGCGTTATCCCTCGCTCCAGGGGGGGATGGTTGGTTTGGAAGGGGCCTTGAGGGGCATCTCCTCCATCCCCTGCGCCGGGAGATGGTCGATTTATCGCTGACCCAGCCCTAGAGTGTGTCGAGCCTGTCTGTTTGTAAGAGCTCCCACTGCCACGGACTCCTTGCCTCCTTGGGGACCCATTCTCCTGCCCGGCTGCTCAGACAATTGGAAAGTTTTTGCTGATGTTTAATCTCGATCTGCCTTCCTGCAGCGTAAGCGCTCTGTCTCATCCTATTAGCCTCCCCGTGGGGGCCACGGAGGCAACTTAATAATCTGGCAAAGGCTCTCAGCCGCATTTGGCAAAGGCTTCTGTTCCCAAGAAAAAACACCCGGTTTTCAATCCAACGGGCCACCCAGCGCCGGCTTCCAGCCCCCAGATGGCCGGTATTGAGGAAAGGGTAAAGGAAGCCATGGGCCAATTGGAGATTGGTTGACCCGTCCTGTCAATCAGCCCCAGGACCAAGCACCGTTCTTAAAGGGCACTTTTCTCAGCCAACCCTGACCCACCCTGCAAAGAGAGAGTTCTGGGAGATGGAGGAGTGGGGCTCAGTTCCCCCCCCCTCCCCATGTCGGGCCACTCTGAGGCAGAGTTTGGGAGACTACGTAGGTGGCCTAGGAGCCGCTAAACGTCCGTGGGTGGCAGATGGGGCTTGCAGATCTACCCCCCGTCACACAAAACTCTTCGGAAACTCTTTGGGTAAAGCCACAGGGAACAGGATGGGTCCGATCCTGCGCCCACCAGAGGAAGGATGAGTGCGGCCGGCGGGGAGAGCAGGTCACGCGATCGCCCCCACGGGGAAAGCAGACGGGCCGCTGTCACAAGCCCCTCCACACCCCAGGGGGGGCTGAGGGGCCGTCCGCATGTGCAAGCCCCCCCCTGCCCCACCCAGGCCACTCCCCATGGACGTGCGGGAACGGCGAACTGCACCTGCCGCTCTCTGGGGCCGGCAGCCACGATCGAGGCGGCCCGTTATCCCAACCTTGGCCCGGGTTGGGAACGGTAAAACGCGACACGTCACTGGCCTTCTCCTGCCGGCTCACCGTATCTCGGCCAGGGTGCGGCGCGGTGAACGTCTGCCGGCCGCGTACGAGCCATCGCATCGCGTGTTAACGCTGCCCAGTGGGGTAATGTCTTTGTGTGGCTTCGCCATGCCCTTGGGGCAAGAGTTTGCAATTGTGCATTTTAATTGTTCTCCAGTTCCCTCCCACGTCTAAACTTGCCTCACACGCTGCCATGGCCACGAATAGGCATCCCGTTATTACGCTGGGGTTTTTATTCTCAATAACGCAGCATTTCCACCAGTGGGGGATTCTTCTAGTCCCCTCCCGCAGCAAGGAAGGCTGACGGATATCTGCGGATTCACGCATTACAAGGGGAGGGGGGATGAATTCAGACACATGGTTTAAGCCAGGAGGCATTCAAGCAAGATGGGACGCTCTCCCCTGCTTTATTTGGGAGCGAGTGCAAGGTTCAGGATGTACCGGGCGTGACGCGGATGCGAGTCAAGGCACAGAATGTAAGGTTTGATGTTTGTACTAAACCCACCGTCGGCGTTTCCCGTATTGCGTGAAGTGACTGCAGCCTCGGTCTCTCTGGGTTGTGGCCGCTCCCCATTTCCACCCGGGAAGACGAAGCCCTGCCCCGCCCCCCGGGGAATGAATGAATCTCAGGCTGCGAGAGACTCAGACGCTGCTGCAGCAATAACCTTCGCCGAGAAATAAAACCCTCCTGACACGCAGCAGACGCCTCCGGCCAGGACGTCAAAGAATCCCCAGACATAATGTTTCACTTATTACGGCTGAGCCTTCCTGATCCGAAGCAGAAGGGGCCGCGGTTTCTACGGGCCGCGCGCAAGCCCCAGATGTCTCGGGCTGCCGGAGAGCAGCTCCTTAGCGGCACCGCTCCGGCCAAGAGAGAGTCACGTGACGCTGCAGGGAGCTGCGGGCGAGGACCAGCCTGGGCTGCATTAACAAGCGCTAGAGACGGGGGCATCCTGGGTTTGCTCTTTTCAGCCCTAGCTGCGTCTGGCTGGACTCGGCTTTGGGTCCCAGAGCTGAAGAAAATAAAGGTGGCTGAGTGGGAGAGGGCTCCGGATAATAAAGGATTGGAGCCGTGGTTGATAAACTACGACATACTCTGGAGTAATCTCACTGAGCCCCCCCCGTGGGAGAGGAGAGGCTGGCGGGACAGTGAGCGTTTCATCTTGATGGACAAAGGCCGCCGCCTCCCTCCCCTTACGTCATGGCCCCTAAATCCAGCCAGCGGTGTCCTCTTGCCGCCCCAGGCCCGTACGGGAAAGGCGTGCAGAGAGACATACTCGCTGCCTGCCCCCCAGCTCGGGAACTCCTTTTCCCAGGAGATTTTCCTAAAAACTCAACCACAAAATCTCAGTGGCCGTCATGATCCCCTTCGTCAACGACTAGTTAGTCTCCCACAACCCACACACAAGGGAATGAGGGGGAAAGGGGCGAGCCCGATATACTGTTACTGAAAACGATTTTAATATAAGACGTGCCAGACTGGGGCAGTCCAAGGGTCCATCTAGCCCAGCATCCTGTCTCCGACAGTGGCTTGGGAGAAGCCCCCAACAGGTCACAATGGGGGATCCATTCCCTGTTGTTTGCCCCCAGCTCCCATCATGTTCCCTGATCCTGTCTGGCTAATAGCTGCTAATGGACCGATCTTCCAGAAACTTGTCCAAACCTCTTTTAAACTCAGCTCTAGTACTGGCCCTTACCGCAGCCTCTGGCAGTAGATTCCACAACCCAATGGGACAATGTCCCTAAACATCAATATACATACAATATAATAAAGCCAACTTATCAGTGATGTAGCATTTTAGCTGAATCTCAATTGATCAGGAAACCCCTTCACAGCTTCCTTCATTCAATGTACGTCTTCTCCAAGCTTTAGAGTTGTAAATCCACTGTCCGAAGGGGTGTTTTCCCTGACTCCAGGGGGGATGGATGGTTGGGTGCCATTTGGACTGTGGATTTGCAACTCTAAAGTCTGGCGAGGGAGTGCATTGAACGACGGAAGGAAAAACTGGAAATGCTGTGAAGGGAACATACATGAGTGTGTTTCCCTGATAAACGGAGATTCAGCTAAAATGCTACATGACTGATAAGCTGGTATTTGGTATCATAAAAGCAATTACCCCACTGAAGAAGGGGGCTTTTCCCGAAACGCGTTTGTGTTTGCTTTGAGATTTTATATTGTATGTATGTTGATGTTGAGAGACATCGTCCCTTCTGCTAAAATCTTTTTAAGTAACGGTATTATTAAATTGTGCTCCCCCCCACTCCAATCCTCTTGTGCGCGGGCTGTGGTAGATTTTCCTGAAGCCCAAACCAGAGCATTTCCCTGAAGTGATGTAAGATCCTTCTGTTCAGCCAGGCACTTAGCAGGCAGGGATAGGGTGTGGGGGTATTCCTTGATGGATGTTTTATATAGTATGAAGTATTTATCTAGTGCCAGCAATGTACTTGGCACTGAACGATCATTAACTAGAGACAGATGCCTGCCCCGAGGAGTTTACAGTCTAGAACGAGAATAGGTAGCCTCAGGCTTGGAAACCAAATGTGGCCTGTGGCAAGTTTTTACACGGCCCCGTTCCAGCGTCTGCATTTGGACTCTGGATCCGGTTCCTGTCTCCAACCATTTTTAAAAAAACCCTGAGCTCAGGGTAAAGGAGAAGGGATGAGAGCATGCACTCAAGGAGAGGGGACAGATCCTGACACAAAACCATGCTCTGGGGGTGGGGAGGGGAAAGAGACCCGTAAGCTCCCCCCGTCCCCAACTTGTAGGCAACCCTCGGAGCTTGGACTCATTGTCAAAGTGACCCCAGGGGCAAAAAAGGTTCCCTGCCCCCTGCTCTAGGAGGAACGAGAGAGAGAGAGAGACAGGCCAAGAGGAGGAACTGCAGGAGCGCACGCTTGCCTTACCTCTAATTCTATACTCCTGTTTTTTAAAATGGGTTTTATTTGTGTATTTTATATATTTAATGTTGAACTCTGCCCCGAGCCTTTAGAGGAAGGGTGGTTTTAAAAATCTAAATCAATAAATAAGTCTTAAAATTGGCCCCAGGTTGTTTTGAAGGGAGGAGAGCAGTTATTCCCTACTACTGAGCATTTCTATCGCGCTGATTGGCATACGCTGCACTTTACACTCGCAGAGTTTTTAAGACAGGTCCTTGCAATCTAAAATGGACATGGGTGAAGGGGAGCAGAGGGAGAGACAGACACGCGCCCATTTTACAGATGGGGAAACTGAGGCTGAAAGGTTGTGACTTGCCCGAGGCCACCCAGGGAGTTCACAGCTAGGGTGGGATTTGAACCCTGTCTTCCCAGGTTCAAGCCCAGCACCTTATCCACTACCCCATGCTGGTTCCCTGTAACTACAGAGGAGAAGAAGGAATGGGCTTGAGCTGCGGGCGGGGAAAGTCGGGCGAAATCTTAGGGAAAACGTCTGAGAGAAGAGTTGGGCAGGGGCTGAGTTCCTAGGGGAGGCCGGGGAGCCTGCTTTACTGGAAGTGTTTAAAAAGTTGGCCAGACACACCTGCCTGGAGTGGTGCATGGCTGCAGTTAATCCTGGGCTCGATTGCCTTTTGGGGTCCTGTCTGCCCCCGCAATTGTGTGACTGTGAGTAACACAACCCACGAATCCTTCTCCCCTGCTCTTTGCTACCGTGGGTTGGTTCCAGCGCTAAGCGGCGCGGGGCCTGTGTCTGTGCTTGGCTGGCGTTCGTCCGCTGCTATGTTCCCTTGGAAAAAAAGAGCAGGAATGTTGAGCTCATGCCGAAAGCATTTGCCGAGAAGGTTGAGAGCTGGCGGGGGGGCGGATCCTGCTCTCCGTTACGCTGGCGAAAACACGCTGCTTTGTGGGGACCCGCTCCAGACGGTCGGGTCTCTTAATCGCTTTCCTTGGCAAGCTCCGAGTCCCCATCCCAGGCTGCCCTGCCCTGCCCTGCCCTGCCCTCGGGGGCTGCTGCGTGGCGGGCGCTGCCTTCCAGGAGAGAGAGACCTCGCTGGGAATGGAGGCCGCTGCCTCTTGCCGGCAGCATCGTGGCGTGAAGGCCTCCCGCCTGCCGTGAGTGCTGGGGCTCCGAGCAGGAGAGCGTCCAGCCTTCAAAGGGGAGACCTTCCCCCAGTCCTGCACGAATCCTGCTTCTCAGAGCACGGACCTGCCCGGCTGGGTCCATCCCAGCGACCAGTCTCCGGCCAGCGCTGAAGGCTACAGGGGAAGCACCAAAACCCATGGCATCTCTGGAGTAATCCGTCCCTTGCACCCCTCAGTCGGAGGTTTACAGCCTCTCTAAGCGCGGAGCTGCATCCCCTGAGCCTCTTAGTCATTGAGGGACCTTCCCTCCGTGAACTTTTCTTGTCCCTTTTTATGCTGTACTTTCCATTTCCTTTCTCTTAGGTGATTGGCTTTCACAACATCCCTTGGCAGTGAGTTCCACAGGTTAATTGTGTGTTTATGTGAAACAGAAACTTCCTTTTTGTTTACTTGAAACTTCAAAGTGAAAAACTTGGTTAAACTTGGCGACTAGCATTTTGAGAATAAATAACAACCCCCTGTTGACTCCTTCCACGCAACTCATGATTTCATAAACTTCTATCCTACCCCTGCTCAGTTGTCTCTTCTCCAAGCTGAAAAGCGCTCACCGATCCAGCCTCTCCATGTATGGAAGCCGCTCTAGACCCATGGTCATCTTTCTTGCCCTTCTCCGCACCTTTTCCGGTTCTACTGTGTCCCTCCTTGAGACGGGGCGCCCAGAACAGCCCACGGTAGTCAAGGTGCAGACGCACCACCGTGAATTTATAGAGCGGCATTTCTCTTCTCTCTCTCTCTTTCTCAGTAACTCCAAACGCGGCTTGCCTTTTTGACCGCTGCTGAACCTTGAGCTACTATTCCTAATGGCTTCCTTACTGCTGAGAGGCTGCGTTTCAGCCCTGTGGATTTCAGCGGAGCAGCTCCGGGAGTAAGTGATCTCTGGAAGCAGCCAGTGACTCAAAAATGCTTTTCCCGACCGGTAACCCCTACTTTGGAACCCAGCAATGTGCCTTGAGGGGTAGGAGCCTCTTTCCCCCAATAATAACTTGTTTATTTCTGTACCCGCTGCAACGGACCTGGGGCTGTACGATCCTGATTAGAGACGGGGCCGGGGCCGGAACAGCTTGCACCGTGCATCGCTTCCCACTCATCCGTGTTGATTTTCTTGCAATCCGGGCCGCCCGGCCTTAGACTCTGCCAGGCCCAGGGTGCAGAGGAAAGGCAGGGCCGCTGCTTGCAGTGAAATTGGGTTAGAAGGATTAACGGGATCCCTGACTCCTTTAAGAATTGAGATAAATCTCTCTCTCTCTCTCTCTCTCTCTGGCTTTCTGTCCAGAACGTGTGTCGCTCCTAGGAGGCTCGGAGGCGCTCTGGACTTTCCAACAGTCTCTTGTTGCTTCTGCTTGGGGAGGCTTTGAGCTCGGCAGGCGGCTCCTGGAGGGTTTGCAGTGAAAGGTCCGATTCGATAGGAGACCTCGCTTGCTTTAGCAGTCTCCGGTGTATCCTTGGGGGAGGGGTCCAGTGCACCTTGGCACCTTCCCTTAAACTCCGCCTGGGCAGGCCCCAATCCTGGGCAGGCCCTGTGCCACCGGCTTGGCTTTTGCTACTGCTGCCCATTTCTATCGTGCTACTAGGCGTACATAGCACTTTACAGTCACAGATTTTGGAGAGAGGTCCCTGCCCCAGTGGGCTTCCAATCTAAGATGGACACAGACCGACACACACGTATTCCTGTTTTACAGATGGGGAACTGAAGCTGAGAGATTGTGACTTGCCCAAGGCAACCCAGTGAATCCATTGGCTAGGGTGAGATTCGAACCCTGGTCTCTCAGGCCCAAGTCCCGTACCGTCTCCACTGCACCCCACTGGCTCTCATCCCATTGGCTCCCCCCACCTGCCTTGCTGCCAGCAGTCTGGAGGGCCCATTCCACAGGATAAGACTCGCTACATTTTCGGTGACTGGCTCCGTTCTCTGTGCTGGGTGCTGTCAGGACCAGGAGACTGGGGCTGGCAGCTCCTGTGTTTTTAGCTGCCCCCCAAATACCCACACCAGGAGATGATGCCTTGTGGCACCCACTTGGCCCTTCCTGCACCTCCCTAGCGCAGCGGTGAACAGCCTACTCTGCCTTCATCCTAGAGGGCTGTACAAGACCCGTGTAATTTGGGCCAGAGTTTGGGGAGCATTATGGGGAGAGGGGGCAGTAGCCTCCTTTCTGATAGGTCTGGCTGTTTGTGGAGCAGTGTGTGACTAGAGATGCAACATTTCCGAAGGTCTGGAAGGAAACTGCACCTTTCCCCCCTGTGTTTTCAACAGCCCCCTCCCCCATGTTAGGGAGGTGGGGGGTTGGAAGGAAAAAACACAATTTGGGGTGGGGGCTTGGTTTGAAATATTTGTAATATTTACTCGACTGTCCAACCCAAACTTGGCTCTATCCTTTGAGTTCAGAAATACGATGGTGCGCAAGCCAGACCTGCCCTGAGAATGGGTCTTTTCAGATGAGATGCTGCCTCGCCTGGGGATAAGAACATAGTCAGTGCCAGACTGGGTCAGGCCAATGGTCCGTCTAGCCCAGCATCCTGTCTCCGACAGCGGCCAGTCACGGTGGCTTGGGAGAAGCCCCCAACAGGTCACAATGGGGGATCCATTCCCTGTTGTTTTCCCG
>QEPC01005668.1:1465145-1478239 GCA_003113815.1 Sphenodon punctatus | reverse complement strand
AAAAAAAAACACCTTACACCCCAATTGTTCTCCCCCTCGGTTATTCTGCTGCTGGCTGGCAGGTCTCCAGCGACGATGTCCATGCAATGCTCCTGGGCTTGGATCCTGGCAGCGGGCACTGCCGTTGCCGAGGCCTGGTGCAGCAGGCACGGAAGGCAACTGCTGAGAGGAGAACAATGGAGCTGGGACAGGCGGATGCAGCCCCTCTCGGGCGGCAGGAGGTGGAAGTGGCGGGGAAGGAAGTGAGGCGGGCCCCGAGGGAAGGTGGCACGAAATGGGAAGGGCTCCGCCAAGCAGGAGCTTGGCCCTCGCAGATGAGGGAAGCAGCACCCCCCCGATGCTTAACTGCCAGCAGGCTCCCCGATCTCCCCCCACCTCCCCTCTGGCGCGGATGCGGGTGCTTGTGAAATCAAACCGGGCTAATGCCAGGAGCTGCGTCGTGCATTCTGGGGCATGGCTGTGGTACGAGTGCTCCCTTGCGTCATTGTGGATACTGCGCGAGAAGGAAAAAGCAGGATTGTTATGCCTGGGCTTGCGCGGTCACACTGGTGGCTTGCAAAGGGGGCGCGTCCCATCGCCTCTCACCGGCAGAGGAGACCCATCCTCCCCTGACTTTAGGGTGTGGGGGACAGACCCCTCCATTAATTTTGGCTTCCAAGGACACGCCCCCCTCTGCGCCAGGCTTCCCTAAGCGAGGGCTTGCCGCCTGGCAGGGGAGGGGGGCAGTGCCCTTGTGCCGCGCGGGGCAGGACGCAGCTGGTCGTGCTGCCTGCGCTAGCCAACCTGCTGCCAGGGAGCTGCTAACTCGGTCTGGGTCCTTGCCCTGCTGGGAACGCGGACTGAGATGCTGGAATCGCAGGGGGAGGCTTGGGCCCAGAGGGGAGCTGGGCGTGGGCACAGCTCCTGGCTGGGGTAGAAGCAGCTCATCTGTGGAAGAGTGGCTCATCGTAACCATGGCACCAGGAGGCCATTCCCGAGGCCGTGCGGTTCAAGAACCGGGCAGGTACTCGGAGTCCAGTGTGGGGCGTGACATTTTGAGAAGAGCTGGAGAGAAATCGAGAGGAAAAAGGGCTGGGAGTACAAGTTGCATGAGGGAAGGTTACTGAAACTGAGGCTGTTTAGCCTAGCAAAGAGGAGACTAAGGACTCCTGGCTTCCACACACCTTATTCTAATCCCCTTGGCCCCCACCCACCCCCGAGAACCCAGGAGTTTATATTCTAACCGCTACACCCTGCTCTCCTCCAAAAGCTGACGCTAGAACCCAGGAGTCCTGGCTGCAGCCCCCCCGCTGCAGCGTCTCCCAAGGGTCCTTGCAGCCAGGCTGTTTTCCAAAGGCTGAACATCTCCAGGACGCCATGCAGCTGCCCTGTGCACCGTGCAGATTTAGCTTCTCCCCGACCCCTGGTGCTCTCTAAAGAGGTGACCGGGCGGCCAGAGGCGGCCAGAGGTTTACGAGCACACACCCCAACCGGCCTCGTGCCGGGAGGCCCTTTCCCTTGACCTTGCTCTGCTCCCGGGCTCAGCGGCGGACGGGGAGAAGTAGGGCGGCTGCAGGAAATTCCCAGGGCAAAACCAAGGATTGATTGGCAAGTGCCAGCTCCTGCCAGGAAGGGGGAGAACCTGCCACTGGAGTATGGGTCTCCATCCCCCCTGGACCCCCCAGCCCAGCTCCCCGGTCCCTTGCCTGGGTATAGACCCCCTAAGGCCCACCGCACCCATGGACACGGATACCCCCCAGGCCCATCCCCGCCTCCAGTGACTGCAGGCGCTGGATCTCTCCCGGCCCCCCAGCTCATGAGCACCGAGCCCCCTGACCCACAGCCTATGACCAGAGGCCTTCCGCCTGGGTCCCCCTGACCTGTAGCACAGTCAGAGTCGTGACTTGCCTGCCAGGCATGCTGCGCGGAGTGGGAATCCCATACGAGGCTGGGGGAACTCGCTGCCACCGCCGCCTCCAGACGTGAGTTCAGAGCGTGGCCGGTGGCCAACGCAGGCCCCGGAGGGGACGGGGGGGAGTTAGTCACGCCGTGCAGGCACTAATGAGGAACAGGCCTCTCTGGAGCACTGCTCCAGGGCACGGCACGGCACGGCACAGGCTGTGGGGTACGGGAAAGCCCCCTGGCAGCAGCCTCTTCCTGGGGAAGGAGAAGAGATCTGCCAGGGGGTGCTGCAGCTTTGGATTTCCTGCATTGAGCAGGGGGTTGGACTAGATGGCCTTTGAGGTTCCCTTCCCACTCAAAGATTCTAAGGCTGCTTTTAAACGAGCGTCTGTACTTCCCGGCTTGGAGGAAGCGCTTCCTGAAAAGCTGCACGAGGCGCGTTTAGACGCGCCGGAAGTAGCCGGCCGCCATAGGAACTGCGCCACGCGCCGTCTCCTTGAAGCCGTATTTGGAAAGCCCCAAGCCAGTAAGTAGAGCCGCTCGTTTGAAAGCGGTCTGAGAGGCTGACCCCCCCCCGGACAGAGACTGTGGTGCAACATAAAGCAGCATGTGGGAAGCTAGAGGCAGAGGGGTCGCCTCGGGGCCCTGATCCCAAACCACAAAACCAACATCCCTGTTCTCGGCGGGCCGAGGAAGGCGTGTGGATTGGTTGGGCAAATGGAAGATGGTTCTAAGTCTCCGCTATGGCCGGTTCTCAAGGCAGATGGTAAAACGTGGCGGTCTGGTCTGTTCTCAAGGCGGACAGGAACAAGAGAGGGCACCAACCTGACTCCTCCGGCCCCAGCTACCAGGATGGGGGGAATTCCTGCCCGAATGTTTGGGGCGGGGGGACGCCCATTCTCCCGGCACCCTCATTTGGGGGGGAGGGAGGAGACCCACGGAGGTGGGAGTGCAAGGGGTGGGGTCTGGTGAGGTTACACTCCAGTTAGCCGGGATGGTGGCGCGGTGCCAGGGGCCGTAGGAGCAGGGGAGATTGTGCCGGGAGCTTGGGGCAATGCGGCTGCACTGGGGTGGCTTTGGGCAAGGGGGGGCTGTGTGGTTATTGGGGGTGCCCAGGGGATTGGAGGGATGGTGGGGAGGAGAGGGGAGGCCTCTCCAGCAGGAGCTATAGAGCCAGGCTGAACCGGATTCCTCCGGTGTCCCCTGATGTCAGTGAGGCTCAGGGAAGCCCCCTGCCCCACCCGCCACTGCCGGGCAGAATCACAAATCTCCGAGCCACTCCCCCCATGGGCAGAGCATGGTGCCGGGCAGGGCCCGTGCCCTCTGGATGTCTCCATAAAGCAAGCTGCAAGGAGTTTTGCTCAGCCCCCCTGGAAGGTGCCGTCGTGCAGAGCACCCAGCCCAGAGGCCAGAGGGTCATTTAAGGGGGAAAGGAAAGCCACACCTCATGCCTAACGAGCGCGTTCGTTAAAGCTCATAAAGTGCCCGGGAGGTTTAAAAGTGCCACGCCGGCGCCGGCTCCGCACCGAAAGCCGGTCTCAGCAGTAACCGTGTCTGGGAACCGCCGAGCCGGCTGAGCTTTATGGGGCTCTTGTTTCTCCCTGCCCCAACGCTCCCCCCTCTTTGAAAGAGGAAAACCTGTTTCCAGACACCGGGAGCCCGTTTGCGACCCCATTCCCACCCCGAAGGGAGGAGGAGAACCCAGGAATCCTGGTGCCCCCAGTCCCCCTGCTCGTCTAGTCTCCCTCCTGGAGCCAGGATTTTAATTGATTATTTCACTTTATTGTGTAGCCATAGGCCTTTACAATAGAACCTAACACATTCCATCATTCAGCAGTCAAATACGTACAATTACAAATCAGTTACAAATCGCAAAATCTATGCCCCATAATCCGAAACAAAGCCAGAAAACAGCCGCGGTCTAAACGTCCCCCCCGGAACATTCCCGCTTCAGGGGAACCCGGGCTCAGATCCCCCTTATTCTCTAGGTAAATAAACCATTCATCTGCATTCCCCGACTCCCCCACAGCTGGAGCCAAGCCCCTCTTTCTCCAGGAGGGATACCCTAATTATCATCAACATCCGGGCAAACTCGGCTACTGCCCTAGTCAGTGGGGGAGTCTCTAGCATCTAACATATTCTTCTGAAAACTAGCTCTAGATCTCTGCTGATGCCCGCAGACAGAATCACCCAGATATTTTCGTCGTGGGCCAGCCAGGGTAGGGCAGTCCAGCCGCAGATGAGCCGCTGTGTCATCCTCACCGGAATCTCACAGTTGGCACAGCCTCCTGCCAGGAGGGATGCCCCTATACCTCCCCTCCACCACTGCTGAGGGGAAGGTATTTGTACGTAATCTAGAAAAAGCCATTCTTCTGGACGGGTCAGGCCAAGTGAAAAGGTAGGAAACTTCCGTGGCTCCTGGGCTAAGTATAGCTATCTCCGGGGCCACCTTTTGTGGACCAAGAAGTTCTTGTTCAGACTGGAGGAGCTGGTCCCTAAGCCTCTGGGCCACCAGCTTCCTAAAAAATGTAACGCCTACCCTCTGGAGGAGCTCAGGAGCATGCCCCAATAGGCGGATCTGCCGACAGACCTGAGCCAACCAAGGATGCAATAAACCAGCATCCCGCGCCAGAGCCAAAAGAGAAGGCCCGGCCTGCAATTTGGCCCAGTCGTTGACGGACTGCTGTACTGCCATCATTCTGACTGGTGCTGAATTAGTTTCCAGTCTCGCAATCACCGGTGGCGGTCCCCGGGGAAGCCCCAAAACAAAAGTCAAAAAAGCATTTTGCAAGCACTCCAAGTCGTCAAGGTAATCCAGGGACCACACCGGCCTGAGCCAGCCCCTTGGCACGAAATAAAATGAATGCGGGGGCAATCTGTTTCCCTCCCGGTTGGTAATAAAATCTCTGAATTGCGGCTCTGGATTTCCTGGCCCTAATCTTTACCTGATCCAGATGCACCCTCCAGCTAGCTGCAGCGGCGAAAGTAACCCCAAGGTATTTGAAACTTTGGACCTGGTCACTTCTACAATCCCCCAAGGGCCACATTTGTTTGGTCTTCCTGCCTCTGCGCCCTACCACCAAGACTTTAGATTTCGCATGATTGACGGCAAGCCCCTCCCTGGAGCAATATTCACCAAAGAGGGCCAGTCTCCGTCTGGGGTAGCAGGCCAGAGTCGTCTGCATACAGCAGAATCGGGAGCTGCCGGCACGCAACCCGAGGGGCCTGAGTATCCCTCGTGTTCAGATATCGAACCACACCATCCAGGTAGAGGTTGAAGAGGACAGGGGCAAGAAGAACCCCTGTCTCACAGCCTTCTCCGCTGGAACTGCTGTGGACAGTTGTCCCGTAGCTCTAATCTGGAGAGAATTTCCCGAATGAAGCCTAATCATTAGATAAAGAAGTCTGGCATCAATGGTCCAAACTCTTAGCTTTGTCCACAAGCGTTCCCTACTCATAGAATCAAATGCTTTTTCAAGATCCATAAACCCTAAATAAAGCAAACCCCCCTGTGCGGTATATTTCTTGATCAAGGCTGAAAGAAGGATGTGATCTATCGTAGCTTTCTCCTCACAAAACCCTGCCTGCTCGGGTGAGATTTGACCTGATAACACAATCCAACTCTTCAGCTCGCCCAGCAGTAGCCGGGAATGAAGCTTCCCTATGCGCTGAGCAAGCTAATCGGTCGGTAGTTCGCGGGGTTTTGGGGGTCTCCCTTTTTAAATATAGGGACCAGGATGCTCTTTAGCCAGGAATCGGGGATTACCCCGGTTCTATTGATTTCGGTGAAAAGCAGTGCCAGGATGTTCGCCCACCAGTCCGGCGAGGCCTTAAAGTAGCTCAGATGTAACCCCATCCGGGCCTGGAGCTTTCCCTACCTGGCAGTAACTTCCTCATGAGTAACTGGTTCCCAATGCTCCAGGGTATCCCAGGCATCCAATTGAACCCCACCCCCCCACCCCCCAACGAACCTGGAGGTCTAGGAACCATAGAAGGATTCCCAGTCCTGCATCCGTGGTGAGGGCCCGGGAAAAGAGCCCTTCGCCCTCTCACAGGAGCGAACTAGGGCCCAACATTTGGCATGTTCTTTTCTCATTGTTGCCTCTTGTAAGGCCCGCCACTGGTCTCTAGAATAGGCCTCTTTCTTCCTCCGTAACAGTAGCCTATCATATGTTCTCTGACCACCCACCATCTTCCGATAGGGACCCGAGGGGCGGGCCCTTCATTTCTTGAGCAGGCCCCTCAGCCTGGCTCTTTCTTCCCTACACTCCTTGTCTAACCGGGGGAAGTTCCCTGCATTCCTATATGCAGCTTTCCTAGGGATATACTTAAAGAGCAGAGGATCCAACAGATGTAAAAAATCATCCTCCCCCCTTGGGTCCGATGGCTCCTGGCAGGAGGGAACCCAGCCAGGCTCTCTACCACCCTGTAAGTTGGCAAACACAACAAAGGCCACCTTGACCTCCTTTGTCCATCTGCGGTTAACTTTAAGCATGACCTGGTTAGAATCTCCCAAAGGCTCTGCCCCCTCCTGTCCACTGAGCTTCCTTATTCCTGACCAATCCAGTTCCAACAGGAGTGGTAGATGACAGGTTTCAGCTTGCAACATAACCTCCATCTTGGTGATGAAATTAAACCCTACACGGAGGGATAAAAAATAATCGATCACACTAGACCCGTGCACCCCATGGAAGGTGAAATTCCCCTGCCGTTCACCATCTCCAGCTCCAAACTTTCCAGTAATAATTCCATCTCTAACTTCTGTGGGTTAACTCCTGCGTCTCGTGACACGCGAGGGAGTTCAAACCCCCCACAGCCTGACTCGTCCGAACTTGCCTCGCTCCGGCTAGGATCCCCCAGCCTGGCATGAAACTCACCACCCACATATAGTAGCACCCTAGGATAGTCTACCTTCGCCCTAGCAATCAGCTTAGGCACTTTGGACCGGATCTCTGGGGTATAGTATTGTGAACAAAGAGGCAGAATATACACGTTCCCCAGGAGGAGCTCTCTCCCCCCAGGTAGCAAGCAATGATATCATGCAAAATGAGACCTGTACACACTTAAAGCCTTTATTGAGATACTTTTGTCCTCTGCAATCAATAGGGCAAGCCCCCCCCTACCGAACAAGGAGTAGCTCCCAGGGCAAAAACTTCCAAACCTCTTAAAACAATCTCCTTGCAACCATCAAGCAACCACGTCGCCTGTAACAAACATCAAATTGGCCCCCAAATAGGTAAAAATCAAAATCAAAGGTTCCCCTAGGCTGACCAAATCACCTTGATCTCCCATCCTTAACCTAGCCTGCCCAGATTCCCCCCCTGAATGATCCAGGCAGGTGGAAAAAAGCTGGGCCCGACACGTTAGTCTCCCTAGGCCCACGGTCATCCAAGACCAAAGCTTCTCTAGGCCTGGTAAGGACAGCAGGTTCGACGACACCTTTGGTTCCCCTGCCAACACTGCTGTTCTCTCTTCCCTCTGCTGTCCTAGCACCGGTGGACTTAAAATCTATGAATTGGCTCCGTACTGCCTCAAGTCTCTCCACCAAATTGGCAGGAGATACCACGGGGGGTGGAGGGGGAGCTGAGAGGGCCCCCGGAATCGCGACAAGTACATTTCTTTAGTGGACTTCCGTTCCCCCACAACCCCCACTCCCATGGTGTACGCTTCTTGAAATACACTGCTCCCCTCTCTAGATTTCCCTCCTTGAGGTGAGTGTGATCTCCCGGCCCTTAACCCCCCCTCACCCAGAACCACAGATACCATTCGCTGTTTGCTTAATCCTCCTGGGGCCCTTTCCCTGCCGTAGAAGCCCACCCCAGATAAAGTGGTACCAGCCCCTGAAGCGATCTGGAAAACCGGGGAGAGACACACGTCCTTACTACTTACGAGCTCCAAGTTTACTAAAAAAAATGTTGAATCAGGGGAGCAGTCAAAAATGTTACTATCCAGACCTGCCTATCCCTTAATGGGGGGATTGATCAACAGAGGCGATGGCGCGTCTAGCGATTTTGCATCTTAAAATCACTCTTAGATGCTCGGCAACATCCAAAGATGAGAGGTTTGGGCCATCTACCCCCGGGATACACGGTAAAGATGAGTACATTAGGCAGTGCTTGGAGGGTCTCACTACCCTCCACCACCACCATAGATGGCAATTTCCGGGAACACGCGCCCTCCATTCCCAGGGGTAACACGGGTAACTGTGGGCCTCTCCCCTCGGGAACAGCAGAACGATTCCCACCCCCAGACAGTAACACCCTTAATTGATCATTAACCGAATTCATCGCAATTTGGAGCTGGGAAATGCATGACAAGGCAAAGTCCGGTCTGTCAGCGGACAACAGTAGAGGACCAGTTAGAAAGGTCACCAGCTTTTCCCCGGACCAGGGATCCAGGGAGCCCCCCGCTAAGCCCCGCAAACATGAAGGATCAGGTAAAGGAATGCAATCCGGGGCTCCCTGCCCTGGAGGGGGCCGTGGGGCCTCAGGAACGCCTGCTGATAATCCTGGCGATTATATCGGAGTCAGTATGTGGGGACAATGATGGGAGGGCTCCCCTACAGCTAGCGGGTGCCTTGGGAAGTAGGCTTCAATTTCCCGCTGTTGAGCCGTCTTTCCACTCCCCAAAGTTACCTCTGAGATGGCCCCTCTCTCTCGTTTGGATGCAGCCATAATCTCGTTCCTTCCAACTCAGAGAGACGAGCCAAGATTACAACCAGCACGGCGACCACCAGTGCCCCTCCAGAATCCGCCGCCTCCGCCCCGAAGGGCCGCACCCTTTGGCAGCGGCCCTTCGGCACGCAGCCACCGGCTGCAGCCGCAGGTGAGCTCTTTTAAATCCCCTGGGTGCTTCCATCTGCAGTGAGGGGGGCGGGAGAAGGGGAGAGCGAACCCCTAACCAACACACACCCCCACAGCCCCGATGACTCAAGCAGCGCCCTCCGTGCAAAAGCTGGTACAACAGCAGGAACGCCGGCAGGACTAGATCCCTCGGTCAGTTTCACCGGAGCCAGGATTAGAACCCAGCAGCCCTGGATGCTCTTACCCACCAGCGCGCGCTCTGCTCTGGTTGCGTTGCGACAAACAGAGGTAAACCAAAGTTAACTGCTTCCATTTAGTTAAATCAGGGTAATTACCCCACTATGGTAATGCTGGGATGAACAGTGTCAACGGGAGTAGTTTCCCCCTAGTGGGGATGGAATGATCGCTGAACTGTGGTTGCCATACTCACATTAAGTGTTCGCTGAACAGTTACCAGAAAATGCAAGCCCAGAGGAATCTGTATGCCTGATTTTCCAGGGAAGCATGCTTCTCTTTCTACTCCAGAATAGCTTTGGTTAAACGCTCTGATCATGTGTACGCTGAAGGAAGGCCCAACTACAGCAAATTAGCTGCTCATCAGAATGTGGCCTTTCCCAGACAGAGAACCCAGGAGTCCTGGCTCTCAGTCCCGCCTACTCTAACCCACTAGCCTCCAATCCCCTCCCAGAGAACCCAGGAGTCCTGTCTCCCAGCCCCCCCTGCTCTAACCCACTAACCCTCATCCCAGAGCCCAGGAGCAGCAGCTCCCCCTGGCCAGTATGTTGGGATAGTTAATTGTTCTCCGTTTTAAATGGTGCCTGATTCCCTGCCATGAATTAGTCCAGCTTTAACTCCCCCCCAGCTCTCCTGCCGCTGCAGCCTCTTCCCTCTAGCATGCGCTGTTGAGCCGGCCGGGCAGCGCAGATGGGTGCTCCTGTCACTGATGGAAAGTCTTGCCAGGCAGGCTTGTTGGGTGCCGCTCCCACCTTGGAAGCCACAAGCTTCTGTGCTCTCCCTGACTCCAGAGGAGCTCCGCGGTGCTAACTGTGTCCTCCTACCCGCAGCTGCTGGGGGAGGCAAGGAGCAGCCAAGCGTCTCCTCTCCAAGATGCAGGAGGTGGTGGAGCGGCTTTATTCTGCGCTGGGGGAGGACTGGGCCCCGCACTTCGAGAGGGATGTACAGAAATTGGCGAAGATGCAGAGGAGAGCAGCTAAGATGATCAAGGGGCCGGAGGGTAGGCCAGATGAGGAAAGGGTGAAGGAATTGGGGATGTGTTTAGCCTAGACAAGAGAAGATTAAGGGGGGGACATGAGAGCAGTTTTCAAGTATCTAAAAGGAGGCCACAAAAGATGGTGAATGTTTATTCTTTACTGTCACAGGAGGAGGAATTCAACTGCGGCCAGGGAGATTTCAGTTAAATATCAGGAAAAACCTCCTCACTTTGTGAGAACTGTCAGGCAATGGAATCAGCTGCCCAGGGATGTGGTGGGATCTTTTCCCTTGGGTGTTTTCAAACCCGGCTGGGTGAGCCTCTGTCTGAGATGCTGCAGGCAGAGGATCCCCTGCCTTGGAGCAGGGGGGTTTGGACTAGATGACCTTTAGAGGTCCCTTCCTGCCCACTTTGTGTGAGGAGAAAGGCAGGTCGCTGGCATCCCCCTTTGCCTTCCTAACCCGCAGCCCCTGCACTCCCCAGCCAACGGCGGATGATGGGGCCGAGAAAGATGCCAGCCCTTTGCTGACCCCCCTTGGGCCCGCCCTGACCCAACCACTCCAGTTTGGCGCATGGTACTGGCAGGCCTCCCCAGTTAGTGGCTGGGCCACCCAGCTCCCAGCAAGGAGGCAGCCTGCCACTCCAGCAAGCGCTGGGAGTCTGAGTTGGCTGGTCGCAGGGGGGGGGGGGAGGCAGGCGGCGTGCCACCCGTGCAGGAATGTGTATCAATAACCCATGGCACAGAGTGCACCTTGGAAACTGGAGGGCGGGGGGAGAGATTAATGGGAAAGCCACATAGCACCCCAAGGAAGCGGGGATTTTAGCAGGAAAGCCCCCTCCCCGCCTTGGTGAGTCCAGCTGTTGGGAATGGAGGGATGGACATCCATGGTGGAAGCAGAGGGGATCATGGGACTGTGCGTTTTTCTGTTGCAAAGTCGAAGGCCAGGGGAGCGTCTGCGGTTCAGTGGCGAGAGCCAGGCAGGGTGGGATTAGAGACCCACTGAGTTCCTGTTGGAGCAGGGGGGCAGCTGGCACGGTAGTTGGGGGTTCGTGGATTCTCTGGTGTTGCCTTGCATTCACGGCCTTCCAGGCTGGCCAGCTGCTGAGAGACTCGCAGCCCCAACACAGACAGCGTTGAGACGGCCTCTGCCCCCAGAGAGTTCTGGCTTATTAGGCAAAGATTGGGAGGAGACTGGGGCCCAGGCTGCGCAGAGAGGCTGTCTGGGTGGTCCCCCTCTGGACCCTCCCCCGGCCTCATCCAGATTCTTGAGACCCCCTGCCCACCCGGTCCTGCTCAGCGCAGTGGGACGACATCAGCAGGATGGGCAAACCAAGGGGAGCCGGAGTGTCGGAGAAGGACCTGCCCAGGCAGAGCTTTGGGGGATGATTCTGGGTCCAATCCTGATCTGCTGTCACGTGACTCTCTGCCGCGGGGTCTTTAAAAACCAGTCGGCTGCCCGGGTGCACCCTTAGGCTCCGGCCAGGTGTGGCCAGGAAGCCATCTTTGCTTGTGGGTTGGGATTTGGATTCACCCATGATGGAGAGGAAAAGAGGGCGTCAGGCTTCATTTTCTTCCTTGGAAGAAGATCTTCCCCAGAAGCTCATGCGGCAGGACGGTGTCTATTCTAGATATGACCAACCATCACCACCCAGGAAGGAGACCTTCTTGTGGAATTGGGAGGATTGCCTGTCTAGCCAGATGAATCTGATTGCTAGAAAAGTGGGGCCTGTTCACGAGCATCTCAGCCTTGGATAACTCAGTGGCTAAAGCCAAGTCCCAGCTTCGAGAGACTCTGGCAAAGCTGGATGATCGAAGATCGAAAGTTGCTGCCAAGAATGGTAGCCAGTTGGCCCCATCGAAGGACACTGGGAAGAAGGAGGACATTTTGGCATTCCTGGCCTAGGCGTTTTGTGCGGAATCCAGGCTAAAGAAGTATATTTGTTTATTGGCCTGGATTATGATGGGGCGAGCCACAATTGGGGGAGGCAGGAGGACGTAACAGCAAATTTATCCTCTCTTTTGGGGGGAAATGTTACAACTGCAAATATTGCGAGAGTTATTTACGTTCCCTGCTTCCCTGAGTATTGTCCGCTGAGGCTGAGTTTCCAAGGGAACCTAGCAATGTCACTACCAACTATGGCCTTTTTTCTTCCCCCAACCACATCCCTGTAGGCACAGGCAAGGTAGGAAGGCACGTCGGGGCCCTAGAGTTGGAGCTGGAGGGGGTGGTAACCAGAGGGGGCAAAACCAGCTGTTGGATGTAGAACCTAAGGACCAACAAGGCTTCAAACTGGTGGATTTACCGCAGGGCAGGGTTGGAGTACCAAATCCCTTCGAGAGTGATACGCTTTCAAATCTCTGCAAGGTATTGTCACCCCAGACTGAGCTCATGGATTTTGGGCAGGATCCCCCACCCCTTTTAGGGGAGGGGGACTCCCAACCCATAGACCATCGGGGTGGGGGTGGGGATTGGCAAATGAGGCTGCCTCTGGGCCTAGTAGTGCCGATCTGGAACGATGGGAGCCTAAGGGGGGCACTGTCTCGGCTAACACCAAAGGGGACCGCTACTCCCCAAACCAGTTGATTGACAACAGATTGGGGTCCTTTCTGGCAGGTGATGGGGATCTGAGAGTAGCAAGAGATATTCGGCACTTGATCCTGAATATCCCTGTATTAGATCAAGAGAACCTATTAACCAGACTGAGGTACGTAAGTGAAAGCATTCAGCCGGCAGAGCTGGATTACAAGGCACACTTCTTGGGTTCTTTTGGCCCCAGAACAATCTGGATTTCCTTACAGAATCAAGGGCCTTGGATGTTTTAGAACAGGGGTCTCCTACAGAAGGGACTGGCTCTAAAACCACAGAACCAGATGAAAACTCTGGTAGTGAGCAGAGGGGCTAGTATTGTGGCTGTGGTAGATGCCGAGATTGCCCTTATTGTCCCGGCCCCTAGCCCATCATGACCATCAAATGAAGGAGGAGCCTTGGGGGACTCACACCAGGCCGGTGGGGTAGCCTGAGATTAGCTTCCTGGAATATTACAGGCCTAAAATCTACATTGTAGGATCTGGATTTGTGTGGATTTTTGGCAGGACTTGATGATGTTTGTCTCCAGGAGACCTGGCTCCTGGGGGAGATACCTTGACCTATCGAAGGTTTTGCCCCATACGTTCATCAGGGTCGAAAGAGGGGACTGAC
>QEPC01005668.1:1427595-1449360 GCA_003113815.1 Sphenodon punctatus | reverse complement strand
AGGGGTCTGGGGGAGCACTGTGCAGGGGAGGGGCAGGAGCACAGCTAAGGGGTCTGGGGGAGCACTGTGCGGGGGAGGGGGAGGAGCACAGCTAAGGGGTCTGGGGGAGCACTGTGCGGGGGAGGGGTAGGAGCACAGCTAAGGGGTCTGGGGGAGTGCTGTGCAGGGAGGGACGGGGCACAGCTAAGGGGTCAGTCTGGGGGAGTGATGTGGGAGGAGGGGTACAGATATGGGGCCTTGGGGAGGGCAGGGGCCACAGCTAAGGGGCTTGGGGACCAGGGGCAGGGGGCAGAGGTAGTACTCGATGGAGAGGGACAGTGGGCCCAGTTGTGGGAGTTGCCAGGGGGATTGTACAGGGGCCCCTTCTCAGCGCCTCTTCCTTGTGCCCCCTTGAGCGGTGCGGGGGCTGAAGGGGGTGCCGCTGAGGGCTCCGTGTGCCAGCCAGGGGCACTCGCTCCCTGCTGCCCGGCTTGGCACGGCTTGGCTCTTGGGCAGGTCTGCAGTGCTCCAGGGTGGAGGGAGGGAGGGAGGGTTTCTCTGTCTCAGGCTGCCGGCTTGGCTGCTGGCCGCGCAGAGCCGGGCTGCTCGGGGGCTCTGGTGAGGGGCGCAGCCGGGGAAGTACAGCCCCTTCTCTCCAAGGCTGAGCAGCCGAGAGGGAGGCCATGGGGAGCAGCAGATTCGGAGGCAGCGGCAGGAGCTGAAGGTAGGATGCTGGGGGAATGGAGCACCTTGCCCTAGGACAGAGCCGGTGCCAGGGAGACGACAGGAGTAGAGCTGGGGGAGTGGGGGACATCATGGAGTCTGGGGGGTAATAATCCTAGCACTGCGGGGCTGGAAGGGTCCTCGGGAGATCATCTAGTCAAACCCCCTGCTCCAAGGCCCGACATTCTCTCCCTGCGGCATCGATGAGCAGCAGGATGCATCCATCCACCAAGGAGACTGCAAGTCAGAGCACTGCTTTCCTGCTGACAGCCGTTCCTCCTCTCTCGATCGTGAGAGAGCACCTTTAACTCCAGGTTTACTTACTTTGCCATAACTGTAATGAAATTGTCAGCCACTTTGAGATTCCCTCCTGCAGAGCCATAACGGACTCAGCCCGGCTTTATTCTTCTGCCGCTGTCACGGACTTGCTGAAGTTGGTGAACTTTCTGGTAACTGTAATTACCAGGCCGGTTAATATTGTCACCGAGACCCGCAGAGAGGTAACCGCAGTGACTCAGGAAGGATTGATGCCCAGTTAGTAGCTTTAACTGAGCCAATGTGATGATTTACTCGTTTGTAACTGAGTCAGTAGGCCTGGTCCAGATTTACTCCTCTGTGTCTGTAACTGAGAGCACAATCCGCCACTTTTCCAAGGCAGCAGCAAAACTTTTCATGCTGGGAGCTTGTGATTTACTCCTTTGTAGCTTTAACTGCATCCGAGGCTTCCTCTCAAGTTACGCATGTGGCTCGTGGTAATAACTGTTATTAGATCCGCAGCCTTGCTCCCGAGAGTTACTGGCATGGAACAGAGTCCGTGTATTACTCCAGCTTTACCCGGCCTGACTGAATCACTGAGTGACACCCCGTTGAAGTGAATCTGTGTGTTACTACGGGTGAGAAAGAGAGAAGTCATTCTCTAGTTAACGGCACACGGACCCTAAGGGCACGGACAAATGTGTTTTTGAAATGGAAGGAGCCCCCCCTCTGGCGCTCTGGGTTGACAAAGGGGGAAGGGGACAGCGAGAATAAATCCAAATCACTGGGTTTGCTTTGTAAATGGTGTGATGCCTCCTGGCCAGGGCTGCTCAGACGGCCCATACTCCCCTGGGTTCGTTCAGATCCTGTTCCACCAGTCCACCAGTCCTGACTGAGCACACGCAGCTGCACCGTGCCCGGGCCAGGAGTTTATCCCATCGGTGAGCTTGGCCAACATGTTCCAGGGCCATTGGCGTGCCTGGGGAACTCATCAATCTGTCAGCGCCGATGGGTGTCAGCTGTTCTCAAGGGTTATCCCCCCCCAATTGTGCCCAGAGATCTATGGCCTGGGAGGCGTCCGCTGGCGGCCTCGGCAAATGCCGACGGGAGGGTGTATTTCAGGATGGAGATGGCAGAGTGAGATAGGGCCTGTATCAGAACTGACGCTAAGGACCGGCTAGTTGGGTTAGCACGGATCAACGGCAGCCGCTGCTACAAAATGTTAGCGATCAGTCTGGAAGGGAGCTGTTTGTGGGGCGAAGGGGGGAGAGGTCATTAGCAACTGAAATAGCTTTAAAACAATGAAGGAAAATCAACTCAAGAGCAGCCTGTTTGTTTCAGGCTCTCGGAGGGGAGCTGAACTCTCTAATGAGGCCGTTGCATCAGTATGCGACTGAGTTCTGAATTTCGGTTCCCAGGCCTGTCAAGACGCTGCACAGGATGAGAATTGAGAAATCCAAAATGGAGCGGTCGGTCAGGGAGAAGCGTTCACCCAACGGGAGGGGCGGGGCGGGGGGCACAGGAATCGGGGCTCCGTGTCCGTAATCTTTTCCCGGTGCAAACTCGTCCCCAATCATCAGGCTTTTCTGGTTTCATGCACAAGAGTTTCCATTGGGGCGTTCGGTGACCGGCCCGCGTGGGTCCCTGGCAGTTTGCTGGGAGAGGGGCTGATAAAGGCTACAGTAGGACTCGGCCTGCAGATTTCCCACCTGCAGTTCTGCCCAGGTGTGTGTCTCTTGGGTGGAGGAGTTTGCCCCTGGTTTTTGGTTCTGAGCTGCTGCTAGGGGGTAAGAGTGTTTGAAAGGCACAAGAGTGGGTTCAGGGATGTGGCGTTAGGTGGGGATTGTCAGATGACGGCCCTTACGAGGGCTTTGTACGGGGGGCCGAGTATTTGTACTGGTGTCTGTGTTACTTGTGTTTGTGGTTTTGCCCGTGTTGGTTGCGTTTTTCCCAATCCCACCGCTGCCAGCGCAGGAAACGTAGTGAACCCGGCTCCCTGCAATTGGCTTATTTTGGTGCCGAAGGGCGGTGGGGCTCTGCTGTTTTGGCAGGCCTAGAAGGAGACAGAGAGCCGCCCAGCTCCAAGGTGGAGACGTGTTGTACTTTCTGGGGTCTGGTTTGAGAGCTCAGATGCCACGTTTTGAGGAAATAATTGTGTTCACTTGGAACCTGAATGCACAAGCCTCGCATTTGTGTTTCGGGGCGTGGGGGGCAGAAAGGGATTTGTGATTTACCAAACCCTGAATTCACAGCCCTAGTGACCCTTCTTGGTTCTCGTGGGGCAGCCGCCCCCCGGCCCCCATCTCTACTGGATCCAGTACATCATCAGACAACCATCACCTCTATTGGCTGAGGCCCTCATCCCTGTATCCCCAGCCCCCAATGCAGCTGCCACTGCTTCAAAGTTAATTCCCCGTGGATGTTGTGTTTGCACAGCCTTGTGCCTTGTATTGAGCCCCCAAAAGCCAATTGCTGCAGGAACGTTGTGAGCCCAAGCAAGAGCAGCTCCCCCTCAGGGCAAAGTGCCCCACTGCAGATGTCTCATCTGGACACGGCCTCCTCCCACCTGCCTGGTAGCCAGTAGCATAACCTCAATGAGGCATGCTAGCTCCACCCCTTGACCCTCAAAGCTGTGTCACCATGTGCCCAAGTTAAATCAAATGCCACCTCACACAGAGTCTCTCTCTCGCACGCACTCTCTATCACACATTTTGTCGCTGCTACCAGAGCCAACAAGGGTCAAAATTAGGGGGGGGGGGCTTTCCTGTCTGCCCCAAATTCCAGGTGTGTGTGTGGGGGTCCCGTTCCATGGTATCACCCCTTTTTGGTAACCCCAGGAGCTCAGCTGGGCTGACTTCCAGCCGGGAGCTCTCGCTCTCCACAAAGCCCTCGACTTCGTTAGTTAGAAACAGAGAACGGGTCGGGTTTCTCTTGCAGAAACCACTGCTTTGCTCCCAGCGACAGAGCGGAGCCGCCGGGGTCTCATGGGGGGCGGGGGCGTCTCAAACCCCAGCACCAAGTGCCAACTTAGACAGGCGCTCTCTGGAAGGGAGGGGTTGCCGCCGTGGGGGCTGGGATTCTGCTCGCCCATGTGGATCTGTGGGCCAAGCCTTCAGCATGGGGGAGCTATTGCAGACTGCACCCCAACTGTTCCCTGGGCTCTTGGCAGCCCTGGTGTAAATCTGGAAGGACTTCATGGAAGGCACTCCTGGTTTATAGCGGAGGAGCTGAGCTTGTTTGTCTCTTCGTACCTTCGTGTGCGTGCCTCGAACGTGGGGCAGAACTAACTCCACTGGAGTCGCCTTTTGTTATGCCTACGCACAGACAGCCGGCACTGACTCTGGGGGAGCGATACTAGTCCCCGCCACCGGGGGAGCCCTAGATCTCGGAGGGGAGCCCGAAGACCATAAAGCCTAACTCTGTCTAGCCCAGGCTCAGGAATTTCTCTGTGTGCGTGCGTGCGTGCGTGCGCCTGAGCTTGTGTGCAGGGTCAGCATCTCCGGCTGAGAGATCTGGAGTCTGACCTCCAAAGGGAAACTTTAAACAAAAATGTAAAATCCAGAGATTTGAGTTCTTTTTCTCTCTGGGCGTGTGTGCCATGCTTTCCAGCTCCCTTCTGCAGCCGTGGGGGCTTGATACCAATGGCATCCCCTGCTGCTCTCGTGATGCACCAAAAATGGTGAGATTTGCGATGAAATCCTGCGATCTAGCCCCATGCGTGTGCCTGGGGGATCCTGTGTGTGTTTATAAGGAGCAGCTGGTTGCCGCAGAGCAAGACAAGAGGGTGGGGGAGGCTTTTCAGCCTGCGGGGTGCAGCTCTCTCGCTGGCACAGATGTTTCTTTGCAGCATCCCCCCCCCCTTCCCCTGATCAGTGCCACACCAGTGCCCCTGGCAGCTGGGATGGAGCCAGGACAGAAATTCATGCGTAAAGTTTTGCCTCCGTCCTTCTCCTCTGCTGCTCTTTAAGCATCCACACCCCGCCAAGGCCCCTGAGCTGCCGTGCAATTATAACCCTGTTCAATTAAACTCCCCATAAAACAGCAGCACGGAAACGGGCAGCGAGCCAGAGAATGGGCTCCTTATTGTCCTTGGCAGAGCGGCCCTGCCCCCTGTGCCACCCGCCCTCTGCTGGCATTTGACTTTCCTGGAAGTTGGCGGAGGGGGTGGGGGCAGGGGTGTAAGGGGCGAGCTGTCCCTGGCACATCAGAGCGGTGGGAAAGCACCGGAGAATCTCCCAATTGCCAAGTTTGTTCCTTCGGCTGGTATTAACTATCCCGACGTTCCCAAACTCCACGCTGCGACCCCTAAGGTGGGCCACCCCATCTGTGGATGTGGCCTAACCACTGCAATTCAGCATCCGCACAGATCCGTGGTACCCAGAAAGGTCTGTCTACCAAGCGGTATCCGGTTAGCGTTGGGCGGATTATCCGGCTAACCAGATTACTGATTACCACAATACTGCCTTACCGTGAGCCCATAACTCCTTTCCTATTTACCGACTGACCCACCCACCCGGTGCCCGGACCTGGTTTTAAAGTAGGAACGGTAACATTTGGTTAAGCAGTCAGCTGGTAATCTGGCCCTGGTAATGCAGCCATCCATCTAGCCGGTTAATCTGTTTGTTATGGAAAGCTGCCAAATAAGACGGAATACTGGATATTAGCCATGAATTATGATTTTTTCTTCTTCGCTCTCCAGTCAGCTCTAATGAGGTCGCCACAACAATCCCACCGGATAGTTTGTGTGTCTCGCAGGGTTTTGTGGCATGTGGACATTCTCCTCTCAGACTGGGGTCGTGCGGGAGCCGCTGCACTAGACCCTGAAGGTCTCTCCTGGGCCTTTGGGTCCATGGATCCTAAAAGCGCCTCCCTGTGGGTAACGTTTGTTCGCCTCCCTGCAAGCCCTTTTTGTACATTCTCAGTTCCTGCCCCGATGCTTTGGAATTTTCTTTTCCCCTGAAGGTTCGTTTGAGCCTGGGCTTTTTCCGGAGGTGGTGTAAGACCTTTTTATTTGAAAAGGCATTTGATGGTTGGGGATAGGGGATTAGAATGGTGGAGTGATGGTATTGGGTGTGTTTGTAGTGGCAACCCAGGGTTTGGAGGGGAGGGTTTTCATATTTTAATGTTTTTTATGATCTGTACGCTGCCCTGAGCCTTTGGGAAGGACAGCATATAAATTTCAATAAATAAATAAATCAATGAATAAATGCACCTGGAGAATAAATAAATCTTCTGGTGCTTTTTAAATCTGAGGAGGGAGGAACTAAGACGGAGATCTGGAGGGAGCAAGTTCCACACTGAGGGGCCTGCCGCAGCAAAGGCCCAATCGCCCGCCGACTTAACGTGCGATCCCCAAACAGCGGGTGGTTTCTGAGCGCAAATACCCATCAGGGTGAGGAGCAGGATTGAATATAACCAGGGCCTGAAAACCAGCAGTGCAGTCGTAAACTCAATCCACCGCTTAGGGGTCATGACCCCAGTTTGGGATCCTCTGGCCTAGTAAACCTAATGTCAGGCCCAAGGAGAATCCAGGTAAATTGTAGGATCCAGATTAACAGCATTTTCCAGCAGAGTAACCATGCCTCATAGATGATCCAGAGTATCCCAACGGACAGGATGTAGGATGAGTATCTGGCAGACCAGGGTTCAAAACCCGTCCTACTCATAAACTCACTGGGCGGCCTTGGGCAAGTTACTCTCTGTCAGCCTCAGTTCCCCACCTAACAATGGCCTACCCCACAGGGTTGTTGCAAGTAGGATTGTAAACCACTGGCTATTAAAAGTGCTGTAAAGATGATGCGTAGTAACGGAGTGCTGGGCTAATACTCCTGGAGCCAACAGGGTTACTCTCCGCATCGGCCAAGACTAGCGCCTAGAGAGACCAACAGCTCTTCATGCCAGAAACTTTGCATTTTCAAAATAGAAGAGAGCATCAGAATTCATCCAGGATTTTGTGTACTTGCAGAATTTCCCCCCAAAAGTGGGAGAACAACATTTCCAACTTTCTGAAAACTTTCGCACTTTGAGATCGAAAAATGGCACTTGAGACATTTTTTCACTGAGTTTCAGGTGAGCGAAAGTTTGAGCATTTTCAACAGGATGCCATTTCGAGCATCCGAACTCTCCGATGACACCAGTCTGGATTTTGAACATTTCAAAATGTTTGTGACATGTTGCAAAAATTCCAGAACTTCAATGAAAATTCCGCAAAGAACCCTTTTGGAACATTTGAAACTGAACTCTTTCTTCCCAGTTTTGTATGGGTGAAGCAAATGTCAAACAGGAGACCATAAAAAAATATTAATTTTATTTATTGAAGATAATTTTATTTTTATATTATTATTTTATTTTTTATTAAAAGATTTAATATCCCGCCCCTCCTGCCACAGGCAGCTCGGGGCGGCTTACAACAACATAGATCAACAATTATAAAACCATAAAATTATAAAAACATATCACTCCCCCATCCCTCTCCTACCCATCTTCCCTGCCAAACGCCTGATGGAACAGCAAAGTCTTACAGCTTTTTCGAAAGGAGGGAAGGTCCGGGGCCAGACGCATCCCCAGCGGAAGGGAGTTCCACAGCCGAGGACGCCGTCGTTGCATGGCCCCCCGGACAACTCGGGGGACCACAGGAAGGGCACCCCGCGATGACCGCAGGGGCCGGTCCAGTACTTGGTGGGTGAGGCTTACTTCTATTTTATTGTTTCCAGCACAAGGCTATACTCATTGACATACATAACATACAAAAATAAAATACATAAGACCGTGAGGATTAAGAAAATCATCCGATTGATATATGATGTAAACAAAATAGGTAAAACCAATGAATTATAAAAATAGCTCCGAAGGGTAAAGTGACAAGAAAGCCACAGGCTTTCAGTAGAATGAACCAATAATCAGATTCCCTTGAGCTTTGCGCCTCTCTATTAAAATAAGGAAACAGGCAATTGCTTTTGATATCTCTAGATCCTTTGCTTCAACCAACATAATCATTTTGTCACTTTCTACAAGGTGAACATGAGGGTGAGATGGTCTCGCAGGTAGGCAGGGCCCAGACCGTTTAGGGCTTTATAGGTTAAAATCAACACCTTGAATCGGGCTCGGAAGACTATCGGCAGCCAATGCAGAGAACGGAGCACTGGTGTAACGTGCCCCCGGCGGCCCAGTCCCACCAAAAGATGGGCCGCCGCATTCTGCACCAGCTGCAGGTTCCGGGCCAGCACCAGGGTAGCCCCACGTAGAGTGTGTTACCATAGTCTAGTCTCGAGGTGATGAAAGCATGGATGATGGTGGCCAGGTCGGAGTCCGAAACATACGGCCTAAGCCAACGTACCAGATGTAGTTGGCGAAAGGCGCCTCTCACCACAGCCTCCACCTGGGCATCCAGGCGGAGCTGCGCATCGAGGAGTACCCCCAGACTCCGCACCTGGGGAACCAATCGAGGAAAGAGTAAGACCCCATCAATGATGTAGGCCTTTACTCCATCACCTTCCCCACCAGCATCACCTCCATCTTGTCGGGATTCAGGTTCAGTCGGTTAGCCCTCATTCAATCCCCCACAGCCGTCAAACACCGAGTAAGCACGGAGACTGCAGTGTCTGGGTCTGTTGAAAAAGAGAGGTATAGCATATTGAGGTATAGCATATTGGTGGCACCGTACGCCAAACCTCCTGATCACCTCACCGAGAGGCTGCATATATATATTGAACAGGAGGGGGTACAACACCAAACCCTGTGGGACATCACATGCAAGGTCTCAGTGTGATGAAAAACACTCCCCGAGTACCACTCGCTGGGTTCTCCTGGTCAGGAATGAGCGGAACCATTCAAGAACAGTCCCGCAGGCGCGCCACCAACATCTTGTTATCAACCATATCAAAAGTAGCTGACATGTCTAATAGTAACAACAGGGTCAAACGACCTCGGTCCATCTCCCGGTGCAGATCGTCCACCAAGGCCACAAGCACAGTCTCGTGCCATAACCCAGATGAAATGCCGACTGAGAGGGATCAAGAAAACCGATGTAGTCAAGATGCCCCTGAAACTGCTGAGCCACCACCCATCCAATAACCTTCCCTAAAAAGGGAGGGTTAGAGACAGGTCGATAGCTGGTGAGGGAGTCAACATCAAGCGATGGTTTCTTGAGCAGAGGCCACACCACCACCTCCTTGAGACAGCCTGGCACTCTGCCCTCCCAAAGCGAGGCATTGAACACCCCCGCCAGCAACGGCCCCATCGTCTCCCGGCAGGCCTTAACCAGCCAGGGCGGGCAAGGGTCCAGTTCACAACAGGTAGCCCTGACAGTCCCAAGAACATCCTCTGCATCGGCAGGGGTCACCAACTGAAACTGATTCCACAAACAAGGACAAGGCAGGGCCTTCATAACCTCCAATCACCCTGCTGTGGAAAGCGCAGCGTCCAAACCATGGTGAATCCGAGCGATTTTCTCCGCAAAATAATCCACAAACCAGTCACAGCGGGCACTAGATGACTCTACTCCATGGTGGAGGCAGGCCGGACTGACCAGCCCCCGTATCACCCAGAACAGCTCCGCTGGACGGGATTTAGCGGATGCTATAAGGACAGCAAAGAACTCTTTCTTTGCTGTCTGCATAGCAACGGCATAGGCTCGTAAACTCGCTCTGTGCCGCAACCTGTCAGCTTCAGCACGTGAACAACGCCACCATCGCTCCAACCACCTTCCCTCCTGCTTCAGCACCCGCAGCCCCTCCGAAAACCAGGGAGACCTGCGCTGCTGCCGCCTGGGAAGCAGACGCTTCGGAGCCGTCCCATCAATGACCTCCGATAGCAAGATGTTCCACAGCTCAACAAGGCCATCGATGGGACAGTCGTCCAGATCAGAGGGTATATCCCCCAAAGCCTCCCGGAACCGCTCCGGTTCCATCTGTCTACGGGGGCGGACCATTCGAATAGGTTCCACACCCTTCCAGGGGCAGACGTGCGCTAGGAGCAAGGTCTGCAGGAGGTAATGGTCCATCCATGACAAGGGCACAGCTGATATCTCCCCCACCAATGGACCCCCCGCCTCAAGGCCGGCGCAAAACACAAGGTCTAAGGTATGTCCCCCTTGGTGTGTCAGGTCACTGACCCCTCTGGGACAGGCCCATGGTTGCCATGGCAGCCATGAACTCATGCTCCGCACCCCCAAGATCAGCGTCGGTGTGAATGTTGAAATCCCCCAGGACTATCGTCCTTGGGGATCACAACACCATTCCCGACACCAGATCCGCTAGAGCATGCAGGGAGACCGCCGTACAGGTGGGCGCGCTGTATTCTAGTAGCACTCCCAAACTGTCCCCTGCCATGTCAAACACCAGATGGAGATCCCTCAACCGCCATTACGGATTGCACCGGATACCTCCAAACAACCCAACCTTCCCTAAAAATCATGGCTACACCGTCCCACCGTCCCTCTGACCGCGGTTGATCCTGCACGGAATGCCCGACCGGAACAAGGTCAGCCAAGATAGGCCCTGACTCCATGTCCAGCCAGGTTTCTGTGATGCACACGAGGTCAGCCGCACGGTCCGATTTCAGTTCGATATTAGGGGGGGAACAGTTCAACTTTGAGAACTGCTGGATAATGGAATATACTCTTCAGGGAGGTTGGGGAATCTCCTTCCTTGGATGTTTTCCAAGCCCAGTGGGACACATCTGTCTGCGACACTGTAGGGAGAGGAGATCCTGCCTTGAACATGGGGAATGGAGGGGAGGGTGGCTGTCTTTGAGCTCCCTCTTCTCCCTTGAAGAAGAGACGACCGAGAGGAGATATGATAGAAGTTTATAAAATCATGAGTGGTGTGGAACACATAAATAAGAAGTGGTTATTTCCACTCAGTAACAAGGGAACACTCCATCGAATTAGCTGGCAGCAGATTTAAAACAAATAAGCGAAAGTATTTTTTCACTCAGCGCACAATTAAGTTGTGGAACTTACTGCCAGAGGAATAATAATGAATATAATAATACTTTATTGTGTCGCCAAGGCTATTACAATATAAAACAATATAAAACAACAGATTATACATAAGCAGAAAATACCCAGTAGCAACCTTATATGTAATGATCAATCAACATTTCCTGAATAAAAACATATAGAACCTAAAGTTAACAAGGACACTAGAAATATATCCAATAGAATCCTATTCAGTAATATCTGTAAGGCAGGCTTGTTTCTGGCGCAGAACGGCAGTACAATAATTTGCTACAGCCCTTGTCAGCTCAGAGTCGACCGGTCTCAAGACCTTCTGTAGCAAAAAACCAGGACACCAAGCTGGGTGATTTGAAAGAGCCCTATCAAGATATTTGCATCTTAAACCCGAAAGCCACGGGCATCGGAAAAGACTATGGCTAGCTGAATCCACTTCCTGCAGGTCATGTAGTTCAAACGACGAAAGTGCACCTCCCTGGGGTCGCCGGTATAACGACCTTTTAAGAGGGCTGAGGGAAACACATTACATCTTAGTCTTGTAAAGGCCTGCCTCGTATTGGAGTCCGTCCATGAGAACAGGTAGCTGGTCCCTAAGCCCCGTGGATTAAACAGAATGAAGTCAAGAGCGATCTTCTGGGCCAACATGAGAGCATTCTCTGCTTGCAGGACTTGGTCAGTCAGCCTCCTTTTTAGGAGAGACAAGGTTTCCTTACAACCTATATGCTTTAGGACAGCAATGGAAAATCCCAGTTTTTGAACTTCCGACTCCACCGATTTAGCCCAGGTGCCAGATAGATCACAGTCTATTGCCAAACTCAATAAGGAATTATCATGAGGGGGAAACAGCGAGACCTTCGCCCAGTACTTTAGCAGTGACTGGAGGGCAACGGATTTAAGCGGAAGGCTGGATGCCTCAGATCTTAGAATCACCTGAGGGGTCCCTTTTGGGACCCCTAAAACATTGAGTGGAGGAAGCCATTCTGTATAGTCTCCAGTTTATCAAGATAACAGATGCCACAGACTGGAAGAGCATGAGGGCCTGGCTAATCACCCTGGCCCTAGAGAGGTGCAGAGCTGGAGAGACCAGCTTACCTCCATGGCCATAATAATAATGAACTATAGAGGCTGATGTTCTCTTCGGTGTTTGACCGCCTCCAAGTGGCAGTTCCAGCTAAGTGAGGAAGAGAAAAGCACTCCCAAATATTTGAAAGAGCGCACCTGCTCAATCAAGTTTCCCCCTATAGCCCAGCGGTGAAGTTTCCGGGTCATCCGAAGTCCTACCATCATTACCTTTGCTTTAGTAATATTAATAGATAGAATTTCTCTATTACAGTACTCCCCAAATAACTGCATCGAGCGTCTGAGACCCACCGTTGTTTGGAAAATTAAGACAGTGTCATCTGCGTAGAGGAGAGTAGGGATTCTCCGATCCCCGCTGCCAGAGGGAGCGGTCACGGCCGGCCGTCTGCGTAGAGGAGAGTAGGGATTCTCCGATCCCCGCTGCCAGAGGGAGCGGTCACGGCCGGTCGTCTGCGTGGAGGAGAGTAGGGATTCTCCGATCCCCACTGCCAGAGGGAGCGGTCACGGCCGGTCGTCTGCGTGGAGGAGAGTAGGGATTCTCCGATCCCCACTGCCAGAGGGAGCGGTCACGGCCGGTCGTCTGCGTGGAGGAGAGTAGGGATTCTCCGATCCCCACTGCCAGAGGGAGCGGTCACGGCCGGTCGTCTGCGTGGAGGAGAGTAGGGATTCTCCGATCCCCACTGCCAGAGGGAGCGGTCACGGCCGGTCGTCTGCGTGGAGGAGAGTAGGGATTCTCCGATCCCCACTGCCAGAGGGAGCGGTCACGGCCGGTCGTCTGCGTGGAGGAGAGTAGGGATTCTCCGATCCCCACTGCCAGAGGGAGCGGTCACGGCCGGTCGTCTGCGTGGAGGAGAGTAGGGATTCTCCGATCCCCACTGCCAGAGGGAGCGGTCACGGCCGGTCGTCTGCGTGGAGGAGAGTAGGGATTCTCCGATCCCCACTGCCAGAGGGAGCGGTCACGGCCGGTCGTCTGCGTGGAGGAGAGTAGGGATTCTCCGATCCCCACTGCCAGAGGGAGCGGTCACGGCCGGTCGTCTGCGTGGAGGAGAGTAGGGATTCTCCGATCCCCACTGCCAGAGGGAGCGGTCACGGCCGGTCGTCTGCGTGGAGGAGAGTAGGGATTCTCCGATCCCCACTGCCAGAGGGAGCGGTCACGGCCGGTCGTCTGCGTGGAGGAGAGTAGGGATTCTCCGATCCCCACTGCCAGAGGGAGCGGTCACGGCCGGTCGTCTGCGTGGAGGAGAGTAGGGATTCTCCGATCCCCACTGCCAGAGGGAGCGGTCACGGCCGGTCGTCTGCGTGGAGGAGAGTAGGGATTCTCCGATCCCCACTGCCAGAGGGAGCGGTCACGGCCGGTCGTCTGCGTGGAGGAGAGTAGGGATTCTCCGATCCCCACTGCCAGAGGGAGCGGTCACGGCCGGTCGTCTGCGTGGAGGAGAGTAGGGATTCTCCGATCCCCACTGCCAGAGGGAGCGGTCACGGCCGGTCGTCTGCGTGGAGGAGAGTAGGGATTCTCCGATCCCCACTGCCAGAGGGAGCGGTCACGGCCGGTCGTCTGCGTGGAGGAGAGTAGGGATTCTCCGATCCCCACTGCCAGAGGGAGCGGTCACGGCCGGTCGTCTGCGTGGAGGAGAGTAGGGATTCTCCGATCCCCACTGCCAGAGGGAGCGGTCACGGCCGGTCGTCTGCGTGGAGGAGAGTAGGGATTCTCCGATCCCCACTGCCAGAGGGAGCGGTCACGGCCGGTCGTCTGCGTGGAGGAGAGTAGGGATTCTCCGATCCCCACTGCCAGAGGGAGCGGTCACGGCCGGTCGTCTGCGTGGAGGAGAGTAGGGATTCTCCGATCCCCACTGCCAGAGGGAGCGGTCACGGCCGGTCGTCTGCGTGGAGGAGAGTAGGGATTCTCCGATCCCCACTGCCAGAGGGAGCGGTCACGGCCGGTCGTCTGCGTGGAGGAGAGTAGGGATTCTCCGATCCCCACTGCCAGAGGGAGCGGTCACGGCCGGTCGTCTGCGTGGAGGAGAGTAGGGATTCTCCGATCCCCACTGCCAGAGGGAGCGGTCACGGCCGGTCGTCTGCGTGGAGGAGAGTAGGGATTCTCCGATCCCCACTGCCAGAGGGAGCGGTCACGGCCGGTCGTCTGCGTGGAGGAGAGTAGGGATTCTCCGATCCCCACTGCCAGAGGGAGCGGTCACGGCCGGTCGTCTGCGTGGAGGAGAGTAGGGATTCTCCGATCCCCACTGCCAGAGGGAGCGGTCACGGCCGGTCGTCTGCGTGGAGGAGAGTAGGGATTCTCCGATCCCCACTGCCAGAGGGAGCGGTCACGGCCGGTCGTCTGCGTGGAGGAGAGTAGGGATTCTCCGATCCCCACTGCCAGAGGGAGCGGTCACGGCCGGTCGTCTGCGTGGAGGAGAGTAGGGATTCTCCGATCCCCACTGCCAGAGGGAGCGGTCACGGCCGGCCGTCTGCGTGGAGGAGAGTAGGGATTCTCCGATCCCCACTGCCAGAGGGAGCGGTCACGGCCGTCCGTCTGCGTGGAGGAGAGTAGGGATTCTCCGATCCCCGCTGCCAGAGGGAGCGGTCACGGCCGGCCGTCTGCGTGGAGGAGAGTAGGGATTCTCCGATCCCCACTGCCAGAGGGAGCGGTCACGGCCGGTCGTGGAGCTAGTTTTAAAAAGGGACTGGATAAGTTCTTGGAGGATAGGTCCATTAATGGCTCTTAGCCAAGTAGTTTTGGGGGAAGTAACATCTTACTGTTGGGAGCTGGAACAAAAAGGAATGGGTCGCCCATTGTGACCGGTCGGGTACTTCTCCCAAGAGACCGAGATTGGCCGCTGTCGGAGACAGGATGCTGGGCTTGATGGACCCTTCATCTGACCCAGTATGGCACTACTTACATTCTCCCTCCCAGTCCGACACGTCTCTGATTTCAAACCGCCACCTGTTTAAAAGCCCAGACTCTTGCTGCGCAGTGAGCAAGCCATGGAAACCAGTGTCCCGAGGGGCCGGGGGGAACGACACCGCTTCCGTTCTAGGAAGGGAGTTAAAACGGGGCTGAACCAGGCAGAGGCTGCTCTCAGCCACCGCCACCTGACCTCTCCCTGGCACAGTTGGGGTTAAGCGCTGCCAAGGGAGTTGCCTGCTCCGTTGCCGGAGGGCGCTGATGCGTGCTGTGGTTTTTGTGGGCTGCTTGTTCCATCTTGCTGTGCTGTTCAGGAGCCTGGACGTGACCCGCCTGGAGACAGAGCTTGCCTGGGCCACGCGGGGGAATGGGCTTTACTGGGAAGCACGGCTGAGGGCCTGGAAAGTTCATTGTGATTGGGGTTTGTCCTGCTTCCCGGAGGGAGGAACAAGAGTTTAATGCTAAAAAATACTGCCCGTGCAGCCTGGTGGACCAGGTGCTGGACTTGGGAGACCTGGCTTCAAATCCTGTCCTAGCCATGAACACCCTGGGTGGCCTTGGGCAAGTCACTCTCAGCCTCAGTGCCTCATCTGTAAAATGGGAATGTGTCTTTCCCTGGCTTCCCCTCCCCCTTGTCCATTCTAGCTTGCAAGCCCCAGCAGGTGTAAATCAACCTCTCTTACTTCTTTGGAGCCAGTGGGACCTTCCTCATGCCCCCTCACCTTATTACATGGCAGCCAAGGGGGCCGGCTCCCAGCTGTAAATCAGCCTTGTTCTGTTAGAGGCAACGGGGCCAGGTCTCCAGCGGGCAGAGGCTGCCCTGTCCCATTGCGTTCCAGTTTACACTGCAGTGGAGGATCCAGCCCGTTGTCCCCATTTAGATCCGTGGCTCCGTGCATTCTGCAAAACAGAAGTCTGCATCCGGGAAACCCAAATCCCACAAGCAGAATAAATTGGGTAAATTAACTTAGCGTGTGCAGTTTGGCCTAGTTTGTATGCAAATACAGCAAGCAGTTCCATCAGTGTTGGGGCACCTCGGTTCTTTAAAACCACCCAAAATATTTATTTATGTTAATTATTACACTTAATACCCCACCCTTCTTGCCACAGTTACAACAACAGCACCAAGAAAGCTTGCATAGACGACCGCTCGGTGAGAGGGAGAGGGCCTCTCGGGTTCTCTTGGGTGCCTGCGCCCAGGGGCACGAGTCTTTGTCCGGTGCCCCATTGACTAGCGCCCAGCACTCCCGCCTCCTGCTGTAATTCCACGCTGCCAGAGAGCACGGAAGCAAACAGCAGGGTTTGTATTGCAGATGTTCTTTGCAATTTTGGATACCCCTCTGGATATCCAGATGAGATCTGTGACTGAAATCAGTATTCCCCGACCCGCTTATTTGGTTATCTCAGTCCAGATGCTTCAGTCGTTTGGGTATTGACGTTGGGTTATTTTGGTCATAGACATTTAGGCTTGGAAGGTTCCCTCCGGGATCATCCGCCACCCTTCTGACGTGGGCAGCCAGCACAGCAGGACTGATATGATAACTGCTCCATCGCATCCAAACTGAATGGGGAGGAATCTGTCAGAGGTACCTTTGGACACTCAGATCATTTTAGTTCTGCTGCTGAAGGCGGCCATTGGGAGAACTTGTTCGAGCGCTATGACAGGGATAATAACAGAATTTTCAAGATCCTAGTTAAGCTTCAAGCTTCTGGGACACTCGGAGAGAGCAGGGTCCCCTGGGCAGCTGAGCAGGCACGGTCTTCAACCCACTCCAATTTGCTGGGCCCGTGGGTCTTTATTGGGGCTGAAACGAGATTTCACCAAAACAGGAAATCTGGTCAAAATCCTGGTTCCCGATACCGTCTCAATCGAATCAAGAACCTCTCGATACTTGGGAATGTCTCCACCGACGTTTTGTTTCTTGATTTACCGCTTTGCCACTAGCCGTTTCAACTACCGAGAGGTAACACCAATGCAGTATCGCACTTCCTGCCCTCCATTTCCCCTTGTACCTCTTGGTCACTCGTTGGCTGGTACGTAGATTCCTTTACTAATCTGCATTCCAGTTGCAGATTGGTCAAAGCAAAGGGAACGACGTACAACAACAGTTCTGATTGGAGGCGCTGGGGTGGAGGTTAAGGGGCACTGGAGGGTATTTAAGGGGTAGACTCTTTTGCACAGTGATTGGCTCAGAAATGCAGAAACAACAAACCCGACGTAAAGCAGCCCCTCAGCAATGCCGTAAGCAGTAAAGGAATGGTACGTAGTAAACGGAAAGACGGTAAATCGGAATGGAATCTCCCGGAATTGTGAGAACTGAGAAGTCCCATTAGTATCGGGAAACGGTTGGGAAATAAATCGCATTAGTATCGGGTTCCCAACATGGCAGCATTTCTCAAGAGCAGCAGTGGAGCTGCCCTTTGCAGACACCTGTTGCCGTCAGCCTGGCCAATGTGGGTGAAAGGCGCTGGCTGACGAGGTTTGTCTGTGCCCGGCTCGCTCTGCAGCGGCAGCTTCCCAAACCGTGTAATGGCTCCTCCAGCCGCAAGTGCCTCCCTGTGAAAGACCCTGGCTCGCACCAAGGCAGCTGGAGGCGATGGTTTGGGGCCCTCCCCCGTTTTGTTTATCTTTGGGGAATCCAGCGATGCCTCGCTAGGGCTGCTTTTCGTTTAACTCCTCCGTGCTCGAGCAGCTTGTTCGTTCCAGCGAAAGCACAAATCGGGCTGTCGGTAGAGACCCTCGTCTTGCTGCCAAGAACCAGCGACTGCTGGTTACAACTGGATAAGCACGAGTGGCCCCCGCGTGTACCGGTGCATTGGCTGCCAATCCAATCCAGGTGCCCTCCTAAAAGAGACACCCAAGCCGGACACAGCTTAACAGGCCAAAGGGAGTGGGGCACAGAAGGACTCGGCTGGCTCGGGCGACACAGAGAGGTCAGGCTAGATGATCTCAGGGTTCACCTCTGTCCTGAATCCCTGGGCTCGGATTTGGAGGAATAGAATCTAGGGCTTAAGCGGACATTGAATCCTCTCCTCTTCCTGCACGCGGCAGCTGCCGCTCTGGCCTGCACGCTCGGTGCCACGGAGCCATCCACGCCGCCGACTGCCCCACCCTGCCACAGCTCCGCCCCTTCTGGCAGTCTCCATTTGGAAGATACTACGGCCAGAGGAGGGAGCGTGGGAAGATCTCTCCGCCCCGTACAGCTGAGGGGCTGGATCTATGGCCACCCCATCCCCTAAAATCCCGTTTCCAGGAGCTGAGGCTGCATTGATAGACGGGGGACCCTGTAGGCAAACCCCAGACATTCTTGGGAAGCAGCTGCCAAGCCCACTTGGTTCCCGGTGCTCCCCTCCCTGGCTCCCAGGCGGTGGTAGGACCACCCTGGGGGAGCCCAGGAGGCCTAGTACCCAGAGGCTCTCCCTCCTGGCACCGCATTTGGCTCTGCCTCTCCCCACCCTGCTCGTCTTGCTGGCTCTCCCCTGCTCTTTGAAGAGCAACTTCAAATGAAGCCGGCGGCGAAATCTGTGCACTCGCTGCAGTGGAAAATTGGCCAAGCCCCGGCCTCTCCCCAGGAATCCTTGTGGCCCGGCTGCCAGATCTCTGCAGGGCACCGCACGGAGCGAGCGGGCGCTGGCATCTGTGCCACGCTTCAGGGCGGCAAACGGGGCAGAATGGCTGGGCGCTATGGGGCAGGGCTGCCCCGCACTGACAGGCTGAGGCTGGGGGATGCCAGGGGGTCTCTCCCCAATGGGCATGAGGCCTACGTCCAGCTTGACTTTGAAACAGACCTGGATAAACTTGCCACCCACCGTTTCTGCCTCCTGCTCTCCCCTTCCAGCTCTCAAGTGCCCGCTCCTCTGCCCCGGTTTCTCTGCCCCCCATGTGGGCCCGTCTGCGTCAAGGGCTAATTTGGGAAGCCAACAGCCATTGGGGGGGTTTGCTAGCGTCACTTGCCTGTAGCCAGTGAGGGAATTCCAGCCGGTGCCATGACCAGATGCCCTGCAGGGGGCACTGTGTGGACGTGGGGCTGCATCTTGCTTGGGGGGGGGGTTAATTTAATCGGGACCAGATTCGTGTGTGGCCGTATTGCAGCTCGATTCCAGACTTGGGGGGTGTTGGGTGGGGGGAGCAGACTGTCCAGTTGGCCAACACTGGAACTGTACTAAGGGGGGAGGGCGTCCATATGTCCTGCCTCTCCCACCCCCACCAACTGTTGGAGATGGCCAGGACAGGCTTCTCTGGAAAGGAGACTTCAGTGGGGCCCTTGGCCCCAGAAAGGAATGCTGAGTAGCAATCTGCTCCAGGGAGATTTCCTGCTACTGAGCAGCGGAGCCCTTTGCTCTGGAGGCGTTTGCACAGGAGCCTGTCTACACCAGACATTGGCCACAGAGCAGCTTGCCCTGGTTCGGAGGTAGGGCTTTGCACAGAGTCACGTATTTGTCTGTCTCTCCGTGTTTGTGTTGGGGGTTTTTTAGTATTTGCCTTTTTTCATATTTGTATCATAACCTGCGTTCAACACAATCAACTCAGGTCTCTGCCTAGGGGTTATTTCGGCAGAGACGTGCAGTGAGGCTCTGCCAGTTTGACGGGCCTAGAAGGAAAGGAAAATGCAGTTAAAACATTTGCTAAGTCTGCTACCAGTATAAAAAGGGGAGCATTGGTTTGGGGGAGCGTGGAGACTATGGCTTGCTGGGTGGGGAGGTTGTTAGCGTGGGACGGGTGGAACAAGGCCTGGGGATCGCCGGCTTGAGGGAGGGTGAGGCTTGGAAGAGGGGAGAATGGAATGTGGGGCTGGCTTAGGGGGTGTCACTGGCTTGGGGAGAGGGAATGAGGCATGGGTCTGGCTTGGGAAGCCGTGGTTTCTGGCTCAGAGGGGAGTCATTGGCTTGTGGAAAGTGGAATCCCTGGGTGGGAACGGGGCACAGGGCTGGCCGGGGGAGAGGGGGAATGAGGTCGCCAAGGACTCGTCATCATTTCTTCCGGGCTGGGCTGGTCCTGGCTGGAGTGCCGGAGACTGCGCTCCTCAGCGGTGATGTGGGGCGGCAAATGTTCTGCGGAAAACGTTCCACTACCAAATTTTTCTGCGGGAAATTTTCCAGGGCTCTAGGAAATTTTGCACAGGAAAATGTTCCCTTTCAGAATGTTCTTAGACGAATTGTATGCAAATAAGAAAAATCGTATGGGAAAATTTTCCGATTCAGAATTTTTCCAGAAAGCCCCCGCGACTGATCGTGAGAAGGAAGGACTCAGCCAAGGCTCCCCAAGCAGGAGGCTAAGCTGAGAGTCAGCTCCAAGCTGGATACGTGCTGCAGTTTTGGGGGGGGGGCAGTTAGAGACCTCGGAAATGATGGTTTGGGGGGAAATATTGGGGTCACTCGAAACCCGACTACACCAGGCTAGTATTCATGTTTCGAATACAGATGCCAAAAAGGGCCTTTTCTGGTTTGCTCAGGTTTTATGGAAAGCCGAATCCACAGCCCTTTTAATGGCCAGACCCTCCCCTGGTCCGTAGCAGAGTGTCAGTGTGTGCAGCAGGCTGCTCTACAGCAAGTCGCACTGGAATGTGTAGCTGTTTGCACGGGGGGGGGCAGATCCAGGAACTGGAAACGGGTCACATAAAAACTTGCCTCGGGCCGTGTATTTCTGAGCCGCCCCGAGCTGCCATTTGGCTGGAAGGAGCGGGATATAAATTATGAAATAAATAAATGTTTGGCCTCCAGGCCTGAGGTTCCCCGCCCCCGCTGTGGTCTCATCCTTCGACTGCAAAACCAGAGCACGGGCAGTTTTGTGTGAGCAGGTTCCCTAGCCCTTTGGCTGAGTGTGTCCTGCCGGTCGTGCCCAAGCCCCGTGACCCAGGCGTCGTGACTCACTGGGGCAGGCAGCCTGACCCGGGTCGAGGCCTAGCGAGGTCACTGAGTTCACACCGGGTGCCGCAGACGCTCCAGAATTAGAACCAGAGGCACGCACCGCCGCTGGGAACAAAGGCTGCTCTTGTTCCTCAGGAATGAGGCTTGGCTCCTGCAGCCGCCCAAGGGGAGTCGCCGCGCCAAGCAGTGACACTGCCATTCAAGAGACTGAGACTGGGGCCTGGCTCTCCTTGTCTGGGGTCCCCACCAGCCCACCTCCTACCGGGGCCGGATCTACCCCGTCCCAGCTGCCAGGGAATTGAAAACAACCCTCCCAACCCTGGGAGTTGCAAATTGGCGCAGGAAGGAACCCGGACTCTGGTATTCGTGGAGGAGATTCTCCTTTTGGGATAAGACCTCCCAGTCGCCCAATGAGCTCTGCCACCAGCACGGCTACCTGCCTAGCCACTGAGATCTGGCGGATTTGGGGTCAGTTGTTTGGGTCTTCTGAGTCCGTTCTTTCAGCGATCGTGCATGGGCTGCAGCACCGAAATACCCACAGTGGGACCGAATTGCTGCTTTGTCCAACCCGAATCAAAGTCGGTGAATCTGTTGGATAAAGTCTTCACCACAAATTGAACCGGCTACCTCGGAAGGGTGGGGAGTATTGCCGTCCCGGGGGCCACTTCGAAAATGAGTACAAGCTGTGTACAAGTTGGGGGTGGGGCTGTTTAGGGGGGGCACTCAAGAGAAGGGGGGCCCGGATAATGGATCTGTGCCATGAAATCCGTCCCCCCTCTCCTTGCGTGCAGGCTCCCTTCCCCAGAGCTCTGTCTGTCAGTGTGATCTGTCCCCACTCCCTGTGTTCCTGCCCTCCTCTCTGCTCCCTTCCCCTGAGCTCAGTCTGCCAGTGCGCTCTGTCCCCTCTCCCTGTGTGCCTGCCCTCCTCTCTGCTCCCTTCCCCTGAGCTCAGTCTGTCAGTGCGATCTGTCCCCTCTCCCTGTGTGCCTGCCCTCCTCTCTGC
>QEPC01005668.1:1407429-1420421 GCA_003113815.1 Sphenodon punctatus | reverse complement strand
CCCCCCCTGTACATAGTGCAGACACACACTGGAGTGGAGTGCCCCAGCAGGGCCCATTCCCCCCTAGCTCCCCCCCGTACATAGAGCAGACACACACTGGAGCGGAGAGCCCCAGCAGGGCCCATTCCATCATCTGCCCCAGGGCCCATTCCCCATTAGCGAGGCCCCTGCCAACAGGGTCCCACTCTCCTCTTCTCCTGTGACCCAAATACCCGGGCTGGTTTGCAGGGGATGGGCACGGCACTGGCTGTTTACACACCGCGGGCTGCCCGCGTCCCAGGGGAGTCCGACTACAGAGGGCAGAGCCCTGGCTCTCCAAGTTCCCTTGGCTCTGTGCACCAGGCTTTCATAACCGTGCCTTGCTGAGTATTCCTTGGCACCGGCCCTGCCTGCCACATCGGCCCTGCCAGCCGTTAATCGGTTCAGCTGTGCTCCCGGCCGCAGGAGGGGATTCGAGGGGGAGGAGAACAGAGACAGGGCTGTCTGTGTGTGTGTGTGTGTTTGTGCGTGTGTGTGCGCGCACAGGGGGGGCAGGGAGATAGTGCGTCCCCCTCTTCGGACCCCACACCCAGTGCCCCACTAGTGCCTGCTCCCCCTCCCCCCAGCTCGACTCAGCTGGCTGGGTTCTCTTGGCTGTTAGCACCCGCAACGCAAGCTCCCCCGAAGGCCCCATTCTGTCATTGCCGTGCAGCCTCTCGGTCCCCGGTTCTCTACGCTCACGACTTTTTCCTCATTGCCCGGTCTCCTTCAGAATTCCCTGGCTTCTCCCTGAAGCAAATAGGGACTGAAAAGTTTTTAAACTCCCCCCCTCCCTGAGAACGGTCCTTCCCCGTGGTAATTGGGCCTCCTGCGAGCCGGGGGGGAGGAGGGGGGCAGGAGCTGAGAAGGGATCCGAGCTCTGGGGAGGTGCGGCTAGGATCCTGGGTCCGGTTTGGGGCAGGGGGGTGTCCGCATTCTCAGGAGCCAAGAGAAGAGCAATGGGAATGAGTGGAGGGTAAGGTTCCCTCTGATGCAAGTTTTTAAGCAACACTTATGAAAAAGCCTAAAGCAGCAGTGCAGGCCCTGCAACATGGATTTTTCATAAGTGTTCCTGAAACATTTGCATCGGTGGCAGCCCTAGCAGAGGCCCAGAAAGTGCTCTAGAGCCAAGATTTCCAAACGGGGGGCCACCCCCACCCCCCGTTCCTTTGCAGACTCGGACTTGCCAGATTTGACATGGCTGTATTCCTGGGGGGTGTGGGATGGCGGGGTGTTCTTCTCACCAGCTTCCTTGATCCGGGCTAGTTACTGCAGAATAACGAACCCTCTTGACCCTTGATTCTGGGGGTGGGGTACGTATCCCTTGCTTTAAACACCCTGATTGTGAGAACAGGTGTTGGGGGCTGCTCTTTGGTCTCTTCAAGCAGAAGAGCGGATCATGAGGATGCAGCCCCTCTCAAGCTGGGCTCAGAGAGATGGGGAGTTGGGGATCCGCTGCTTTGGAGCAAAATGTTGTGGGGCAGGTAGTGGCCTCCTCACTGGTCCCCTGAAGAGAGGGACGGTCACCCCAGGCCCTGTGCTGTGCTGTGGCAGGGGCTGTGGGAACTGCTTCCTTGGGAACTTGAGGGGTGGTGGATGGTGGTCTTCCCTGAGCCCCTCAGAATTATGATTAATATTATTTATTATTATAAACATTTATATAGCGCCGGTCATTTCCCTGGCGCTGGAGAGAATATAGAAATAGAAGCGGTCCCTGCCTGTGGCTTACAATCTAAAAGACAAGGAGTGGGAGACGGGAGAAGATAAACAAACATTCAAGTGGATGCGAAGTCTCAGGTGCGTGGGCTTGGCTTGGTTATTAATATGAATAGCAACGGACTGGCCCTGAACAATCATTAATTAGAGACAGGGCCCTGCTCAGAGGGCCCTGCAGCCCAGAATAGGGGCAGCGGTGGGGCTACTGGGGCCTCAGAGCTGGGGGGCCTTGCTGATCCTAAGGCCGGCCCTGCCTGAAGGGTTCATAGTCAGCTTTTGCAGTTCCCAAAGGAATGGAAGTCTGCAGTGAGGGCCCTGCAGCTGGCCTGCCTCTGCCTTGCTGACGCAGGAGGCCTGGGACCCCAAGGAAGTGCGCTGGGGAGGGGAATGCAAGAGTCAGGTTTGCATGATGATGATGATGAACTGGGCAGCGGAAGCAGCAGTAGCAAACAGCAGGGCCCCACTGGCCTGTGAACTCCCAGTCACACCAACCGACCGACTGTCGCATTCTTGTGAAAAGTTCACAAGACCGCCGGGCTGGTGAGAAGCAAATAGGCTGCTCCACTAAGCTGGCTGCTCAACCTCCCCACACATTCATGGGGAAACTGGAAATGAAATGCAGGACCCAGCGTCTCACAAAGCTTCGCTGACGCTTTGGCAAGTGTTTGGAACTTTCCGCGGCAGTTTGTTCAGAACGTCAGAAACGCAGGGAAGGGCCGGTTTGGGAGGTTTTATTTTTGACGTTTCAACACAAAACGCTGTCAGCAAATCATCGAGATTTTGAACTTGTTGCAAGAACTAAGCGTGAGATGCGATGATTTCATTGCTGGAAATCAGCACCATTTTCCAAGCCGTTTCGGGCTCTTTCACAGCGACGGTCACACACAGAGGTTCTCACCAGTCCTAACGTGATTCCTTCTTCCCCCGCCCGTAGCAAAGTCCCAGGGACCCAGGCCAGTTGTGCATCTTCTTATTTATCATTTCTGTAGTGCCTTCAGTGTCCAAAGTGCTTTACGATCCTTATCTCGTTCAGCTTCTCAACAGCCCTGTGAAGCCAGTCGCCCTTATTCCCATTGTACAGGTGGGGAACTGAGGTGGAGAGAGAATGACTTGCCCGAGACCACCCAGGAAGTTCATGGCTATGGCAGGATCTGAACCATGGTATCCTGGCCCCAAGATGTCATCCACGAGGCTACACTGGCTTTGCACGTGGCCAGTAAATCCCCTTCCAACATTACAGCTTGCTCTCAACTGCTTTGTTGGAAACATGGGTGTCGTGTTGGGATAATTAAGAAAGGGATTGATAACAAAACCGAAAATATTCGAATGCCTCTCTCTCAATCTGTGGCGCAACCACACCTACAATACTGTGTCCAGTTCTGGTCACCCCCTCTCAGAAAAGACAGCAGAACTGGAAAAGGGACAGAGAAGGGCAACTGAAATGATCCAAGACACGGAGCGGCTTCTGCAAGAGGAGAGGCTGGACAGGTTGGGGCTTTTCAGCTTGGAGAAGAGCTGACCGAGAGGGGACGGGATAGAAGTTTATAAGATCATGAAAGGGGTAGAACAGATCAGTAGGGAGCTGCTGTTTAACCTTTTCTAAAAACAATAGACCCAGGGGGTCACTCCAGGAAGTTAACAGGGAGCAGATTGAAAACAAATCAAAGCAAGGACTTTTCACCCATCCTACAATAAAACCCTGGCACTGTCGCAGGCTTCAAAAAACTACTGTATGAACTTCTGAAAGCCAGGTCCATTAAGGGCTGCCAGGTGGGTGGGTCAGGGGTACAGGAGCCTTGACTGTCAGGAGCTGGGGGAGGAGGGCAGGAAATGAATTACTCCATTGTAAACTGCTGCGTACTTCTCTGAGGCGACGAAGGCTGGCCGCTGTCAGAGACAGGATGCTGGGCTGGAGGGACCAGTGGTCTGACCTATTATTATTATTTTATTTTATTAAACAATCATTTCTATAGCGCCAGCAGTGTACCTGGCACTTTACAAAGTAATAAAATAGACACGGTCCCTGCCCCTAGGGCTTACAATCTGAGAGACAGGAGCTGGGGGAGAGACTTAGGAAGGGGAACAGAGGGAGAGACAAGGGGTCTAACATTCATGAAGATGCGAGGTCTCAAGTGCACGTACTTGGCTTGGTTACGATGAGAATGACAGCAGGCAGGTCCATGTTGCAAGGATAAGGGTAAACCGATCGTAGGTATAGGAATAGTGGCTCAGCAGGATAAAGAGTCAGACAGAGCAGAGCGAAAGAGGTGAGTTTTAAGGAGAGATTTGAAGGTATGAAGGGAGGGGGCAAGGCGGATGTGGACAGGGAGGGAGTTCCAGGCATGGGGGGCAGCAAGTGAGAAGGGACGAAGGCGCTTAGGGGAGCAGGGAAGGCGTGGAAGGGTGAGAGAAGGGACAGAGGAGGAGCGAAGTGCACGGGCTGGAGTATGGAGGGCGATAAGTGCAGAGAGGTAGGGGGGAGCAAGGTTGTGAAGAGCTTTATAGGTGAAGACTAGGAGCTTGTGCAGGATTCGTTCAGGAAGGGGAAGCCAGTGAAGCGAAGAGAGGAGGGGCTGCACATGGTCGAAGCGACTGGCGAGGTAGATGACCCTGGCAGCAGAGTTTTGGACAGAGATGAGGGGAGAAAGGTGAGACCGGGGAAGGCCAGTGAGAAGGAGGTTACAGTAATTGAGGCGAGAGATGACCAGAGCATGAACAAGAGTTTTGGCAGACGAGACAGAGAGAAAAGGGCGAATCTTAGCAATGTTATGGAGGGAGAAGCGACAGGATTTAGCAACAGAGTCAATGTAGGGTTTAAAAGAAAGGGCTGAGTCAAAGATGAAGCCTAGGCTACGGGCTTGGGGGACAGGCAGGATGGTGACTCCATCAATAGTTATTGACAGTGAGGAAGGAGAGGAAGGATGAGGGGGGAAGATAAGGAGTTCAGTTTTAGCCATGTTGAGTTTGAGTTGACGTTGAGACATCCAGGTAGAGATGTCAGAGAGGGAGACGAGCTTGAACAGAGGGGGAGAGAGAGGGAGTAGAGAGAGAGTTGAGGGAGTAGAGAGATACCTACTAAATGGTATGTTCTTATAGCCCAAGTACAAGAGAGATGAGAGGGAGAGAGTTGTTGAGGATTCTTATTGAACCCATTTCTGTTGGGGAGAGGGTGCAAGCTTTTGAGCCACACAGGACCCTTTCCCAAGCAGGCATGAGCTGAAGAGAGGCGGGTTTGATTAGCACGGTGGCCGGTTATCACACAGAACTGCTGTAAGACAATAGGGGCAAACATAGGACATGGAGACCAGGAGTCACGCTGGTACTTGATTCTACTCCAGTTCAAAGGTTCTCTAGTAGCAGGGCAAGCGACACCGGTGTGTGATGGAAGGACAGAATCCTGTGGTATTTCTCTGGGGTGGGAGCAATCGTCATGAGAAATCAGGAGTACATACTCCCCTTTCGTTTGTATTTCAGGGTAACTGTTCGTATGAATGCAGACCACTGTGAGGGTAGTGACTCTAGGGCTGTACACAGTGGCAGGTATTTGTTTCTGTATTTGTGTTTTAGTATTCAACTTTATTTGCATTTGTATCTCCACCCTTCTTCACTGTGTTTCCCCCATTACCACCAAGGTGGGAAATTCCGTGAATGCGGCTCCCTGTATATGGGTTATTTTGGCTCAGAAGTGCAGTGAGACTCTGCCAGTTTGACAGGCTTATAAGGAAAGGAAAATGTAGTTAAAACTGCTGCTAAGTCTGCTACCAATTTAAAAAGGGAGAGACTGGTTTGCGGGAGGGTGGAGAATATGGCTGGAGACACTGGTTTGGGGGAAGTTGTTAATTAGGGGAGGTAGGAACAGGGCTAGGATCTGGCTCAGAGAGGATCGCTAGCTTAGGGAAGGGGAAGAAACCCCCTTCTTAACAGAAATGGGGAAAGGGGGATGGGACTAGGTTCAGGGGCAGTTGCTGGCTTGAGGTGGGGAAATGGGACATGTGGTCAGCTCAGGGGGAGGGGGGTCACTGGCTTGGGAATTCACCATTTCTCCCTGACAAAGCTAGACTCCACTGGACTGGGGTTGGGTGCAGTGATGGAGGCCGCAGTTCAGAGATAACAGTGGCCCCTGCAGGTGGAGAGGGATCAGTAGAGGCTCCCCAAGCAGGCAGCTAAGCTGAGAGTCAGAGAGCAGCCTGGCTTCAATCTGGGTATATGCTCTAGTTCTGAGGGCCCACTTTCAGACCTTGGCTACCATGTTTTTCAGGTAATTTTGTATTCACTTGGAACCCTGTTGCTAAATCCTGTCGCTTCTCCCTCCATAACGTTGCTAAGATTCGCCCTTTTCTCTCTGTCTCGTCTGCCAAAACTCTTGTTCATGCTCTGGTCATCTCTCGCCTCGATTACTGTAACCTCCTTCTCACTGGCCTTCCCCGGTCTCACCTTTCTCCCCTCATCTCTGTCCAAAACTCTGCTGCCAGGGTCATCTACCTCGCCAGTCGCTTCGACCATGTGCAGCCCCTCCTCTCTTCGCTTCACTGGCTTCCCCTTCCTGAACGAATCCTGCACAAGCTCCTAGTCTTCACCTATAAAGCTCTTCACAACCTTGCTCCCCCCTACCTCTCTGCACTTATCGCCCTCCATACTCCAGCCCGTGCACTTCGCTCCTCCTCTGTCCCTTCTCTCACCCTTCCACGCCTTCCCTGCTCCCCTAAGCGCCTTCGTCCCTTCTCACTTGCTGCCCCCCATGCCTGGAACTCCCTCCCTGTCCACATCCGCCTTGCCCCCTCCCTTCATACCTTCAAATCTCTCCTTAAAACTCACCTCTTTCGCTCTGCTCTGTCTGACTCTTTATCCTGCTGAGCCACTATTCCTATACCTACGATCGGTTTACCCTTATCCTTGCCACATGGACCTGCCTGCTGTCATTCTCATCGTAACCAAGCCAAGTACGTGCACTTGAGACCTCGCATCTTCATGAATGTTAGACCCCTTGTCTCTCCCTCTGTTCCCCTTCCTAAGTCTCTCCCCCAGCTCCTGTCTCTCAGATTGTAAGCCCTAGGGGCAGGGACCGTGTCTATTTTATTACTTTGTAAAGTGCCAGGTACACTGCTGGTGCTATATAAATGTTTGTTAATAATAATAATAATAATAATAATAATAATAACCCGAATACACAGCCCTAATATTTGTGTTTTGGATATGGAACCGTTCTTTGTGTGTGTTTGTGTTTTATTAAAACCCAAATGCACAGTCCCAGTAGCGACCTTGACTCAGCAATCATTGTGTCTCAGCTAGGGAGCAAATTGACACAGTCCTGTTCTTCTGAACGCTACCACAGGGAAATTGTGACTCCAGTTTAATTAAACCAAAGTCGTTAGTTCAGTTTATCGCTGTTCATGGGAACGTGGCCTCAGGGGCAGGTTGCTCCGTAGGACCCGGCCAACTTGCCTTCTCTCAGCACTTTCTCCTCCGCACTTTTGGGTGTGAAACCTTGTCTGATTTTTTATATTTTTTTTTAGAGTTTGAGGAAGTAGTTTCCTGCTCTTCCTTGAGTTTGGGAGACTGTTCAGTCTCTGTCCCGCTGGTTGCACGGTCTCCCCTCTCTGGGCTGGGTGCTTTGTGACTCCCAGTTTCCACCTCTCTCAATCGCGGTCATTGACTCTCAACTTGGTGAGAGCCTGGCCTCATTCTGTGCATTTCACTAGGGCGAGGCAGCTGCTGGCACCCTAGCCCCATGCACGGATCTGGAGCGGTTCATCTTGCTGCCAGTTTTAGTTTGATCTTCTGTCACGGAGGAACATAGGTTCACACACGTGTAACGCGGGACTACATGTAGGCTACAAGTCTGGTAAACATGTAATGCCAAAGGTTCCCCATGTATGTAAGGTTACAACTGAGAGCTGTAGAACTCAAATTAGGGCTCTGACACGTCACCAGGCTACAGGAAATACAAAGAGATATCAAAATGTGTATTGAAAACTCTTGCCAGACAGCCCTGTTGACATTTAGATGGGCCTTCGTGTTTGCCTGGGTTGGTACGTGACCGACCCCACGATTCCCCAAAGGTGAGAACAGAGACAAAGAAGGGGAAAACTATAAAAGGAGCCAGTAAGTCACTAGAAAGAAGCTCTTCCATCCTAAAACCATCTTGAGAGCTGATCTACATGTGAAAGCCGGCCTGCTAGCAGTTAGGCTGCAGAAACATGAACCGAGAGGAGGATTTTGCTCTCTAAAGCAAGAACCCAGCCGCTTACGTTTAAGGGCTGAGAGAAACCAGAACTTCTGGACCTAGGTAGGGTAAGATGCGTAATTTAGGAACTCAACCAGTATCGGTCAGGAATGCGTTCTATTTACCTTTGATTTCTAGTTACCACTCTGTAGCAACTATCTTGCTTATGTAATCAATAAACTTACTTCTTATCTTTATGAAGAAGTGTCTGTCTCTACTGGAACACAAGTGAGCAACAAGAGCCCTCAAGCTCTTGCGAACCCAGAGAGTAAAGAGCCTGTAAACGGGAAGGATCGGGCCCTTGGGTGACAAAGGAGTTTCATTGTGGCAGATTTGAATTAGCCAGAGAGAGAAACTGATTCAAGAAAACTGTGCGCAAGGGAAACTGAGTCACTCAAACCCAGTAAAGTGGGGGTGCGGACCCTCCAACCCGTGACAGTGGCGCCCCAACGAGTAAGGGTAACGCTCAGCTTGTGGACCAATGTGTAGAAAGTAGAGGAGCATTCCCAGGTGACTGGACTCCTCTGAGGGGAGCAAATCCCAAACCTGCAGAGTCTGAAAGCCCCAGGCGTCGGGAACTCAGCTCTGAGAGTGGAATAAGCAGATCCTCGAACAGAGTGTGTTGAGTTTTCCCAGTAACTTGTCTCTTGCTGTTTGATTTGTTTGTTGAGCTGTTTGAGCCTCTTTTTTGTCTGACTGTTTGCTCTGCTGACCGGACATCTAGCCGGGCAGTTGGAGTGTGTCATGTTTGCCTTGGGGTTTCATTTGTGGTTTTCTAGTGCTTTGTGGTGGACGGAGCGTGGGCTGCATTGATTGAAGTGACACCCAAAGCAGAAGGCTCTTCCCTGTCGGCTCAGTAGCAGAGGGAAACCTCCCAGTTCCTGGGCCTAAGAGAGATTAGCTTCTTGAGTCACTCCGACTACCTCACCGCTGTTTTGTGGCTTCTATTAACCCAGTCCAGCCTCTTTGTATTTAAGCCTTGCTGCTGCTCAAAGGCCTTTCCACCTGAGAGAAGAGCTCTGCATGGCTTGAAAGCTCATCCCCCAGCTCCTCCAAAACCAGAGCCGTAAGTCTCGTGGGGTTTGGGCGACCCACCTGGCTGCAGGCTGCCGGATCTGTGCTCCTGTCGTGCCTAAAACTCCTAGAACTGCAGGGTTGGGAGGGGACCTCAAAGGTCATCCGGCCCAACCTGCTCCAAGGCCAGATGTCTTTGTGCTGCAGCATCGTAGACAGAGGCTCGTCCAGCCGGGTTTTGAAAACATCCAAGGACCGAGATTCTCCAACCTCCCTGGGCAGCTGATTCCATTGCCTGACGGTGAGGGAGCTTTTCCTGCTATCGAGCTGAAATCTCCCTGCCTGGGACTGAAGCCCATTCTGTCTTGTTCTGTCTTCTGTGACAGCGGAGAGAAAATGGGCACTATCTTTTGTGGCCTCCTTTGAGACATTTGAAAACAACTCTCACGCCCTCCCCCTTAGTCATTGGCTTCTCTGAGTCAGGAATCCAGGTGGGGTCTGCTCGTCTACAGAGGGGGCCACAGTCCAGACTGAAGCTGCTTGTGTGTTTGGAATCGTAGCGTTAGGGCTGAGATCTCAGAATGGAGTTGTCTAGGCCCAAAGGCACCTTCCTTGCCAGCAAAGGGTCCTGTTGCTGCTAGAGAGCAAGTTCCCACGATGCAAGCTGTAGGTACCAGGGCCCTGATACTATGGAGCTGGGCCCCAAGGAGCTAGTCCACCCTGCTGGTGCAGGAGCAAAGGGGTTAACACAGATGCTTGTCTCTCTAGTAACCCCTGGCAGCATCTTGGCTGTGAGGGAAGCCGCCCGGTAACCACAGCATCCCCGCCCGGCCAGTGTGGTTTCTCCTGTTAGGGAATGGCTCCGTGCGGTGCTAGCAGAGGGTGGCATCTCCCCAGTGGCTGCCCGCGCCAGGCCGGAGAGGATGGAAGGAGATTAGGGACCTGTTGCCGGGACTCAACCAATTCTCCAGAAATGTAAAGAAGTCTTTCAGCTCCCAGAGCTCGCTTCACCAGGTCAGTTCCCGCCCCCCTTTCTCCTCAGCGCGGTGCATGTATAGGGAACAGGCCACACAAGGCCGTGTGCTTGCAAACCACCTTCCTCCCATCGGTCCCTGGGCCGGCATGCTTCCCATCGACGAGGCTGGATTCCATTCCTCTCTCCTTCCAGCCACATCGATCACCTCCTGTCATTTTACATGATTCTTTGCCAGATCTCCTTTAACAACCTCCATCCATCTTTTTCATGGGCAACCGCCCCTCCGGCCTTCTTTTTATATGACAGCAAAGGGCCATGTATGGTAGTTTCTGTCACTCTTGCTGGTGAAATGCCCAAACCCCAGGAGTCTGTGTCTTTGCTTCCCTTCTTGTCAGTCTCGCCGTTTCCTGACGCTCTTAGTTCTTCATTTTTGAAATCTTGACACTTCCAAGATCCTCCGCTTTATGGATAACTCCTTTCTCTTCTCTGTGTTTCCAATTGTCCGACATTCCGAGCCAGAGAGTCAGACTGGGATAGAATTCTGCATTCAACCGGGATAACGTTGGCACTCCCCAGTGTCGATGGGGACCCGGTTCATCTCTTTACTCCCATTGCACGGCATAAACCACCCTCTGTTCTTATACTTCATAGCTACGGCCGCTCATTAACTGCCCCCCATCTTCCTTCTCGAGCTGGGATATTTACTTATTTATTTATTTCATCATTTAATATCCTGCCCCCTCCTGTCAATGGCAACTCGGGGCAGCGCACAAACATTATTCAAATCATAAAATAAAATCATTCTTAATGTCTCCCAAGAGGCGTAGTCTTAGTGTGGTTTTTTTTTCATGTTTATGCTAAACCCAAATGGGTTGGGGCTCTTGTATCCTTAGGGCTGCAATCGCCCCCCGCTTTGCCCTTGTCTCAGGGTGCAACCCACTGACGTCCAGGGTAAATAAAACAAATAAATAATAAATAAATAACACTCCCGTTGAATTTACCAGGTGGAATCAAAGCCTTGTTTGGTAAATCCCCTGCAGATATCCTTCCACCACCGACTGCCCGCCCTGCCCACCTAGTTTGGGTTCCACTTCGGTGCCTTCTGCATCACTGCTGCGAAGAAAAGCTTGAATCTACCAGCTGACCAGCTTCATCCCTGTCTCGTAAATGAGTTTGCTCCCAGTCCGTCCGCTCTCGTTGTTTTGCTGTGTAAATCCTCTCCCAGCTCTGTCTGTTTACCTGAGACTCTGCTTTGCCCCAGGCCCCTCTGACCGACGCTCTCTCTCACCTGTTTAAACACTTGCCCCACCACGCTGTGGGCCAGGCCCCTCACAGCAGGGCAGGGAAGAGTTGAGGCTGTCGCTTAATGAACACAGACAGGAACCAAAGTAACCTTTCATTCATAGCAACCTAGTGTCCTTAACTCTGACCCGGAGTAGAGCTACGATTCTAGTCCAGTCCCCTGCTCAGGGCAGGAAATCCACAGCGACAGCATCCCTGACAGGTGACTGTCTGGCCTCTGCTTGAAAACCTCCAGCAACCGAAAACCTCCGACCCCCCTAGGCAGCTCATCCCATTGCTGGTTAGGAAGGTTTTCCTCACATCTAACTGAAATCTTCCTGCCTGTCGCTTAAGCCCCTTGTTCCTAATCCTGCCCCCTGGAGCCCGGCAGAACAGCTCTGTGCCCTCTTCTTGGGCGGGCAGCCCTTCAGATATTTTAATACTGCTATTAATTTTCCCAGGTGTTGAAATCAGGCTGACTGGGTCTATAATTTCCCCGATCCTACTTCTTCCCTTCTTTTATAGGAACAACATTTGCCCGTCTCCAGTCTTCTGGCACCTCACCTGTTTCCCAAGAGTTCTCAAAGATAATTGACTGAGGTTCTGAGAGTACTTCCAAAAGTTCTTTCACTACCCTAAATTGTAACTCATCTGACCCTGAAGACTTGAATTCAGTAGGGGGAGATTGCTAAGTAACATCCCCTGTTTGCAGCTGTAGTGTGAACGGTATTGGAGTGGAGGATTAATTTGGTTTAATTAAATCAAAGTAGTTATTTATTATTATTATTATTATTTATTTATTTTATTATAAGCATTTGTATAGCGCAAGCTGTGTACCTGGCACTTTACAGAACAATGAGATGGATGTGATCCCTGCCTATGGCTTACAATCTAATAGACTCAGAGGGGGAAGACAAGGAAAGGGGACATAGGGAGAGACAAGGGATAAAACATTCAAGTGGATGCGAAGTCTCAGGTGCACGTGCTTGGCTTGGTTGCAGTTAGGGAGGAGTCAGGGCAGCCAGTAAAAGTTGAGAGGAGAGTTCTAGCAAGCGTTGGGGAAGGCGGCGAGGAAGAGGTGGGTTTTGAGGAGGGATTTGAAGGTGCGGAGGGAGGGGGCAAGGCGGGTGTGGGCAGGGAGGGAGTTCCAGGCATGGGGGGCAGCAGGAGAGAAGGGACGAAGGCGGTTAGGGGAGGTGAGGGAGAGCGAGGGAGGGAGGGAACAGAGGAGGAGCGGAGAGTGCGTGCAGGAGTGTGTAAGGAGACTAGGACTGAGAGGTAAGGGGGAGCCAGGTTGTGTAAGTAAATACCAGGCGTTTGTGAAGGATGCGTTGGGGAAGGGGGAGCCAGTGAAGTGAGGAGAGGAGAGGCTGCACATGGTTGAAGCGACAGGCCGAGTGGATGACCCTGGCAGCGGAGTTTTGGATGGAGATAAGGGGGGACAGGTGAGAGCGGGGGAGGCCAGTGAGGAGGAGGTTGCAGTAGTCAAGGTGAGAGATGACCATGGCATGAACAAGAGTTTTGACTGCGGAGACAGAGAGAAAGGGGTGAATCCGAGCAATGTTACGGAGGGCAAAGCGACAGGACTTGGAGACAGAGTCGATGTAAGGTTTAAAGGAAAGGTGAGTGTCGAAGACGAAGCCCAAGCTACGGGCTTGGGGAACCGGACGGATGGTGACCCCATCGATAAGGATGGACAGGGAAGAGGAAGGGTAGGGAGGAAAGATAAGGAGTTCAGTCTTAGCCATGTTGAGCTTGAGCTGA
>QEPC01005668.1:1357256-1370239 GCA_003113815.1 Sphenodon punctatus | reverse complement strand
GTAATAAAGAATCCCCGCTCTCGTATCGCTGACATCTCTGCTGGATCTCTCGCCGCCAACTCAAGCTTAATCTGGCCAAGACTGAATTCCTCTTTCCCCCAAAACATTCCCCTCCTACATCCCTCTCAATTTCCATGGAGGGTGTCACTAGCCAGCTGGTCCCTTAGCTGCGTAGTCGAGTGGTTTCATCTTCGACTCCTCCCTCTCCTTTACACCTCAGATCCGGGCTGTTGCCAAGTCCTGCTGCTTCATTCTGTATAATATTGCAAAAATCTGGCCCTGCCTTACTGCTTCCACCGCAAAAAAAAAACCTAGCCCGCAGTCTAACCATCTCTCGCCTTGACGACTGCAGCTTCGTCCTTACTGGCCTCCCCTGCTCTGATCTCGCCCCCCTCATCTCCTTTCAACGCTCGACTGCCAAACTCATCCCCCTTGCCCATCGCTTTGACCCCGCTCAGCCCCTCCTCTCCGCCCTGCACTGGCTTCCTCTACAGGAACGAACACATCCAGCACAAGCTCCTGGGCTTCCCCTTCGAGGCTCTTCATGGCCTTGTGTTACCAAAGGTGCCTTTTCCCACAAAACAACAGACTCCCCTCCCTCCCAACCTGGCAAAGCAGCACCCTGCAAAACACAGTTTGGCAGAGGAACCAGAGAACTGGGGGGCCCAGGATGAGGGGTCGAGAGTTCAGAGCCAGCCTGTGCTAAAGGCCGGGAGGTGAAAGCCCCCTCTTGCAAACCCAGTCTAGGCTTGGGGAAGGATTTCGGAGGAGCCTGGGTAAACCATGGGGCAATCGAGCAGAGGGCTGCCTCCCTTTTGATAAGAACACCTGGTCAATCTGGGAGACTCCTAGCTAGCAATGGCCCTCCAGGCATAATCACAAAAGCTCCTTACGTGCCCCGTGTTTCCCAAACTCACCTAACTATGGTTCTCTTCCTGGCTCTTTGGAAAAAACCCCTAGCCCTAGGTTCATACCTTTTCACTCCTTTAGAAACACCAAAGACCCCGTGTTGATGCTCTTCTATTTCTCAAAGATCCATCTGGAGCTTTCCCCTTGTTTCACTCCAGACATCTCTGAAAATCCTTTCTCAGACCCCCCGGCACCTCCCTGATTCTTTGTGCAAGTCCCTATAGCTGCCCCAGGTTTCCCTCTTGAACGTGCACACGTGCAGATTAGTCTGTACCGGACCATTTTAAGGATTACTCCCAGACTCACCCCCCCCCCCTCGGTCTGTCATCTTCCCCCCCCCCCCCCGAACATTGCAGGATCTACGGCGCCGCTGTCTCCTTGCAACAGCCAGGCTAGGTAACCGCTTTCCTTTGGGCTTTTTACCACCCATTGACCCCGTCTCTTTCTCTCTCTCTCCCATCTCACCTAGTTACTTTCACTTTCCCAGCCGCTGCTTATATTACTGAGCCAGCCAAACAGGAGGCTTGTCTTTATATTCTATTGGGTGGGTGGGTTTCCTTTCTCCCTCATTGTATCATTGTAATAAAGAATCCCTTTTTCTTGAAGCACCTCGTTTCCTGTCTGGTACTTTGGAAAGGGGTACCACCACCATCCCCCAGGCTGCAACTCCCTCCCTGAATATTTTTGTTCTGCTTCCTCCCTGCCAACCTTCCAATCCCTCCTGAATACCTGCCTCGTCTGTAAGGCCTTCCCTAGCTCCTCATCCCTGCAGACGCCTCTAGCATGAGAGCCTTCCTCTCCCCCGTAATGACTAGCACGTTTGCAGCAGCACTCCCGCAAGGAGACACGGTGGGGGAAGGAGGTGGGCGCTGTCACAACGTCCGGCGCAAATGGGATTTTGCCACGACAATACTCGCAAGTGACAGGGCTGGATTTTGATCCCTCTCATTCGCGAGCATTGTTGCGGCAGGACCCCATTTGCACCGGCCTCCACGTCTTCTCCTTGCGGGAGTGCCACTGCCGCACCACGGTAAGGTGTGAATGCGGTCTCAACCCAGTCATTCATGAGTATTGTCGCAGCAGAACCCCCTTTGCACCGGACGTTGTGACAGCCTCCGCCTCCTTCCCCCGCCACGTCTTCTCCTGGCAGGAGTGTCATAAGGTGTGAGAATGCAGTGTCATGTCAAGTATGTGTCCCTGTGACTCCTCAACCTCATGAATGTCTTGCTGTCTCCGCCTCCCCCCGTGTTCCCCTCTCGCTTGTCCTTCATAGGCTGCTTTCACACATGACAAAAATGGGGGATTATAATTGCTTGAGATAATACCGGGTATTATAATTGCTGGAGTTTTGTAATGTGTGAATGCACTAGTCCCCTTTTAGGCTGCGTGATCGTGGGTCATTATAAGAGCTACCAAATGTGGCTTTTACAATGACCCGACATCTTGCAGCATAAAAAGGGAATAATGCATTCATACATTGCAAAACATTGCAGAATTATAATACCTGGTATTAGCTCCAATCATTATAATAGCCCATTTTGTCAGGTGTGAAAGCAGCCTTAGACTGTAAGCCCCTTTGGGCAGGGACTTGTCTCTAACTACTGATTGTACAGCACCAGGCACATTGGTGGTGCTAGATTATATTAAAAATAATAATGAATGATATAATATTGCTAGACTGCCATTCCCACATGGCATCCCAGGGGTTAAACTGTGCCGTGCGTATTGCCGTGCCTGCTGCTCGTCCCTAGCAGGGTTTGGTTTCTACTGGGCTTTTAAGGGCCAGCAGAGTTGCCTTCCAGGGACCAGGGAGTGCAGGTAAGGAGCCGGCCGCATGATCTGTCCCCCTAACAGGCATCTCGATGGAGCCAGGCAGACTGAACGTGGGAAATGTCCGTTCCCACATTACGCGAGACGTCACCTCAGGAATGGAAAGCTACGCTCCCTAAACCTGGCTTTACACGACAACAGGCGCGGGTTCATTGTGTTACGTGTGAGGCCTTGTGCTGCCACCGACTCTCTTCGTACACTTTAAAAAAACCACAAAGCGAGCCATGGCAAACAGGAAACGGGGGGCGGGGGGTTGGTCTCGTGTAGATGCACTTCATTCGTCCTTGAACTAAGATGCAACGTCTTTGCTGGCTGGGAAACAAGGAGTTTTGATATTTGCCTCAGCAACAACAGAGAGTGTGTGCGCCGCGGTCTCCATCATTTAATATTTGCAGACAATTGTGATGTCTCCCCTGGATCCTCACGTGGTGGCAACAGGCAGGGGAAGCCGTGCAGGAGGCAGCTGTCAATGGACTAAGTAGACGGTACAACCATTCTCTTGCCTGATCGCCGGCACCAGGGGGTTGCGGATACGCTGGGGTTTGGGGGGTTGGGCTCAAGTCACTGGGGCAGGTTTTGGAATTTGTGAATGTGATGGTTTCATTTTGGGCCAATCCCAAGTCAGCCACAGTCAAACCATTAAAACAAAACACCGCCCAGTTGCTCCAGCAAAGGAAATGAAGCCCCAGCCGTGAAACTCCTGCGATGAGCTTCCGAAAGCATCGAGGCAGCAGGGTGTGAATGCCGCGTTGTGCGCCCACTTGCCTTGAACTTGGGATTTGCTTTGGAGATTCCTTTCAATCCTAAATCAAGCCCGAGGGCCACTTCCTAAGGAGGGGAGTTTGGGCAGCCGCCTCACCTCACGGACTCGAGGGCCAGGCTGGCGACGGTCCCCTCTGGTGCCCCTGGAGGCTGGCAGATGCCCCCTTTGGAGGTTGGCACAGGGATGAGGCAGCAGCAATGGGGAAAAGCAGGAGGAGAGAGTGGCTGGGGGTAGGCTGGCCACCTAAGCACGGTTTTAAGGAACGCTTATGAAAAATACATGTTGCAGGGCCTGCATTTGTGTAGCGGGAGCCATGCAGGGCCCTGCACCATGTATTTTTCATAAATGTTCCTTTAAAATGTGCCTAGGTGACCACCTTACCGGGGGCCGTGCAGAGGGGCAAGTGTTCAAGCAGATCTGGGAGGAAGCCGGGTCCCAGACATTGAAGTGGGGCTGCTGGGGGGGCTCAGCCACCTGCTACCGAGCATCCCCAGAGCCCAGCCACCATCTCTAGTGGCCGGGGACTTGGAGCGAAGGTGCCCTGACCCCACGGGCCACTAATAAATAAGGGAACCCGGGCGCACTCTCCTGAAGGCAGGAGACAGAGTGGCTGACAGCACCCCCTGGTGTTGGAAGGGAGCACTGTTACGGTCCAGTCCACCACACCTGCGGGACGCTGGGAAGAAAGAGACTTTGCAGCGAGCGGGGGTGTCACGCGGTTTAATCCTTTGAGGGGGCCAAGACTCAGGGATCCAGCGACTCAGGCTGCCGAGGGCGGGTGCAAATAGAGACGGCTATCTGCTTAGAACTCTGGGAGGAGGGTGCAGGGGGAAACTGGGTCAGAGCGGGCACCCTGGGCAGGCAAGCTGCAAAGGAGAGAGAGAGAGGCCATTAGAGCAGCAGAAATCCGCATTTCCCACCCAACAGCTGCTCACATCAGCCAGGCTCTTCCACCCGGTCTCCCCTCCGGAGCTCATCAGAGCATAGTCAGTGCCAGACTGCGTCAGACCAATGATCCATCTAGCCCAGCATCCTGTCTCCGACCGTGGCCAATCACACTGGGCTGTGGATTTCAGTGTATTGTCCACAACCACCCCCAGATCCTTTTCCTGAGTGGGAACTCCTAGCTTAGTACCCAGCATTGTGTACGCAGAGTTTGGATTATTTTCCCCTACGTGCATCACTTTGCACTTGTCCACATTAAATCTCATTTGCCATTTAGATGCCCAGGCACCCAGTGTCGTAAGGTCCCGTTGCAGTTCCTCACAGTCTCCTTGTGCTTTAACTACCTTGAATAACTTGGTGTCATCTGCAAATCTGATCACTTTTTCTAAATCATTAATGAATACATTAAACAGCACCGGTCCCAATACAGATCCCTGAGGCACACCCCTTTTTACATCTCTCCATTGTGAAAACTGACCCTTTGCTTTCTATCTTTTGACCAGTTTCTGATCCATAGTAAGACGCTACCTCCTATCCCATGACTTTTTAATTTTCTCAAGAGTCTCTCATGTGGGACCTTATCAAATGCTTTCTGGAAATCCAGGTACATTATATCTACCGGGTCTCCCTTGTCCACTTGCTTATTTACACCCTCAAAGAATTCCAACAGGTTAGTGAGGCATGACTTACCTTTACTAAATCCGTGTTGACTCTTCCCCATTAAGCCATGTTTGTCAACATGCCCTGTAATTCTGTCCTTAATGATGGTTTCCACCATTTTGCCCGGCACAGACGTCAAGCTTACTGGTCTGTAGTTTCCAGGATCGCCTCTGGATCCCTTTTTAAATATCGGGGTTACATTTGCCACCCTCCAGTCCTCGGGTACAGTGGCAGATTTTAGTGACAGGTTACAAATTACTAACAGTAGGTCTGTGATTTCATATTTGAGTTCCTTCAGAACTCTGGGGTGAATGCTATCTGGCCCTGGTGACTTGTTAGTATTCAGTTTGTCAATTTGCCCTAGAACATCCTCCAACATCACATTGATTTGTAACAGCTCTTCCAATTCCTCGCCCACAAAGCAAGGATCCGGCGTGGGTACCTCCCCCAAATCCTCCGCAGTGAAGACCGACGCAAAGAACTCATTCACCTTCTCTGCAACGTCCTTATCCTCTCTGAGTGCCCCTTTTACTCCCTTGTCATATAATGGCCCAACTGACTCCCTAGCAGGTTTCTTCCTTCTGATGTATTTGAAAAAGGTTTTGTTGCTTGTTTTTGCCTCTTTAGCAAACCTCCCTTCAAAATCTCTCTCGACCTGCCTTATTAGCACTTTACATTTATGTTGCCAGTGTTTATGCTCTTTTGTATTATTTTCATTGGGACTAGCCTTCCATTTCTTAAAGGATGCCTGTTCGGCTCCAATAGCCTCCTTCACCTCCCCATTTAGCCACCATGGAAGACGTTTGGTCTGCCTGCTTCCTTTTTTAACTTGCGGGATGCATTTAATCTGGGCTTCCAGAAGGGGCTTTTAAACAGTCTCCAAGCCTCTTGCAAACTTGTAGCCCTTGCAACTGGGCTTTTTGGTTTCTTTTTAACTAGGTTCCTCATTTTGTCATAGTCTCCCTTTTAAAAGTTAAATGCTACTGCTGTACTTTTGTTTGTCTTTCTCCCTTCAGAAATTATGTCAAATGTGATCATATTATGATGGCTATTGCCCAGTGGCTCCGCCACAGTTACTCCTTGCACCAGGTCCTGAGTGCCACTCAGGACTAGATCTAGAATAGCTCCTCCTCTCGCTGGTTCCAGAACCAGCTGTTCTAGGAAGCTGTCACTTACGGCATCCAGAAATTTGACCTCCACGTCCCGCCCCGAGGAAACATTCCCCCAACCAATATTAGCTCCCCTGGCAATAGGGCACCCCAAGGATTTCCTGGTCTGTAGACTCTCTGGGGCTGGATTGACACCCCCTGTCACCACAATCCCTGAATCTCTTCTGCAGCCTCCCTGCTTAAGTGCCCTGCCCACCTGCCCCCTCGCCCCCCCCAGCTGCCCGTGGATCCCTGCCAGACCCCGCCCGGCTGGCCCAACGCACCGGGTTATGGCTGCTCTCGCTTGCAGTCTCGCCGCCACATCCTGAGCCAGGGGAAGAAATAGAAACAGCCCCAATAAATCCTGGTGGGGGCAGAGACACAGGGCATTAAGCAAAGGGCGGTGCATGCAGTGCAGCTCACTGAGCATAAACCCTTGCACTGAGGGGGCAGCTTGGGGGGGGAAGCAGGGGGCACAAGGCAGCCAGCCTGGGGCAGGAGTAAGGTGGCCACTGAGGCACATTTTTAAGGAACACTTATGAAAAATACATGCCACAGGGCCTGCATTGGCACCTTAGCCATCAATGCCGGACCTGCAATGTGTTCCTTAAATTGTTTACCTGGGCGGGAGAGAAGCCTCCCCACCTAGAAGGGCTGAGCACTTCCTCCCCCCCCCCCCCCGCAGGGAATGCGGGTTGGGGGGAACACGGGGCACTCTGTCCTCCCCCGCAGCAGCAGGGAATGTGGGTTGGGGGAACGCGGGGCACTCTGTCCTCCCCCGCAGCAGCAGGGAATGTGGGTTGGGGGAACGCGGGGAACTCTGTCCTCCCCCGCAGCAGCAGGGAATGCCGGTTGGGGGAACGCGGGGAACTCTGTCCCCCCCCCCACAGCAGCAGGGAATGCGGGTTGGGGGGAATGCGGGGCACTCTGTCCCTCCCCTGCAGCAGCAGGGAACGCGGGTTGGGGGAACGCGGGGCACTCTGTCCCCCCCCCCCAGCAGCAGGGAACGCAGGTTGGAAGGAACACGGGGAACTCTGCCCTCCCCCGCAGCAGCAGGGAACGTGGCTTGGGGCAGAACGCAGGGCACTCTGCCCTCCCCCACAGCAGCAGGGAATGCGGGTTGGGGGGAACGCGGGACACTCTGTTCTCCCCCACAGCAGCAGGGAACGTGGCTTGGGGCGGAACACGGGGAACTCTGCCCTCCCCCGCAGCAGCAGGGAACGCGGCTTGGGGCAGAACACGGGGAACTCTGCCCTCCCCCACAGCAGCAGGGAATGCGGGTTGGGGGAACGTGGGGCTCTCTGTTCTCCCCCGCAGCAGCAGGGAATGCGGGTTGGGGGGAACATGGGGCACTCTGTCCTCCCCCACAGCAGCAGGGAATGCGGGTTGGGGGGGAACGCGAGGCACTCTGTCCTCCCCCGCAGCAGCAGGGAACGCGGCTTGGGGCAGAACACGGGGAACTCTGCCCTCCCCCACAGCAGCAGGGAATGCGGGTTGGGGGGAACCGGGGGCACTCTGTCCTCCCCCACAGCAGCAGGGAATGCGGGTTGGGGGGGAACGCGAGGCACTCTGTCCTCCCCCGCAGCAGCAGGGAACGCGGCTTGGGGCAGAACACGGGGAACTCTGCCCTCCCCCACAGCAGCAGGGAATGCGGATTGGGGGGAACGCAGGACACTCTGTTCTCCCCCACAGCAGCAGGGAACATGGGTTGGAAGGAACACGGGGAACTCTGCCCTCCCCCGCAGCAGCAGGGAACGCGGGTTGGGGGGGAACGCGGGGCACTCTGTCCTCCCCCACAGCAGCAGGGAATGCAGGTTGGGGGGAACGCGGGGCACTCTGTCCTCCCCCACAGCAGCAGGGAATGCGGGTTGGGGGGAACACGGGGCACTCTGTCCTCCCCCACAGCAGCAGGGAATGCGGGTTGGGGGGAACACGGGGCACTCTGTCCTCCCCCACAGCAGCAGGGAATGCGGGTTGGGGGGAACGCGGGGCACTCTGTCCTCCCCCACAGCAGCAGGGAATGCGGGTTGGGGGGAACACGGGGCACTCTGTCCTCCCCCACAGCAGCAGGGAATGCGGGTTGGGGGGAAACGCGAGGCACTCTGCCCTCCCCCACAGCAGCAGGGAATGCGGGTTGGGGGGAAACGCGAGGCACTCTGTCCTCCCCCGCAGCAGCAGGGAACGCGGCTTGGGGCAGAACACGGGGAACTCTGCCCTCCCCCACAGCAGCAGGGAATGCGGGTTGGGGGGAACGCAGGACACTCTGTTCTCCCCCACAGCAGCAGGGAACATGGGTTGGAAGGAACACGGGGAACTCTGCCCTCCCCCGCAGCAGCAGGGAACGCGGGTTGGGGGGGAACGCGGGGCACTCTGTCCTCCCCCACAGCAGCAGGGAATGCAGGTTGGGGGGAACGCGGGGCACTCTGTCCTCCCCCACAGCAGCAGGGAATGCGGGTTGGGGGGAACACGGGGCACTCTGTCCTCCCCCACAGCAGCAGGGAATGCGGGTTGGGGGGAACACGGGGCACTCTGTCCTCCCCCACAGCAGCAGGGAATGCGGGTTGGGGGAACACGGGGCACTCTGTCCTCCCCCACAGCAGCAGGGAATGCGGGTTGGGGGAACGTGGGGCTCTCTGTTCTCCCCCACAGCAGCAGGGAATGCGGGTTGGGGGGAACGTGGGGCACTCACCCCTCTTCGTCCGGCTCGAAGTCCAGCTGCCACCGGCCTGTGCCGGACTTCTCCTTCTGTGCCACCCGCAGCTCTCCCTCCTGCGTGACAGAGTCCAGCCTGTTACCCACACCCGCTGCTCAGGGACCAGCCCCGATGCTTGGGCCACAGTCAGCACAAGGCCTGACAGACCAGAGCTGGGCACAGGGCGTAGGCAAGGCCCGGTCGAGGGAGAGGAGCCGGGCACCCTCCAGCTCCTGTCCCATTGCATGGCACCCAGGGCCTCTGCAGCTTGCTCCTGCCCCAGGGGGAATTGGCCCATTCCAACCACTTGCCTTGAGGAGCCGATCTCGCCCCTTCACCACCGGCCCAAACACCGCCTTCTCCACCAAGCCACCCTGCAAACACAGCATGGGAAGCTCAAGCAGCCGGGGGGGAGTCAGGGGGCAGCCTGGGGGCGGAAGCAAGCAACGCCCTCAGCAACCCGACCTACCTGCCTCACGCACCCCTCTCCTCGCAGCATCTGCTCCTCACACATCCCGGCCCCTAGCAGCCGGCGGGCCAGCTTCCTCTTCTTCTGGGGAGGGACCACAGGGGGAAGAGGGTGTTAGCGTCGGGCCCCTTGCAGCCAGGAGAGAGGGGACCCCCACTCCCGCAACCAGCCCAACGCAGAGAGCGGGGGACCAGGCGCTCAGCTCCCAGGGGGGTGGAGGACCATGGCAGCTGGGGCCCTAGCTATCCACTCCTGACACAAACATGTCTCTGCAAGCCTCACAGATTCTATTCGATTCAATAGATATGAGGCGAGTGGATGAATACAGATAGTTGAACAGGTGGGGAAATAATTCAGGGATGGATGATTATTAGGTCTCTGTCACTGTTCTAAGCAGCCTCTGCATTGCATGATGACAGTAAGTATTTATATAGTGCCAGCAATGTACCTGGCAGCACTGAACAAGCAGCAGGTGAGGTGGATGGCCTCAGCAGCAGAGTTCTAAACAGAAGTCAGGGGGGCAAGGGGAGAGCGAGGAAGGCCAGTGAGAAGGAGGATTTATTTATTTATTTAAATTTATATGCCGAGGCTCAGGGCAACTTACAAATCATAAAAAACATTAAAATAAAAAAGAACTAAACCCCCGCGCCCCCCCCACAAACCCACCGAATGCCACCACCTCCTTCCAAAACCCCTAAACCATCCCAGTCCCCTATCCCTGCCCACCAAATGCCTGTTCAAATAAAAAAAAGTCTCATACCACCTCCAGAAGACGCCCAGGTTCGGACTCAGTTAAACCTCTGGGGGAAGGGAGTTCCAAAGCAGCAGAATAGCAACCAAGAATGCCCCCCTGAGAGCCCTTGTTGTACGAACAAGGCTAACAGACGGTCCGCACAGGGAGGCGTTCCCAGCCAATTGTAGGGGCCACATTGGGGAACGGAAGGACCGGCGATCTTTCAGAGATGTGGGGCCCAGGCCATTTAGGCTTTAAAAGGTCAAGACCAGCACCTTGAATTGTGCCCAGAAAGCTATAGGGAGCCAGTGCAGATCCAGGACCCCCGGTGTCATGTGCTCCCAGCGACTTGTCCCCAAAAGGAGCCGAGCCACCGCGTTCTGCACCAACTGCAGCTTCCGAACAGTCGTCAAGGGCAGCCGCACATAGAGCGCATGGCCGTCATCGAGCCTCGGAGTGACGAAAGTCTGGATGACGGTGGCCAAATCAGAATCAGAAAGAAAAGGCCGCAGCCACCTCACCAGCTGGAGTTGGTGAAAAGCGCTCCTGGCCACCGCTGCCCCCTGATGCTCCAGGCGCAGCAGAACCCTCATCCAGGCCACCACAGCAGCCAGGCATCGGGTAAGCACCAAGACCGCAGGGCCCGGGTAGTATGAAAAGAGAGGTAGAGCTGGGTGTCATCAGCATCTTGATGGCACCTCACCCCAAACCTCCAAATGATCTCACCCAGCGGCGTCATGTACCCATTGAACAAGAGGGGAGACAGACTACAACCCTGCGGGACCCCACAGGGGAGGCCCTGAGAGGACAACAAGCAGTTACTCATCACCCACCTGTGGGAAGGAGCGGAATCACTCAAGAGTGATCCCATGCACCCCTGCCAGGTCCCTCAGTCGAGTCAGCAACATCTCATGATCCACGGTATCAACGGCCACCGAAAGACCAAACAGGATCAACAGGGCAGAATTCCCCTTGTCAATCTTCAGGAGCAGGTCATCAGACAAGGCCACAAACGCAGTCTCCATCCATGCCATAACCAGAGCGAAATCCTGACTGAAACAGGTCCAGGAATCCAACAACATCTAGATGAGCCTGGACCTGTCGGGCAACCACCCATTCAAGAACCTTCCCTAAAAAGGGAAGGTTAGAGACAGGCCGATAGCTGGCCGGGGAGTCAACATCCAAAAACAGTTTCTTAAGTAGGGGCTGGACAACTGCGGTTTTAAGAGCGTCCGGCACCCTCCCCTGCCAAACGGAGGCGTTGACAACCTCAGCCAACAGTGTGGCAATGCAGTAGGTTGCAATAGTCAAGGCGAGCGATGACTAGAACATGGACTAGAGTCTTGGCAGCGGAAAGGCCAGATCTTAGCAATGTTGTGCAGGGAGAGGTGACAGGACTTGGCAACAGATTGGATCTGAGGTTGAAAGGAGAGGGAGGAAGTGGAAATAGGTAGCTTCTCCAGTCGGGATGCAGTCAGAGTCCTAGGACAGACTGGCCCACTTCTCACCCCATTCTCCAGGCCTGCTCTGATCCCCTAGTGGCCCCAGTGTCGTTAGCAGAGCCATGGAGTAATGCTGGAGCAGACGGGAGCAGCCCCCACCCACCCCCCCCGGTACCCCGGGCTGCAGGACACTGACCTGGTAGGCACTGTCCCTGATGAGGCTTTCGCTGCTCCCTTCCCGACCCCACACCAGCTCAGGCAGCTTGTCCCTCATGCCAGATGCCGATGGGCCCGGGGCCTCTCTCAGGGTGCCGAGCTGGACCATCTCAGTCAGCAGGGGGTCCATGGTGGAGCGAGGAGGCTGGGGGGAAATTCCTGAGCAGGCAAACAAACATGGGGGCAGCTCGTGAGACCCCTTGGCTGAAAGAGATTGTGCCGTGTACTTGACCTCTGGAAACCTGGGCCTCAGTTTCCCCCTCATTCAACTGCCTTCCCTGCCCAGGGTCAGACTGTGAGGAGGTTTGGGAGCCGGCAGGGATCCTAGCGAGAAGGGCTGTGGGTAGAGATGGGATTAGCGACCTCTACGTCGCCCAGCCATAAACCTCATGAGGGGCCGAGTGACTCGCCCGGAATCTCGCAGAGAATCTCTGTGACGCTGGGAGCTGCCCCCAGTGAGCCCGTCTCCCGCCCGGGTGGCTCTGCTCGTCTTGGGCCCGACACTGAAGGTGACGCTCGGGCCCCCTTAAGGGATCCAGCGGTGGAAGAACCTCCCGCCTAGGGGGGACACCAAGGCACATTTTTAAGAAACACTTATGAAAAATACATGTTGCAGGGCCTGCACTGGCACCTTTAGGCAGGCCCTGCAACATGTATTTTTCATGTGTTCCTTAGAAATTTGCGGTAATTGGACGGTAATTTGGTAAGTGGTAACTAATCCGGTAGCCAGTGGATCCCATTCAACAGCCACCTGGATATTACTGAACAGGAGCGGATACTTTTCTCTACAGGTGAGACACGAGCCTAGGGGGGCTCTTCAGAGATTCACCGGCCCCTCCACCTGTCTGCCCCCCACCCACCCCCGTGATTGCCCCTGCAGCACCAGTCAGTCAGCCGGCACTAGGGGCAGCAGAGCTGCTCTCCTGCCCCATAAGCAGCACATGCTGCCTGGAGACACGGCCACTCTTTTGATCCGCCCTCTGTGTGTGTGTGTGTGTGTGTGTGTGTGAGAGAGAGAGAGAGGGGGGGGGGACAGAACACGGTATGTGTGTGTGTGAGAGAGAGAGAGAGAGAGAGAGACACACACACACACACACACAGAGGGGGCAGCACACGGTATGTGTGTGTGTGTGTGTGTGAGAGAGAGAGAGAGAGAGAGACACACACACACACACA
>QEPC01005668.1:1263325-1290865 GCA_003113815.1 Sphenodon punctatus | reverse complement strand
GGGGGGGGCCCAAATTCCACCCCCTGGCTCTGCCAAAGTGGCAGCCGCTCCATCCCTTCCTCAGCTGCCAGGAAACTGAAATGCTGAGGGGAGCAGAGTGGGCTGAGGGGCAACCGCACACCCCCCCTTTGCAACAGCTGTGGGGGCAGCAGGGCGGGACGACCAAAAGCAAGGAGAGGTCAGTACCCCAAACTCAGGGGGTTGCAGCCTCCCTGCAACCTCCTCCTCACCACGCCCCCCAAGCAGGCATCTGCCCTCCCCCTGCACCCCCACCCCCAGCCTGTCCTAGCCGTTCTGACCACCTCCCTCCCCACGGGCAGAACCAGGGGTTCTGTCCAACCAAGCATCCCCAAGGAAGGCAGCCACCTAGGCAAAGTCTTAAGGAACACTTATGAAAAATACATGTTGCAGGGCCTGCACAGGCACCCAAAGGCCCTTCAACATGTATTTTTTCATAAGTGTTCCTTATAAATGTGCCTAAGTGGCCGCCCTATTATATTCCCAAGGCTCACAAATGAGAGGCCTGTGCCCCACAGTTCCCCCCCCAGTGACTAGTCCCTGGCAACAGGCCAGGAGATAGCTAATCTCGATAGGGCCCTTGCGGCTGCTATCACCCTCCATGTTTACTTTCCTTTTCAAACTAGTCAGCGGGAGGTTGGAACTCGGCCATTCACTTGGTGAAAGTCCGGCCCAGTTCTTTGGAAAGCCTCCCCGCACCGGTTTCCGTTTGCCGTGTCCGTAGGGAAAGAATCCCCCACGCAGGAGAGGGGATTCCCTCAGTTCTCAGCTGAAGGGCCTCTCCGTCCCCAGCAGCCTGCTCTGCGTCTGCAGAGAAAGAGTCTCGTTCTAGCCAGGCCTCTCCAGACTCAGAACCGGTCCTTGCAAGCCAGGGTGACAGTCGCCGGGGACGGTTGCACAAACAGGGGCTCTTTCACACGTTGCATCAGCCACACCGCTGTGTTTCGGAGGAGCCCACGTTTTGGGGGCCTAGGGACCTGCTACACACCATCATTCCCTGCGTGGAGCGCGACCGCGACGCCTCTCGGCAACCCGCATGGAATGGGCGCCCCTTCCTCTCAGCAGCATCCCCCAGACAGCTGCCCCACCTGTCTCCCCGACACCCCCCTATAACAGCTAGGTGCCTGGCAACTCTCCCATGTTTAGCCGGTCGCTCCGCCCCCGGCTCCCTGGAAATGCAGATGCTACCGCTGGGTCAGTGGCCGGAGGGCAGAGCATCCTCTGAGCCCCCAGGCAGTCTGGCACCTGCAGCCTCCCGCAGGGAACTGCTTGCAGCTGGTCGCCGGGGGTGGCCTGCCACTGGAGGGCTGGGAGAGGCTTCCATTCCCGGCAGGAGGAAAGCGGCCTGTCTCGTTTTCGAACCCCAGCGTCAGCACTCTGTGCGGGGGGGATTGAGCTGGAATGGGGCAGCCTGTTCCTAGAGTGTAGGAGGCTGGCGATTCTCCGGAACCTGAGGCTCTTTCTTTCCACATCTCACTGATCACTGGGAGCACCAAGAAGGGGCAAGTGTTCAGTGGGACAGGGGAGGGGGGGCTTTGCACTGCTGGGAAACTTTCCGAGTGGTGTGGGAGGAAGCCCAGCCAGCACTCCACCTAGGGTGGCCACCTATGAAAAAGTTTAAGGAACATTTATGAAAAATACATGTTGCAGGGCCCTGCATTAGTGCCTAAGGAGCCAGAGCAGGGCCTGCAACATGGATTTTTCATAAGTGTTCCTTTAAAAAATGGCCTAGGAGGCAAGCTTAGCGAGAGTAGATTCTGAATCCCGGACGGGGAGGGCTGTGAGATGCTGGCCTCTAACCCTAAGCTGCTGGTGCTTTTCCTCTTGGACAGTGGTTCTCAACGAGCGGGTCCCACTCCCACCAGTGGCCACCAGGAGGCAGGGTTTGGGGTGCACGTCTCCTCCCAGTCCTGCCTCTTCTGGCCGCTTGTGCCCCTGAGAGAGAGGAGGGGCATGGATGCTTGCTCCCCTCTTTGGCTCCTGCCCCTTGCGCCTTCCATCCCCATATGGGGTGAGCTTTAGAGTTTACTTGGCCAGAGCATGCAGGAAACAGAAGGTGCTCGTGGCGTGCAGTGACGCCCTTTGCTTATAAATAACTTATAAACTAACAGTCAAAATTTTATTTGCGGGTATTTCCACGTTTCCAAGGACTGGCTCCTAGTGTCCGCTGGTCCTTAGAAACTCAGACAAATGCTCAGTACTCGGTAAATACTCTGTAAAAGAACAGAGAGTACTGAGTATTTTCTGAATACTGATTACCGAATTGCCTGTGGTAAGGGCCAGTACTAGAGCTGAGTTTAAGAGAGGCTTGGACAAGTTTCTGGAAGATAGATCCATTAGCAGCTATTAGCCAGACAGGATCAGGGAACATGACGGGAGCTGGGGAAAACAACAGGGAATGGATCTCCCATTGTGACCTGTTGGGTGCTTCTCCCAAGCCACCGTGATTGGCCACTGTCGGAGACAGGATGCTGGGCTCGATGAACCATTGGTCTGACCCAGTCTGGCACTGACTATGTTCTTATGGAAACGGTGTGGGTCAGCAGGGGTCAGTAAGCACACAGCACGCACAGCCCACACATGGACCCGGTACACCCATGCCAGCACCCCAACCGCTCGGATCAAGGGGGAACACACGGGCAGACAACAGACAGCCCGTAAACAGCCCGTAGTCACGGCCAGCAGCCCGTGTCTCCTGCCGCCCATCCATCGCCAACAGTGCAGATGGTGGGGACCGACGGGGCGACAGGAGCAGTGGTAGGCAGGCCAGCCCCAGTGGGGAGCCCAACCAATGGGTATCCCCCGCCTGACACTGTATTTTGCGTGTGCCTAGGCCTCCAGGGCAACAGCAGCTGCTAGGGAGGGGGTGGGGCCCGCACCCCCCAGATCGCCCTCGTACTGGTGCATAACGGACAGTACTGCCATGGGACAGCACCAGCGCATCACGACAGGCCAGCCATGCCACCTAGGTGGGTGACAACACCTCCGCAGGGGATACCAGGGGACTGCCCAGAGGACGGGGGCCCGCACAGGGTGGCAGGGGACCAGGTGGCCACCAGAACGCGTTGGGCCCCCACCACCCCACAGGCCGAACCCCCGATCCATCAGGGAGCCCGCAGGGGAATGCATCATGCATCACAGGTTGCTTCCTGACTGCCCCAGCGATCCCGAACACGAACCTCCCGGACCCCGATCCCACAAACAACCACACACGGAAAAGGCTGCAGCCGCGGGAGGGGCGACGGGAGCGGTGCACCGGCACAAAAGCACGATAGGATACACAGTCACAGGCAAGGTCTTTATTGCCGATGGGGTGAAAGTGAGGGGTACGGTCAAACAGAGACTGGTGAACGGGTGAGCACGGGCCCATGGGCGTTCCACCCAACCATCACTCTGGGCCACCGTTGCACCCGCTCCAAGGGGGATGGAGGCGCTCGGTAATGCTGCAGGGATGGAGGCGGGAGTGTAGAGAAGCAGCGATGGGGTCCGACAGACGGGGCGAGCATCCGACCAAAGGGTGGCCCAGTACTGTGGGCCGGAGCAGCAATGCTCACGGGGAGGCAGGGCACAGCACATTGCGATGGAGCAGCTGGTTGGGGCGCCCAGCTCAGGGAGAGGCCCCTGAAACATCTGGCCCGGGACAAGACCCTCCCAGGTGAATAGGCCCCTGCAGGATCCCTGGGAACGCATATGCGCATCCACCATGGACCGGGGCAGGAGGTGGTTCCCCACGGCAACTGCAGCCCTGACATCCGGTAGGTTCCTCACCAATTGCAGGGCGGCCAGTTCAAATGCGGTAGGGGTCCCGGTCAGTAGTGGTCCATGAACATCGGTGGGTAGCAGGCCCAGATCCCCCAGAAGGGCCTGGCAGTCCGATCGCCGACGGGACACACCACGGCACACAGTAGGATGCCAGCATAGTGGGGAGCAACATGGGGACCCCCGGCCTGGAGGGCCAGTCCATACTCCGGACGTGCAGCCACCAGGCGAACAGACGTGTTCTCCTGTGCGGTCCATGGCACAACACCGGCTGGGTGCCCCCACAGCGGATGTTGCAGGAGAGTGAAGCCAAGCTCCCACAGCACGCCTCCGGCAAGCCGGACCCCCGAATGGATGGCCCATCACCCACGTGTACCGTGAGAGGAGATTGAATCCATCCACCGCTGACAGGGAGTCGCTCAGCAGCAGCTGGGCATCGCGGCTCTGCCAGAGTGTTCCCAACAACATGTTGACACATGGTGACCACTCCTCCTTTGCACCCCCACCGGCCTCGGGGCCTGTTCCCCACCCTGCCATGACCGCTGCAAGGGCTGCTCGCAGGTTTGCACAGGGATCCTATGGAGAGCGGCTGTGAATGAGCGGTGCGCGAGGAGCTGCGCAGCGCTAGCCTGTCGGACTAGTTCGGAGTGGGGACCGTGACCGTTAACAGGGCGCTCCACGATGTGTGTGACCTGATAGTGGAGCTGCTGCTCGAGCGGGTCATTCAGCTCCGGGATCCAGAGGTCATGATCCACAGCTTTGAAAACATGGGTGTCACGGGTTGGTAGACAGCACCCACATCCCTATCATCCGGCCCCCCACGCCAAGACAGACTGTCTGAACCAGAAGCAGGCTTTCTCAATAAATCTCCAGGCCGCTGTGGATCACAGGTGCCGCTTTACTGACGTGTACACTGGCCAGTCAGGGAGGAGCCATGATGCACACATTCTGCGGGCATCCCCCTTCTATGCACGCATGTTCAATGGGGAGATTGTCCCCAACCTGTACCGGGTGATTGAGGGGGTCTCCATGGCTCCGGTGGTGATTGGGGACCCCACCTACCTGCTGAGCCCGTGACTCATGAGGGCCTATCCTGTGGCCCGGACACCGGAGTGCAGACTCTTCAACGAATGCCTATCGTCTGCTCAGAGCGTGGTGGAGTGGACATTTGACCAGCTCAAGATGCGTTGGCGCCTACTCATGAACAGGACCCAGTTCGATCTCGAGCATACTGTCACGGAGGAACATAGGGTCACACACGTGTAACACGGGCCTACATGTAGACTACAAGTCTGGTAAATATGTAAAGCAAAAGGTTCCACATGTATGTAATGTTACAATTGAAAACTGTAAAACCCAGATCAGGACTGTGACACGTGACCAAACTCCAGGAAGTAGGGACAGTTAAAAGATTGTGTATTGGCAAAACCCTTGCCAGACGGAACCCCATGGAGATACAAATGGATCGTCATGTTTGCCTGGGTTGCCTACGTGACAGGCCTCACATTTCTCTGAGGCGGGAAACCCGAGACAAAGGGACCATGACAGATACTTAAGCAAGGGCCATTAAGCCAGCTTCGCTATTGCTTGCCCAGAGCCACCCAGAGCCACCATCTGCATCTTGCCAGCAAACAAGGTTGGAAGACATGAACTGAGAGAGGGGACTTTGCTTTCTAGCAACTCTAAGTCTGGAGACCCAGTCACTTACATCAAGGGCTGAGAAGAACTTATGGACCTTTGTAGGGTAAGATGCTTATCTAGAAACTCAACCAGTATAGATCAGGAATGCGTTATATTTACCTTTAATTTCTAGTAACCACTCTGTATCAACTATCTTGCTTATGTAATCAATAAACTTACTTCTTATCTTTATGAAGAAGTGTCTGTGTCTAACATTGGAACACAAGTGAGCAACAAGAGTTCTCAAGCTCTTGCGAACCCAGAGAGTAAAGAGTCTGTAAACAGGAAGGATCAGGCCCTTGGGAGACAAAGGGGTTGTCCCTGCGACAGGCTTGAATCAGCCAGAGAGAGAAAACTGATCCAAGTGGACTGTATGCGAGGGAAACTGAGTCACTCAAACCTGGTAAAGTGAGGGTGCGGACCTCCAACCCGTGGTCGGAAGCTGAATACGCAGCTGTAGTATTTGTGTTTCAAATATGGAAGCTGGAAAGATCTTGTCTGCATTTATTTGTGTTTTATTGAAACCCGAATGCACAGCTCTAATAAAAAGGTAATGAAAAATACCCAAGTTAAATACAAATATTAAAATACCCAAATAAAACACATGAAAACAAGTCAAATCCCCAGAACCACCACTCATGGTGTCCCCACCCCTGTCCCTGCTTGCCAAATGTCTGCTAGCTAAACGAAGGGAGGTGGGAGTCCTAACTGTAGGACACACCCTTGCGTTCTGTCATTGAACTCTTCCCACTGGTCTGAGGTTTTCCCTAATATTTAACTCAAACCTAAACCAATAGTGCGTGGTGTGGAACGAGTTAATAGGGAGCGGTTATTTACCTTCTCAAACAGTACTAGGACTAGGGGACACCCCATGAAGCTAACAGGTAGCAGATTTAAAACAAATTTTAAAAAGTCTTTTTCCCCCCCACTCAACGCACAATTAAGTTGTGGAACTTGTTGCCGGAAGACGTGGTCACGGCCAGTCATGTCGCTGGGTTTAAGAAAGGGTTGAACAAGTTTCTGGAGGATCGGTCCATTAGCAGCTATTGGCCAGGTCGGTTTGGGGAATGTAGCCTCTGGTTGTCAGGACTCAGAGCTGACTCAGCGTGAACAACAGGGAACAGATCGTCCCCTCATGACCTGTCAGGTACTTCCTCCAAGCGACCGAGGTTGACCACTGTCGGAGACAGGATGCTGGGTTCGATGGACCATTGGTCTGACCCAGTAAAGCACTATTTATGTTCTTCTGCTTCGTTCTTTCTGGCTAGGGGGAGCGGCCCACAGAGGGGAGGGTGAGGAAGTGCTGAGGGACAGCTGTGACAGGGTTGCTGCTGAGGCATGAGACTTTGGGGCCTCTCTGTTTGCGTTGGCAGGGCCAGAGCGCTGCCTCTCCCAGCGCTGGGGCCCAGTTTAGGGAGAAGACGATTTACTGCTAAGTGGCAGGTGACTGATGGGGAACTCATTTCCATCCATGGGTATCGAACTGTGGGAGGGGAGGTTCATGCCAGGCCCCAGTGGGGTGGAAATTCCCTCCCAGCCAGCGGCGTCTAGTGTGCAAGGGGCAGCAGGAGAAGGCAGCAAAAAGGTCAAATCCTGGTGAGATCAATGGAAGGATTCATGGCTCTTCAGCTTAGAAAGTGCCTGAGGAGCAGCCAGGGACTGTAGGATCACTGGTCAGTAGGGTGGCCATAGATGCACATTTTTCCAGGACACTTATGAAAAATACATGCTCCAGGGCCTGCACTGGCGCCTGAGTGTCCTGGGGAAATGTGCAGGTACGGCAACATTACTGATCAGGAATGGCTGGACAAAGAGATTCCGGAACTGGGATTAGCCCCTCTCACAAAGGAAGAGTTACGGCCAAGACCCCCCAAAGGCAGGTTGTGAGGGGCGTGTGCTTGTACCTCCAAATCTCCCCTCCGTCAACCAAACTGCTCTGAGGCATCCGCTCCCTCAGCATTGGCACTGCCGGTCTCCTTGCTTTACCGAGGATCGGTGGCAGCTGAGCGGTGGTTAGAGCGACGGCAGCACCGTTCGCGGGCTGAAGCCGACAGATTGCGACATAGCGCTAATTTACCAGCCTGGCCCGCGGCTGTGCGGGAAGCAAAGAAGGGGTTCTTTGCTGCCCTCGTAGCATCTGCAAAGTCTCATCCAGCGGAGCTTTTCCGGGTGGTGAGAGAACTGGTCGGCCCGGCCTCCCTCCGCCTGGAGCTGGACTCTTCCAGCGCCCGCTGCGACGTGTTTGTTGATTACTTTGTGGATAAAACAGCTCGATGCCGCACTTATTACAATGGGAGAACCAGAGGTTATGGAAGCCCCGCCTTGTCCGGTTTCAGGAGGGGTCGCCTGCTGATGCGGAGGATGTTCTTGGGGCGGTCAGAGCCACCTTTTGTGAGCGGGATCCATGCCCATCCAGGCTGGTTAAGGCCAGTCGGGAGACGCTGGAGCCGTTGCTGGCGGGGGTGGTCAGTGCCTCCCTGCGGGAGGGCAGAGTGCCGGGCTGCCTCAAAGAGGCGATGGTGCGGTCTCTGCTCAAAAAAAAGCACTTGATGGTGACTCTCTCGCCAGCTATCGGCCTGTCTCTAACCTCCCCTGTTTAGAGGAGGTTATTGAATGGATAGTGGCCCGGCAGCTGCAGGAGCATCTGGACCGCGTCAGTTTTCTGGATCCCTCACAGTCCAAGTTTCGCCCCGGGCTATGGCAGCGAGACTGCGCTTGTGGCTTTGGTCGACGACCTCCGCCATGAATTGGATCAGGGTCACTCGACCCTGCTGATTCTGTTAGATCTGTCGGCTGCCTTTGATGCTGTTGACCATGAGATGTTGGTGACTCACAATGGGTGTGGCCTCCCCTGTCATCGATGGGGTCATTGATTGTCATTGATGGGGTTCGTCCCCCACTGGTTCCCCAGGTTTGTAGTCTTGGGGTGCTCCTCGATTCTCAGCTCTGCCTGGATGTCCAGGCGGGGACTGTGGCGAGGAGCGCGTTCCACCGGTTACATCCAGTGCAACGGCTTCAGCCGTACGTCTCGGCCTCTGACCTGGCCACCATCATCCACGCTTTCATCACCTCAAGACTGGACTATTGTAATGCGCTCTACGTGGGGCTGCCCATGGTGATGGTTCGGAGGCTGCAGCTGGTGCAGGACGTGGCGGCCCGGCTCCTCAGGGGGACAGGCCGCCGGGAGCACATTACACCGGTGCTCTGGTGTCTGTCTACACTAGCTGCCGATCGTCTTCCGGACCCGATTCAAGGGGTTGGTGCTGAGTCGCTGACCTTTAAAGCCCTACGCTGTCTCGGCCCTACCTACCGACAGGACCGCCTCACTCCCTGTGCTCTGGGTCGGCCCCTGGAATCCACTGGGGGCGCCCTTCTCAAAGTTCTCCGAGTTGCTTGGGGAGGTGACCACGGAGAGGGCGTTCTCGGTCGCCAGCCGTCGACTGTGGAACTCCCTCCCAGCAGGGGCCCAGGTGGGACCTCTCCTCCTTTCGACGAATGTGTAAGACCTGGTTGTTCTGCCAGGCTTTTGATGAGGGAGATGGATGAAGGGGGGGGGGGAGGGTTGGGGCACGGGGGGCGTGTTTTTCTGTTTTGTTTGACATCTGTTGTATGGGTAGTTCTATGCTGTTGTTTTATTTGGATTGTTTATTTATTGTTGTGTTTTATATTCATATTAATATTATTTATATTTTATTTTATTTACTTTATTATTGTTAGCTGCCCCAAGCTGCTTCGGCAGGAGGGGCAGGATATAAATTATGTTTCAGCTTCCGTATTCGAAACACAAATACGAGGGTTGTGTATTCAGGTTCTGAGTGTCAGGGCGAGGACAAGGAAGGGCGGCATAGAAAGTGAGACAGCTCTAGAGTCTAAGTCCCAACAGGTGCTGAGAGGAAGGGAGGGGCTGTGTGTAATTCTTTGCAGGACCAGACTCGCAGGCGAGAGGAGCCAGGCCCAGCTGTTCCCAGCCAGAGGAGAGGAAGCAGCCCAGGGGCTGCGGCAGAACAGAGAGGATGATTTCCGCCCAAGAACAGCGAGCTCAGGAGAGCCCAGGGGCCTTGCTAGAGATGGGGCAGGAGGAACCAGGGGGGCAGGGGAGTTCCCGGTAACCCAGCCCAGCCGAGCGGTTTGGGGTCGGGCAGACTGGGATGGAGCAGGAGGCCCAGGCCGGGTCTCTGTGGCTGAGGGTCAGAGAACAATGCTAGGGAGGGGCACGAGGGCAAGCTGGTTCGGACGCGCCGGGCGGTTTGGCCAGTAACATCCCCCCACCCCCAGGGCTAACTCGGGAGGGGGTCAAAGAGGCGAGCCCAGCTTGGGGTGGGGGCGTGGAGCGGCTAGAACCATCCAGCACAGACACAGCTCCCCACCCTGGGCCCTTCCGCTGGCTCAGCGTCCCCTCCCCAGCGAGGCCAGCCACCACCCTCCACGGCTTCCCCCCAGCGGCCCCTCACTGTGCAGCTGACTGACCCACCTCTCCTGCACTGGGGGGAGCAGCCGGCAGGGCACCCACTCTCCCACCCATCACCTTGCCAGCTTGCTTCCTTTGGGGAGAATCCAAAATTTGGATTTCCAGGGGCGCCCTGAGCCCTGCCCACTTCCCAGCGCTTGCTCGCATGCACCCCGCGGTAGCTCTGCCGGCTCCCCCGCACTTGCTCGCACAAGTGCATCCACACGTACGAGACCTGCAATAGAATCCACTTCCATCTACTGAGAAAAAAGCCCTTTGTTGGACCCCCCCTCCCCAAACCAACAAAACAAAAACAAAGCCAGACGAGTAATATTCAATAACAGCTCCCCCACAGAACGGGTCAGCCTTGAAGAACTATCTTGGCAACCAAGGACGAGGAAGGCGACGTCGCTCAGTTAGGGGAGCTAGGCTCCAGTATGGCCGCTAGACCTCTCAAGCCTGGGTAGGAAAAGCCACGGGCGTTGGCAAGACAGGGGGATGCCTGCAGGGAGAAATTAAAGCCCGTGAGAAACAAGATGAACCTAAGATTCGCTCTTTTGAATCCTCCTGTCTTTTTCTTAAGTTGCCTTGAATTGCCTTTAGTTCCCCCTCATTTCCATTAAGCTGCTTTGCCTTAATCACTTTTGTTTTCCTCTTACACTCAAACATCTCCCTCTCTTTTACTTAACCCTCTAAATTCAATAGCTAAATAAACATACCTCCATTTTAATAGGAAAGAAAATCAGGACGGACGACCTATTTATTATTATTATTATTATTATTATCAAGCATTTATATAGCGCCAGCAATGTACCTGGTGCTTTACACATTAATGGAATAGACACGGTGCCTGCCCTAGGGCTTACAATCTGAGAGACAAGGGGGTGGGGGGGAAGGAAGGGGAACAGAGGGAGAGACAAGGGGTCTAACATTCACGAGGATGCGAGGTCCCAAACAGTGTGTTTTTTGAGATGGGGCGACCAGAACGGCACACAAGGTTCCGGGTGCAGCCGCACCATATGTTTATATAGCAGCATTATGATAGTTTCAGTTTTATTCTCTATCCCTTTACAAATAATTCCTGACGTCCTGTTTGCTTTTTCGACGGCCGCCACCGCACACTGAGCTGAGGATTTCAGTGTATTGTCCACAATGAGTCCAAGGTCCTTTTCCTGAGTGGCGACTCCTAATTTAGAACCCAGCATTGTGTACATAAAGTTTAGAATAATTATTTCCCCCTTTGTGCATCACTTTGCTCTTGTCCCCATTAAATCTCATCTGCCATGTAGATGCCCAGACACACAGTCTCGCAAGATCCCCCTGCAATTCTTCTCAATCTGCTCGTGTTTTAACTACCTTAAATAACTTTAAATTTGCAAATTTGACCACCTCGCTCTTTACACCTTTTTCTAGAATATTAATGAATACATTTGATTCCACTTTTTTGCGTTCAAATGAACAGCGTAAACTGAAGTGACTACTTTGATTAAATTAATTTAAATTTAGCATGATTTAATGAAATTGAAGTAGCTACTCCAATAGCGTTCAGATGAGTAGTGTAAACAGTATGAATACTGTGTCAATTCCCTCCCCCCGCCGGCTGCAATGTAATGATCACTGAATGGTGGTCACCACCCTCAGACTAAGTCTGCACATGAATAGTTCCTCTGAAATCCAAACCAAAAGAGGACAGTGGTTTAATTTGGGGGAGGTGGGTAGGCAGGGAAGGGAATCCGCTTCACTTTTTAATTTCCCTCCTCTTTCCCATTCCCACATCCCTGTTCCAACTTATCCATTCTCCCCTCTGTCTGCATAATTCCATAAATGAGCTTCCCAACCCCAAACCCCAACAATCCCCACCAAGCCCCAGCTAATTCCAAAGCTGCTAAATGAGCCAGTCCAGATTTGTTTTAATTGTTTGTTTCTACAAGCCCAGCTTTCTAGTTTATCTAGATTGTTCTATATTCTAATCTTGTCCTCTAAAGTGTTTGCAACCTTCCCCAGTTTTGTGCCATCTGCAAATAGAGCTGTACATTCAGGTTTCGGTAAAACACAAATAAATACAAACACCCCCTTTCACACCCATACACAAAAACACAATGACCAGAGTTGCATATTCCAGTTCTGAGTGAACACAATTCCCCCCCCCCCAAAAAAAACATGGTATCTGGGGTCTCAAACCAGTCCCCAGAAATGGCAGCACGTCTCCACCTTGGAGCTGGGCTGCTCTCTGACTCCTTTCCTTCTAGGCCTGTCAAACTGGCAGCGCCTCGCTGCCCTTCTGTGCTAACATAACCCCTAGGCAGGGAGCCGGGTTCACTGTGTTTTCCACATTGGCAACGATGGGGGAGATGCAGGGAACGTGGGTAATGATACATTTTCCGCCCATTGTGGGTGGGTTGGAGGGGTTTGTCTCCCCCCCACCCTTATTTATTGTATTTTTAGTATTCCTAGTCTGTTTTATTGCTGTGATTTTTATGAGTGTTTTAATATATTTTTATAATTGTATTTTATGTTTTGAAATTGTTAGCCGCCCTGAGCTGTTCTCAGGAGGGGCAGGATATAAATTGACTAAATAAATAAATATATATATTCTGATGGAATGTGTCTGCCCCTCTCCCCGCGTGCAGTGCCATTTTGTGCATATGTACTAGACAACCGCTTTTTGCGCATGCACAAAAATGTCACTTTCTTCAATGTGCAAAGTCACACTGTGCTGTGCCGTACAACACAGCATGGCTCCATTTTGTGCATGCACACTGAAAACAATGCATCTTTGCACATGCACAAAAAGGCATTGTATTTGTGTATGTGTACAAAATGGGACTGTGGCTCCGGAGGACAGTTGGAATGGACTGTAAAGATCCAGCGCAGCCAAAGGTCTGTAGCGTGTTCTGAAAACATGGATTCAGTCTGCAAAGAGGAATTGTCTGCTTTGTTTCAACCCTACCACAGCTAAGTGAGGGGGCTCAGGCCCTCCCTCTGCTTGTGGCCCTGCACTGCACCATTGGATTAGACTAAAGTCTTGTCACTTGGACTCTCCTAGTCCTCTCAAAGCCTATGGAGGGATGGATTATCTATGCATAGTAGCATTCACTATATGGTGGGTACTTTAAAAACACTTAAAGACACACTCACTTCCCAAAAGAGCTCTCTGTTCCAGCCAGGGTTGAGGAAAGGAATGCCAATAAACACAATAAAAGCATGCTTCTCTGTGAGCCCCAAATTCAAAACCAACTGCTAAAAAATAGCACCGCTGAAGACATGAAATGGCAAAGTATCAAATACTGGAGTGTCAAATAACCAAGGCCACAAACCATGTACTCCAGAGGAACAAAGCTTCTCCGAACTTCAGTGGGACTCCTCTAGAGTAAGTAGTCTGTGGCTCCTACTACTACTTATCGTTTCTCTAGCACTACTAGGCATACACAGTGCTTTACAGTCTCCGATTTATCTGAGGATGGATCATGGGCCAAGTAAACCAAATGGCATACAATGAACCGATGAACATGTGAACTCCGCTCCAGGGATTTCTGAATCCACCTCTGAATTCTCTTTGCTGTTATAGGGTGAATTCAATCAATTTGGTATTCGCTTTGGGTATTCATTTTAGCTCTGGTTTACACCCAGGGCCAAGGCCGCTTTTAGACGATCGCGCTGTGCGCTTGCGTGGGGTTTCAAAAACCCCGCGAGGAGAGATTACACGTGTCGCTGCCGGCAATCGCGCGCCTGATACGCCGCCGCGCATTCTTTCCAAGCCACGAATGACCTACCTCGATCAGGCTCCCGGTCAGTTCGCGGCTTGAAAAGAATGCACAGCGCGTATCAGGTGCGCGATTGCCGGCGGCGTCACGTGTAATCTCTCCTCGCGGGGTTTTTGAAACCCCACGCGAGTGCACAGCGTGATCGTCTAAAAGCGGCCCAAGCCTTGACACAGGCAAAACTCTCATGAATGTTAGCAGCTGAGCACTGGGCCCTGGATGAGTGGACAAGAGACTTTCCAGGGAGTTTCTTGTAAGATGCATTTGTAGACCCTCCTCCCTTTGGAGCCCCCTGAGCCAGCTTGAGGAGTGCTGATTGGTGTAGCGGTTTCTGGTATATGCTGCAGAGAGCTGTCTCTGCTCTCTGGGGCACATGGAACTCGAGCAGCTTGTAGGGAGGGGGGAAGCCGGCCAGCAAACTCAATGAGGGAGGCTGGGACTTCTCTTCTAAGTAATTGCCAGGCTGGAGAGATACTAATGAGACCCTAATTAAAGTCAAGGGGGAGAAATTAAAAGTGAGAAAAATTAGGGCAGCCAAGACACAAAGGGAAATGCCCCCTCCTCTGGAAACTGAGGAAGCAGAGATCAAAGGAGAGGAGAGAAAACATGTTTCTTAATTGTGCTTTGAGCTGCTTCTCCCTTCCCAATCCTTCCTCCTCTCTGCAGTGAAGCATCTGGCATGGAGGCATTCCTGCAGCTGGGGATCTCTGGCTGGCACAGAAGTCTTTGCTTTTGTAGCTAGTGTTATCACCAGTATCACACACAAATGCTAGTGGAGTTAATTCTCTTTCCTAATAAACTCTGTGCCCCTCTGACCCCATCACAGCTTGGTAAGCTGGTGGGCAGAAGCAGCTCTGCGATATTCAGTTGCTCCACGTTCATCACCTCACCTTCTGTAATTTCCTGTTACCTTGAAGGATGATAGAGCAGTACTACTTTGTCCACAGTCTGCCTACTGGATTCCAGATCAAATCCTCACAGACTACAAATAAAAAAGGTGTTTCTCCCTAGCCCCCTGTTGCCTTACAGTGCGTAGGCAGAGAAAAGGACCTAAACTTTTTTCGTTATCCATTTTTGGTGCAGGATATTTCTATGGGAAAGTGGGTCAAGCGGAGACTTCTTTTGGAGGAATATCATCCCATATCTGCCTACTTCCTCAGAGAGGACACTGGGCTGGCAACAGCACATGGCTGAGGTGTTCTTACAAACCCTGGTTCGTAGGCCTGACGCTGGCCCTCTGCCCTCTCATACTGGGATAAATCAGGCACCTGACATGATTTCACTAGAAATGACACTTCCTGAGGGTTTTCTTATTGCTGTTGGGTATTGTCTCAAAGGCAGGAGATGCAGCAAATGAATCTCTGGGAGAAGTCACCACTGTTCGGGGCTTTGATGACAGCACTTAAACATTCCAGGAGAGTCGCACAAGCCAGGCCCCTGTAAAATATTCCTCCTACAGATGCAGTGACATGGGAAATACAGGCTGTAAAAACCAATCCCCAGGTAGCTGGCTGCAGCCCCTTCCCAGAAACATCTTTATCCTTTCACACCTCTGTGGAGAATTAGCATTTTGGTTCCAATTCTCCTTTGAGGCATCTCTGGAGCAGTGACCTGGATAAGAAGTGTTACAGCCGTGCAAGATGTGCAGTGGCCCATGAGATGAGGACAAGTAACTTCTGCTTATTTAATATCTGCATGACAGCAGCACCCTCAGGCCTCTGCAGGGAGCAGGGTTCCATTGTGCTGGGTGCTTCCCANCACAGAGACGAAGTATTGGGTTAAACAGGCCACACTCTTTATTGATAGTTATCAAGACGGTGGGTGATTGCCCACGCAATATGGGTCCAGTATGCACAATTCTCCAGCTTGCTTCCGAGAGTGGCGAGTGGGGCCGTGTCAGAGGCCTTGCTGAAGTTGTGAGATATGATGTTTACCGCATTCCCCTTGTCAACTAAGCAAGTTACCTTGTCCAAGAAGGGAACTAGGCCGGCTTGGCAGGGTTAGGGTTTGTTCGTCACACGCCCCATATTGGTTGCTAGCGGCCACTCCATTTTCATCAAGATGCTCCCCGACTGGTTGTTTTATAATTGGCTCAAAGATCTTTGCAGGCGCCCAGGTCACGCTGACCAATCTAAAATTCCCTGGGTCATCCGTCGTCTGTTTTTTTCCCCTTTCTTAAAAGAGGTGGGTCCCATGTTAGGTGCTTGTGCAGCGCTGATAGAAACCATGCCAGATAAAGAAAATCATCTTCCAAACTAAGCAAGATTCCCCCATTTCTTCATCTCTAAGTGCAACTGGTCCACAGTTGCCCAATCTGGGAATTCTTCCTGGAAAATGCCAGATAACGGGGGAAAGAGGAGGAGGGGGGTTTCCAGCCTTTGATTGTATTGATTAATTTGTTTATTTATTTATTTACTCCTCCAGGCAAGAAAGGGTGAGAGAGTTTGAGAATCCAAGGGAGAAAATTCCCACATTTTTGACATTTCCTGTATCAGCATCAGCCCAGGAGCAAAGTCTGGCCCTTGGTTCCTGTTGATGCACGGTCTGGAATGTGCTTCCAGAGGGGGAACCATGGAGGGTTTCGAGCAGAGGCCAGGCAGTTAGCTAGCTGTTGGGGCTGCTGGATCCTGCATCCCAGCAGGGAGTTGAACTAGATGACCCTCGAGGTCCCTTCCAACTCTAGGATTCTATGAAGCTGGGGGTGGGGACAGGTTCACTCCTGACCCCCCACAAACCCCTACACAACCACACACACACCCTCAAGCCTCTGTCTGAAAACCTCCAGCGAAGGAGAGAGCCCCCCGCCGCCCTAGGCAGCGTCTGGTCCACTATCAAACAGCTATTACTGCTAGGAAGTTCTTCCTAATGTTTAACCGAAATCTGCTTCCTTGTCATTTGAGCCCATTGGTTCTAGTCCTGCCTTCTGAGACAGCCCTTCAGGGAATGGAAGATCGCTATCATGTCTCCCCTCAGTCTCCTCTTCTCCAGGCTAAACACACCCAGCTCCTTCATCCTTTCCTCATAGGACTTGGTTTCCAGACCCCTGACCCTCTTTGTCGCTCTCCTCTGAACCCGTTCCAATTTGTCGATGTCCTTCTTAAGTGCCCAGACCTGGACACAGGACTCCAGATGAGCTCTGACCAGCACAGAATAGAGTGGAACTATGACGTCTCATAACTTGGAAACGATGCTTCTGTTAATGCTGCCTAAAACTGCATTAGCCTTTCTTGCAGCTGCATCGCCCTGCTGACCCGCAGATCCTTTTCACATGGGCTGCTGCCAAACCAGGGATCCCCAATCCTGTATTTGTACATTTGATTTTTCTTACCTAAATGCAGAACTTTACATTTATACTTGTTGAGCTTCATTTTGTTAATTTCAGTCCAGTTTTCCAACTTCATACTAACAAGTCACCAGGGCCAGGTGGCATTCACCCCAGAGTTCTGAAGGAACTCAAATATGAAATCGCAGACCTACTGTTAGTAATTTGTAACCTGTCACTAAAATCTGCCACTGTGCCTGAAGACTGGAGGGTGGCAGATGTAACCCCGATATTTAAAAAGGGATCCGGAGCTGATCCTGGAAACTACAGACCAGTAAGCTTGACGTCTGTGCCAGGCAAAATGGTGGAAACCATCATTAAGGACAGAATCGCTGGGCATGTTGACAAACATGGCTTAATGGGGAAGAGTCAACACGGATTTAGCAAAGGTAAGTCATGACTCACTAACCTGTTGGAATTCTTTGAGGGTGTAAATAAACATGTGGACAAGGGAGACCCAGTCGATATAGTGTACCTGGATTTCCAGAAAGCATTTGATAAGGTCCCACATAAAAGATTCTTGAGAAAATTAAAAAGTCATGGGATAGGAGGTAGCGTCTTACTATGGATTGGTAACTGGTTAAAAGATAGAAAGCAAAGGGTAGGACTAAATGGTCAGTTTTCACAATGGAGAGATGTAAAAAGGGGTGTGCCTCAGGGATCTGTATTGGGACCGGTGCTGTTTAATGTATTCATTAATGATTTGGAAAAGTGTGTTAAGAGTGAGGGGATCAAATTTGCAGATGACACCAAGTTATTCAAGGGAGTTAAAACATGAGCAGCCTGAAGAACTGCAACGGGATCTTACGAGACTGGGTGCCTGGGCATCTAAATGGCAAATGAGATTTAATGTGGACAAATGCAAAGTGATGGTCGTAGGGAACTTCACTCCACACATGATACTTTCACTTTGACCTGCCCCCCTCCCCCCAATACAGCTGCAACCAGTCCACATCTCCTATGGACAGACCATATTTCTCATGAATTGCCCCTCTGGATTAGACAGAGCAGCACCGCCTCTGGCTACAGCCCTGTCTCCATTTCAGTCTTCTCCAAGACGGCAACCCTACCCCCGAATGTCATACTAGCCCCCACGCACAGCCCTCTGCCTCAGCTGCCAGGAAGTTCAAGCACCCCGTGGGGACCATAGGGTCGCCACCTGGGGTGGGGTTTTTTACCTGACAGTGCACTCCCATAGACCAAACTGGAAGTGTCAGGTCAAACACGACCGAAGGTGGCACTCTGTCTATCTGCGAGACCGCCTCACCCCCTGGGTACTGGACCGGCCACTGCGGCCATCGGGGGATGCCCTCCTTGTGGTCCCTCGAGTCATCCAGGGGGCCACACAGGGGAGGGCGTTCTCGGTGGCCATGCCGAGGCTGTGGAACTCCCTTCTGGTGAGGGTACGTCTGGCTCCGGATCCCCCCTCCTTTCGTTCCGCCAGGCATTTGGTAGGGGAGATGGGGAGGAGGGGGGAGAGGGATGAGGGTGTAGTAGTATGTTTTATAGTTTTATGATTTTAATTGTTGAGATACACTGTTGTGAACCGCCCCGAGCTGCCTGTGGCAGGAGGGGCAGGATACTAACTGCTTTTAATAAATAAATAAATAAATAAATAAACCCTAGGGAACCAGGAAGGGGTTTCGCCCTTGTGTCTCTCCATCCCCACCCACCATCACACTCTCATACCCTCCAACAGTAACTTTTTGCCCCGTACAGTAATGGTTTTGTTATCTTGTACCTGGTCCCAGCAGTGTAAGGTTTGTACCCCAGGTTTAGCAAACAACGGGGGTCATTAGCACCTCGTTAATCCAGCTGGAGAAAGAGCTGGGACTTCCTTGCCTATTGTTTATTCATTGCTGAGGGGAGGGGGTGGGGCATCTTTTCTCACTTTAACAAGCTTGGGATAAACCCCACCATCAAAGAACAAGGAAAGGGAACCCCCAGGCAGGAGGGAGCTGGGGGCCTGGGATCAAGATGAAAACTAAAAAAGGCAGGAGGGGTGTAGTGTGTTTGTGAGAGAGGATTCCTTGGCACCAATACAGGCCCTTCCACATGTATTTTTCATAAATGTTCCTTTAAAATGTGCCTAGGTGGCCCCCCTACTGCTGCCTGGGGCTCTTGTGGGGAGGGGGCGTTGTTCAGTGTTGAAGTCGGGGCTCCCGTCTCAGTTGCTTCTTGCTGTTGGATTCTCGGGGCCTCTCCCTGCTGAATTTATTTTTATTTATTTAATGAATTTATACCCTGCCCCTCCTGCAACGCAGCCTGGGCCGGCTTCCAACAATTTAAAATACAATAAAAACAATTTAAAACACTTAAAACAATAATAATAAAATATTAAAACAGGGCTAAAATCATGAATATAACAGACAAAAATAGGTGGGGGAGCTAAAACCCCATCACCCTACCCTCCCTCCCTCCCAAAGGCCTGGGCGAACAGCCAGGTTTTGCAACTTCGCTGGAATGTCAACAGGCTCGGGGCCAGGCGAGCTTCCTCCGGAAGGGAGTTCCAAAGGCGCGGCCCAGCCACCGAGAATGCTCTCTCCATTGTGACCCCCTGCTTAACACGGGGGACCTCCAAGAAGGCACCCCCGGCAGACCGCAGGAGCCGCTCTGGGGCGCGGAGGGTGAGGCGGTCCCTGAGGTATGAGGGGCCCAGACCGTGAAGGGCTTTATAGATCATCACCAAAACCTTGAACCTGGCTTGACACGCTATCGGTGTCTAATATGCTCCCGACGGCCCGTCCCCGTAAGGAGGGCCATGCTGAAGGGTCTGGATTTAGCATCCCGTGCCCCCCACCCCCAGGAGAAGCAGGACCCGCTCGCTGTAAATCTCAACATCTTTATTTATTTATATATCTCCATATATTTACTGATTCATCTGGATATTTATCCCAAGCCGCACGCTCAGGGCAGGTACAAATAAAACCAGATACATATATTTAAAAAAACACACAATAATAACAACAATAAAGAAAACAGATCAAAGTAATTAAAACAAATCCATCCCCTAATCCCATCCCCGGCTGCCCAAACAGAAAGGGGTTACATTGCTTCACAGAACGTCAGCGTGGGAGGGCACCGACCCCCCCTTGCTTGGATGCAGGATGGATACAGTCCCAAAGATCAGAGCCAAGAGTGGAGATCGGGGGTGGGGGGGGGAGATCTCTTAGCAGCGAACCCCAAAGAACGCAGACTTCACAGCTTCATGCTAACTTCTCAGCCCTTCGAGCCTACGGGCTCCGGCGCTTGCCCTAAGGGATTGAAAAGAGAAACTCAATGTGCTGTAGCCCTGATGCCAAATCAGCAAATGTTTTGGGGGGGGGGGACTCCCCCTTTGGGCTTCGCTAACTCCCCCGCTGCGGCCCTGTTCACGTTGCAGGAGTGGGAGAGAGAACTCGGGCGAAGCCTTGTGATTTATCATCGTTTCTATAGCGTGGCGACGAGCACTTTACAGTCACAGAGTTTCAGATCCCTGCCCAGTGGGGCTTACAATCTAAGATGGACATGGGTGAGGGGAACACAGGGAGAGACAGACAGACATAGTCCCATTTTACAGACAGGGAACTGAGGCTGGGAGGTTGTGACCTGCCCAAGGCGCCACCCAGGGAGTTCATGGCTAGGATGAGATTTGAACCCTGGGCTTCCAAGTCCAGCCCCTGCTCCACTACACCCCGCTGGCTCATTATTACTGTACTACCCATATGAATTGTTGACCTATCCCCAGCAGTTATGATTAGACACAGTCCAGGACAGACAAGGGAGGGGAGGCAGTCATGAACCTGCAGATGCCTGTGTGAAGCTTAGGACCCTGCAGGGCGGAACAGCATTAGAAGAAGCCTAAGGGAGCAATCTATGGGGTGGAGGAGTTGGGGAAGGCCTGACACTGGGAGAGAGGAGTTTTTAGGGGGCAGGGAGCAGACCGTGTGTGTTCAGGGAGGGAGCTCCAGGGCTGGGGGAAAGGGGACAGCAGGAGAGAAGGGGCCGAGACAGTCTGGGGTGGATGAGGACAATGGACATTTTTACACACATTTTAAAGTTCTGGATGTTTCAATCTTCTCAATTTACAAGTCCACAAGTAAGTTCCAGATTCATTCTTCTCACACACACACAAACACTGCCCTGAGGCAGCCTAAAGTAGCCGCAGCTGTAGATGTGAGGGGCTGCCGTGGAAACCAAGTGACCACAGCTGTCTGGAGCAAAGCCGTTTACCAGGAGAACCTTTTACACACAACAGTTCTGGGAGAAGTTCTATGCAGAAGTTCAAAGAGCCGGATGTTTAAGTTCTGGGTGAGTGATTTAGACACACAGCAAGTTCAGGATGTTACAGCAAACATCCAGAAGAAATGTGTGTGTAAACACACCCATTGGCAGAGAAGTGAACAGTCTCTGCACTCCCCAAACCAGCCTCAACTCAGTTTCTTCCTCTGTAACCTTGACGAGCTGCTGCCTGTGTTCTTCGTGCTGTTTGCTGGGTGCGGAGGGGTCCCCTACCGGCCACAGCATCCCCCAGGCAGGAGTACGGGACAATCCATCCTGCCCCAGTGGAGGGGACGTGCCCCCCTGGGTCCCTCTCAAGAGCCCTTCCAGGCCATGTTTCTCTGACCATCCCAGCTGCTGAGGGGAAGGAGCATTAACCCTTACCTTGTTGCAGCGCCCATTGTTCACGCATCTTTTCAGTGAATCCACCCACGGGGCATGGGGAGGGGCGCAGAGAGTCCGGCCCTTCACCGTGATAAATCTGGTAGAGAGACAAGCGGGAGAGGGACAGGCTTGACAAAGATCGTAATGAAGAGACACCCTGGGCCCCAGCTCGCCCCTGCTGACAGCAGCGATCTCTCTGCTCGGGGATTCCCCAGTGCAAGGGTTATGGGGGGGGGGGGCAGACTATCCCCTAACACCCCAAACTCCGGAGGCAGTGGCCCCCAATCACCCCACTTCCCCCCCTCCATTCTCACACCCGTGGCTCTGACCCGGCGTCCTGCAGTGACTGGGCAGGTGGTAGGAGTCAGACGTTTAGGAATGGGCTTGCCTGCCCAATGGGGCTCGCCCGCGGGTGGGGGCTTGCTGGCGAGCTGTTAGGGGCCGTCTCTCCCACCTGCAGTGCCTGGGGACCGGTGGGGAGGGGGGCGAAATCTGTAAAGTCAGCCCTGTACCTTGGCCCCCTTTGGCATGTCCCAGTCCCACCGGAGACCCCATTAGGCGTCTGATCATGGGAGGGAGGGAAGAACTGGGCTGCCCCTCCCAGGAACCTGTTCCCCGCTGCTGCTGACCCAGAGGAGCGACTGAGGCCGGCCGGCCGAACAGGCCCGAGCCTCTGACCGCTGCCTAGGGGGGCCACCTATGCAAATCTTTAAGGAACACTCCTGAGACGGGCCAGGCATTTCCATATTTCGAGTACTGCAGGGGTCAAATATTGCCAGTCCGCGCCCCAAGAAGGGCAAGGCATCCTAGGAATTTCGGCCTCCCAACATTACGATTGTGCTCCCGGTATTGGAGGACAAACCTCTAAGAGGGGCAAGGCGAACCGTGATTTCCCAAGGCTTTAAGATTGATCCCTAGGGATCGAGTGGGATCGAGGGTGAAGGTTTGCTTGGGCGAAAGGGTTTCCCAGGGATCAAGGGTATTCTTTGAAATGGTTTGGTTTGTTTCATGCTGCACTAGGTAGTACTATGTACGTGCTTGTTTAGCTTGATTGTGTCGTGGCTACGGCGCAAGCTAAATGCCTAAATAAACTTGACTTGCTTACTGTGAAGAATGCATATTGCAGGGTAAGGCGCCCAGGCAAGGCCCTGCAACATGGACTCTTCATAAGTGTTCCTTATAAATGTGCCTCGGTGACAATCCTGCCGCTGGCTGTAACCTTATTCCTTGTGCTCACCCACGACCGCTCCCGGGAGCGCGAGCAGCGAGGGGACGAATGGCTGGAGCGTAGCAGACATTACACACCTGGGGCAGGTGCGAGTTACATGCCAGGAGGGGGAGTGGGCGACACCCATGCTGGCACAGCCCAGCCCCAACACAACAGCCTGCAGCCATCGCTCCTGGCTGGGAAAGCAACAGGCCAACGAAATCCCGTAATTCCCAACAGCTGCTGGAGGGGAGAGGAGCCTCCACTCTCCCTGCCTCCCCCCACGTCCCGCTCTGCCCTGTCCCGCCTGGATTGTAGCCCCTCGGGGCACGGCCCTGTCTCTGATTCGTGATTGTTCGGTGTTCGGGACGTTGCTGGTGCTATGTAAATAATTCTTAGCAGTAATATATAAAACAGGCTTATTATTATTATTATTATTATTATTATTATAAACGATAGCTCTGAGGCTCCTGCACCTCTCCGTGCTCCCTCCGTTCCCCTTAGCTCTGCCCCCGCTTGTTATTGTTTACAGGCTGCCTGGGAAGGCACGAGAGCCCGGCCCCGTCACGCCCATGAGACTTACACCACAGCTGGGATGGGGCAGCCGTCCTCTACCCGTTGCTCCATGTAGTGCTGGACGATTCTTGTCGGGATGGGATTATGGCTGGTGCGCAGGCAGCAGTCCATGACATCGTTATTGCCGGACACTGGGAGAGAAACAGAGTGTGAGCGCCAGGCTCCCTGCTTCGGGGAATGGGAGGAACCGGAAAGCAGCCAGATACCGTTCCCCCAGCCCCATCTGCAGCCGCCTGCACCCCACCTCACCCTTTCTTAAGACAATGGTCCTACCTCAGTCAGAGGCTCAGAGGCCAAATCCATCCCACTGAGCCTGTTCCTGCGTCCCCTGATTCTATGCCGCATGAACCTGTAGCTCAGCCTGAGCTGCTGGAGCGGATATTTGATCTAAACCCTGCCCAACCTCGCTCCCCCCGGCTTTCCAGGTTGGATGGGATGAGGGGAAAGAGAGCAGGGCTAAACTAATCACTGATTGCCCGGATGATAAGACCCATCCCTCTTCTTTCCTCTCCAAATCTGCACCGCAGTGACGGTGGCTCAGGCTCCGTTAGGACTTTGAAATGAAAAGGAGGCATCACAGAGCATGTCTGTCTGTCTGTCTGTCTAGGACATCCACCTGCCCCCCCCCCCTCTTTGTTCTCCAACCTGCCGCCTTTCCTCCATTGCACCTCCCCTCTCCCTCCTGCCATGTTTCCCCACCCCACCCAGCCTCCATCCCCCTCCGGACCCTTTCCCCTGCCCATCCACCCTACCCCTTCTCCTCCATGCCCAGTTCCTCCAGCCGCTTGTTCCATGGGCTGACCACTCTTAAGCAGAGAGACCTCCCATTGAAATGGCTAAAAGGCTGGGTGCCTGCAGGGAAGGCGAGTCCTGCAGGGCCCTGAGGGGAGACACTCCTGCAGCCTATGCCCAATTCTGGGGGACCCATCCCCAAAAGAAGCAGGTGAACTGGAGAGGGTGCAGAGCAGGGCTTGGAAACAAGCTAGGCAGCCAGAGACCCAATCTGTTCTGCTTAAAGGAGGCTCCGGGGTGACCTGTTAGGCAGAGGGGGGGCCACCCAGGCAAACTTTTTAGGGGCACTTATAGAAAAATCCATGTTGCAGGGCCCGCATTGGTGCCTCGGGCAGGCCCTGCAACATGTATTTCTCTATAAGTGTTCCTTAAAAGTTTGCCTTGGTGGCAACTCTAGTTGGGCACTTTCCCAAGGGGGAGGTTTTGGCCACTATAGAGCTCTTTAACAAGTGGTCCAGGGTGTAAAGCTGAACTCAATCCCCCTGTTTCCCAAGGCAAGGGGATTCACCATTAGAACCAGGCTTCCCGAGGGGGTGGGGGGAAGAGTCTTCATCGCCTGCAATCACCAAAAACAGATTGGGCATCCTCCTAAAAAGGAACCCCTTAACCAGGGATAACCAAACAGATTCCCTCTGCAAATAACTCCAGGGGATCCCCTGGCCTGGGCTGGATGGGGGTCAGATTGGATGATCTCAAGGGACACCCTTCTGACCCGATTCTAAGCATGAGAAGGCTCCTGGCCGGGATCCAGGGGACAGAGCGTCTTACCTTGCAGGGCAAGGGCAATCAGGCAGAGGAGAAACACGTGATGATGAGTCATGCTAGCTCGCTGGACCGCTCTCGACTCCGGAAAGGTGAGCAGGCCGGGGTGGTGAGGAGCAGCTCAGCTGGCAGCAGTGCACTCCCGGATCAGTTTGCAAGTTTTGTGGCTCGTGGCTCTCCCGCCTCCTATTTATCAGCCTGGCTCCCAGTCCCAGCTGCTCTTGCTTTCGCTTCCTCGCTGCAAGTCAGAACGAAATCTAAAGACTTGGCATGGAGCTCCGGCCGGGAGGGAGGCGGTAACTGGGAACACAGGATCGGACTGTTGGAAATATCTGGGCCCGAGGAAGCTCGGGCCCTTTCCTTGCTTGTATTTCAGCGTTGAGAATTCCCCTCCAGTCCCTGATATGAAGCCACCAGGCTGAGGAAGGGCCCAGAGCTCATGGGGGCAGGGGAGCTCCCTCCTGATCAATTTACCAGAAGCCCCAGGCCGGACAGCTAGACTCTGGGGGTTTCCATGCATTTCTTCCAGGCCTGGATTGGTGGCTCTTGACCCTGCAAGGGGAAACCCATCAATCTCTTGCCCCCTGCTTGCTGTGTTTGCTCTATTGCCCCACAGGCCTGAGCCAGGGCGGCAGCAGAGCACCAGGGATGGGGGTGAAGGGGCTCAGCTCCGCCTTCTCCAAGTGGGGATTTGCTAGTCCTGGTGATTGCAGCATCGACGTCTCCCCAGAACTCAAAAAGCCAGGGTTCCACTAGACAGAAGCAGCTCTTGTCAACTCGACCTCGTTCCAGACCCACAACCTCACTCTGTTCCTCTGCGTTCTCATGGCGACCCCTGCTCCAATCTCCCAGCCCCATGAAAGGGACCAGGAGCGGGGTTCCCAAACAGCCTAGCGTTGCCTCAATCCCTGCGCAGTCTGAGCGTCTCTCCATCACAGAGACATCAATGACCTTGCCCTGAAGCACAACCAAGTGTGCACTCTTGGGAGCACAAGGGCAAAGAACCAGTGCATGAACTTTTCAGTCTTCTGGGTGAGAAGCTAAACAGCGCAAGCTCCTTAAAATTCATCTCTTAGATTCATTTTCCAAAGTTTAAACAATTTGTGAAGCTCCTCTCTGGACTCTCTCTAGTTTCTAGCATCCTTTTTAAAGTCTGGGCTCCAGAACTGGCCACAGACTCCATGTGCAGGGAGTAAAATCTACTGACTGCTCCCCTGTTAGTGCATCAGTGGATCGCATTAGCTCTTTTTGCTGCAGCATTGCCCTTGGGTTTGGGTTCATTTTGGCACTTTGACCACTGAGTGCTTTGCAGTGTCCCAGCTTTCCAAACTACTGCCTCCTCAGTCTGTAGCTCTGGCTGGCACTCTCTGTCCCCTGAAGGATGCCCTTGTACCAAATGTGTTCATACATAAGTGGTTAAAATGTGCCCAGTTTACCAAGTCATTCTGGGTCCCCGCCCAACTCCATCAGTATTTATTGCTCTGTCAATTATTGAGCTGTTTGCAAACAGCAGCAGCAACTCAGTCCTTCTTCCCGACGATCACTAATAAGAAGGGAGTCACATACTGACCCCGATGGGAAGCACAGAGTTCAAAGGGACCTCTAGAGTCATCTAGACCAACGCGGGATACCCTTGACTGACAGCGTGGCAGACAGCTTGTCCAGATGGTTTTTGAAATCTCCGAGGAGATTCCCAGCCTCTCAAGAAGATCCATGGCTTTCAGGGAAAGTATCCTGGGAGGCACATGGACAGCGCTCTCGCAAACCTCCTTGCTCTACTCTGAGCCGGGAGGACGGCATTTCCAAAAGGGCGCAGTAGCAAGGGGGATGCTGGTGTGTAGTGGGGGTTCAACAGACAGGAGGGAAGTGGGGTGCAGTCTATAGCATCAGTCCCACCAGAGGCATAGACTGTCATAGCGACAGGAGGGACATTTGTCCCGGGGCCCAAGCTGGTGGGGAGGGGGGACAGGGCCCCAGCTGGGGGCGGGGGGGGAGAGAAATCCTGTCCCATTGCCCAGCAGAGACTGAGCTGAGCGGAAGTACCCAGCAGGTGGCACAGGACAGAGCAAGCCCCGGTGGCAGTACAAGGCGGGCAGAGCAGCCACCGCCTCTAGGACTCGGGGGCAGCAAGTGGAGGGAGGGGGCTCCAAATCCATGTCTTGCACCTGGGCCCATTCCAAGTCCCACGGCTCCTGGCACGAGCTCTGGACCCAGGGAAGCTGGGGCCCCGGTGTGAAAGCGGTCCAGGGCCTTGCCCCCGCTGGTGTAGGAATGTGGGACAGACACGCTGACGCGCCCGCTGTAAGAATGAAACAGACCCTAGCTGGGCTCATCTGTGAGTGTTAGGGGGGATTCAGACGTTCTGATTTGTGCGATTTTTTTTAAAAAACGAATGTTTCATGCCTGTCTGAACACCTAAATTCGATTAAATGTAGTCAATATCGCACTAAAGCAATGCGTGTTGAAAAGCTACTCAAACCTACCTTTTTGCTGTCCGTTTTCAATAAATCCGCACTTAACAGCAGTGTGAAAGCAACATCGTACTGGTTTTAACTAGTGTGTAATCTTTTCT